>CAWUFW010018873.1:0-206293 GCA_963921515.1 Calotriton arnoldi | reverse complement strand
GGCTGATGAGGGGTGAAACCCCGAAACCGGTCCTAGGATGCTTGTTTCCGGTCCAGGGAGGACCTGGCTTGGCAGTTCGGGCTGAACTGTTCCCATGAGGCACAGGGTCAAGACTGATTTGCATATGGCCAGGTCTAAACTGGGGTGGCATGGTGAGCAAAAGAATGATGGATTAACCCAGCTCTCTTGACTGGGGGTGAATGTTTTGATTTGTTCTGCATTCCGTCCATCAACTGTGTGTCTTTTGCTTTCTCGCCCTAAGTGCGCTCGGGTATGCCCAGACGTGGGTCCCGGGCTCACTGTGCCACTGGATTCAAGCTATCCTGGCTGATGAGGGGTGAAACCCCGAAACCGGTCCTAGGATGCTTGTTTCCGGTCCAGGGAGGACCTGGCTTGGCAGCTCGGGCTGGACTGTTCCCATGAAGCACAGGGTCAAGACTGATTTGCATATGGCCAGGTCTAAACTGGGGTGGCATGGTGTTGGACTTGGCCCTTTTTGGCAGGTTCACCCCTGAACTTTTTGCCTGGTCTGTAACCTAGTGTTGGTGGTTTTAGGACTCTGGGGCACTTTCGCACTGTGGTCCAGTGGAAAGTGCGTGCGCGCTCTGTGCACATTTAGTGAGATTGGCCTGCCTCCCATAGGAATGCATTGGGGATATGTGTGTCCATGGTAATTCCTGGTGTGAGAGGAGTGCAGGGGCCAGTTTAGTATGTGCGAACTCGTGAGAATAAATGCTGCGCAATGGTGTGCGCAGATTTATTATAACTGGTGTAGAAATGCCACTTCTAGAAGTTGGCATTTATGTGTGCTCTGTGTCTGCCTGCCTGATGTGAATTGCATGTCTGGCTTGTGAGTGACAGGGGCTGGGAGGTGTGTGTGGCTCCAGGAGGGGCAGGGTGAGTCAGCGCAGGGCTGAATAGGGAGATCTGCATCTAGATGGGAGGGAGGAGTTGCACCTGGGACCTGAATAGGGCTGTGCCTTCCCTCCACAATGCTGGCTCCACCCCCTGTGGTGCGTCTGATGTCCCTAGCCTGTCCTGTGAAAGGAGAGAGGAGCTGAGCAAAACAAAGTGCTCCAAAGCTCCCCCAAACCAGTTGTATCTGGTTCCCCAAACCCTGTGCTGTGACACAAAGGAAAATGCTGTATAAAAGAAGGGGCTGTGACCCCATGAAAGTGTGCAGTTCCTGGTTGCTGGTCCTACGGGCGTGCTGCTGTTGGGGCCCAGGGGGCTGCCAGGAGGGCTTGCCTCCCTGGGCCCTGCATTGCCCCTTCACCTTTGAGGACTTTTTGCTTCATCTAGCGCCTGGAAGCGCTATCCTGTAATTGCCCAGCCGAGTAGGAGCGGGGCTGCGCAGCGCGAGGCTGTTCGCCTCGTGGGAGGAATCCCGATGCGAGGATTCCCCGTGATGCTCAAGTGCGCGGGTGCCCACCCCGCGTCTTTGCCGTTTACTGATGGAGCGGGAGCCCACCCCGCTCTATATTTTAATTTCCGAGGAGCCTACCCCTCATGGCCGCAGCCGAGAAGAAAACGTTGCCGGGCCGCTGCCAGCGCGACCCGGAAGTCAGGCAACCTTGCCTGCGACGTGGGCGGGGCCGGCGGCAGGACCGGAAGTGATGGCGGTACCGGTGCGGGGCTCCCACGAGCGAGGGGAGACCCGGTGTGCAGAGAAAGGGAGAACGGGAGCCCACCCCGCCTCCCGGCGAAGCACCGGAGAAGTCCTGAGCCCTAGGAGAGGGCCCAGGCAGAAGAACAGTGACGGAGCCTCCAGGCTCCACGGTGAAGTCCCGGTCCCAGGAGGGGGACCGGGTGAAGAGGAGCACACGCCCAGAGAGAGCCTCCCCGACCAGAGCCGGTGAGTAGGGCTCCGTGGGGGCGACGGCTCTTGGGTATTGTGGTACCTGTGGGGCACGGAGTCAGAGCGGCCCCGTCTGGCAGCGGGCCGCTCCAACGTTGGGCATACCTGCTCCCAGATCGGAGCATATTGTCGGTGCTCGTGCTCCCGCCCCAGCTGCCCCGCCTGACAGTGGGCAGCTGCAGCATTTTGCCGCATTCCCCTGGTGACAGAGTCCCAGTGGGGACCCCAAGGGCACAGAGGTGCCCATGCCGCGTTTGAGGGTCACAGCTGCGCCGCACCAGCGCGGGCAGCTGCTGAGGATGGGGCATGTTGGCTTCCAGAGGGCCCCAGAGTCTTGGGGCACATCGAGGCGCATTGTCGGCGCCTGGGCGGTCCCGCCAGAGAGCGGGCCGCCCCAACGATGGGGGCAGGTGTTGATTGTCATGTGGGGGTCCAGAGGGCCCCCTTGATAAGAAGTGCCACAGCTGCACCGCACCAGCGCGGGCAGTTGCAACCCTTGGGCACAATTAATCCAAAGTCCCCGAGGGGGACAGGAGGCACAGACGTGCCAGGCCTTCCCGTGACTCACAGCGGCCCAGCAAGTAGTGGGCAGCTGCAACGTTTAGGCAACAGGTCTGAGGGGGCATTCTTGCATAAGATAGGAGTGAGGTGCACTCCTCTGCCCCAGCGCAATTACGCGCTTTTGGATATTGCTGCATTGGCAGCTGAACTCTGACTTTGGACATAGGGCATGTGAGCCCTAGAGAAGGCCGTTGGCCAGGTGGGTCAGGGATTATGTGGTGCTAGGAAATGTGATGCATTTACCCTGATTTACGCACCCTGTGTTATACCTCTAGCTGTGTGTTCAGATTGAGGTTGTTTGGCATATTATGGTTTATGCTAGTGATTTTATTATTACCTAATGCGTTTAGGTTGTGAGTTATTCTCTACTGTGATTTACGCCCCTAATGTGAGTTATACTTAGGAGGTTAGGGTCTAATGTGTTTAGACTGATGAGAGGATTGCATCATGTATTTATGCTGGTGAGGTTGGCGCAGAATGGAATTCGCGCCTAATGTGATACTGTGCATAATGTAGTTTCTGTTACAGGCGGATGCTAAGTACAGGGGTTACCAGTGACAACTGGTTGTACGTTTATGATGTGTTCTACATTTATTATAAGTGATACATATTCTAAGTTCGCTTTGTGCTGGTTCTGACAGTGGTCCAGTTGGCCCTGTCAGGTGTAAATAATCCCTTGTAAATATGACCTAGTGCCAGGTGGTACAATGTTTATTATGTGAGTACTATTCTAATGTGTTATGATAATACAAAGGCTATTTTTGATATAACCTTGTGTGGAGTTCCTTCTTGTGGTGTGCCTGGTATGTTGTTGCTGTGTGCGTGCGCAAACGCTTTACACATTGCCTCCGGGATAAGCCTGACTGCTCGTGCCAAGCTACCAAGGGGGTGAGCAGGGGTTATCTTTGGCGTGTAACACCCTCGCCCTGACTAGAGTGGTGGTCTCTGCCTGGCTTTGGCGCAAGCCTTAGCCAACCAGAGATCCCATTTCTAACATTGGTTGTCAGCGGTGAGGATAGGACTTGCGTTTGCGCAGTACCACAGCGACAACTGGCTGCACTACAAAGCTCTGCAATTTAGATAGTCACATGGAAAGGGATTATTGTTTCTGAGTTAGTTTTAAGAGTCATTTCTTTTTAAAATGTGGTTCTTGTGCACTATGAGTTGAGTGTACTGCCAAGGACAGAAACCAGAGAATCTGGAGGAGTGACTGCCCTTGTGCAGACTGCTATTGGGTTGGCCTAAAGCTGGAGGAGGGACTGCCCTTGAGCCATTGTGCTGGTTCTTGGGTTGGCCTGCAGCTGAGGGAGGGACTGCCCCTGTGCTGTCTGCTAGTTCTTGGGTTGGCCTACAGTGGGGACTTAATTGGTATGGAGTCACTAGCTCGGGAGGGTAGATTATCCCCTAAGTGCAGTGTGAGTTTTCTGGATTCACCAGTAAGGGTGGGATCCAGTGGTGGCAGCGAAGTGTGTGTCCAGTGCATGAAGTCCCCGTCCCGTTCCCAGAGTATGGTACCTGGTGCTCAGTAAGAGGGGTGCAGGTTGAGATTCAGGGACAGTAAGGAACTGTCTCACCAGTCTGGGGGTGTGTGTGGATGAGTGATGTGCTGCTGGACGCTGGAGTGAGTTCTCTGAAATAAGGAGCTTGCATGGGGAGTGACCCTAGAGGAATGGTGCAGGTATCTCCCAACCCGTGTGGTGGAGATGGTTCAGAGGAACACAACTAGGAACCGTTATAGTGAGGAGGTTGCAAGGCCTCACATCATGTCCTGCGAGGAAGGTGTGAGACTGGGCCGTATTCCGAGCCTCAATCTCAAGTCTCCGGTACTGGATGGTTCTTAGAAGGAACACCAGGAAAGGAACCTAGTCTGTCCTGTTGGACTGTTCTGTGTGGGGATCTCCCCGTGGTAATTGAGCTGGAAGTGGTTCCAATAAGAGTGGCTCGGGTATCTTCCAGTCCTGTGGGGTGGAAGAGGTTCAGTGTAGCCCCGCTAGGTCCCAGTGGAATGGGAGGGGTGTAGGGGCTCACGTCCGGTCTCAGTGGAGACGGAGTGAGTGTGGGACGGTGTGTCCCACGGTGGCCCGAAACCCCGTCTCAGGGCCTGGAGGGTTCCCTAGGGGAGCGCCAGGTCGGGGGCCTAGGCTGTACTTGTAGGCCATTTGAGGAGGATCTTCTAGTCTCTAGAGGACGTGGAGCGTCTGTAACCAGAGCTCCAGCAGTCCTGGTGCTAGGCAGCACTGCTCCTAAGTGGAGGGTGCAGAAGTCCTGATTGAGGGTGAGAGGGGAGAGGTTCCCCAGTGGAAGAACCAGTGGGTCCAGAGGGGCCATGGGGACACCACTTCTGCCCTGGGTTTGTGCCCGGCAGACTGTCACACGACACATTAGTTATGTGTCACCCTCGGGGGGGCATGCGTGCTCCCGGGAAGTCCTGGTTCGCCGGGCATCTGACCAAAGGGTAGCGTCCCTGGGTTGGTGAGCCAGGTTCAGGTGTTTGCCTGACCTGGACGGCAGGGCGACTGTAATCAGTGTCCTGGCCGGTTTGCCTTTTAGGGGGTACCACTCCAGTTGGGAGGGTATCGGACTCTGGGAGGGGGTGCAGAGGGAGGGAGTCCTCGCCTCTGACCCCGGTGCATCCGGTGAATTTGGATCCCAGGTGGTAGACCGGTTGATGGAGAGAGGTCCTGAACTGGTGGGAGAGTTGTGTTCTGGTGGGTGCTTCCCCTGGGAGGGTGCGGAACCCCAGAAGTAGAGGTAGGGTGAGGAGACGCTTCGCCCGTGACCTCTGGTCAGCCTGAGGGTGCGGACCCTAGGTTGAAGGATCAGTGGTAGTTTGGAACTACACTGAGGGAGAGTGGGGAATGGCTGTTGTATGCCAGGGGTTACTGCCCCCCACTCTGGATTGGCAAGGACCAGTGGCATCTGGGTGGCCTAGGGCCTGGTCCTGGCCGTGGACAACTAAGGAGTACCGGTGGGGTAGCCTAGTTGGTCCTGAGTTTTTTTCTTAGTTGGATTCCATGGGTTCCAAGTGGCGTAGAACCGGAGGGTGTCCCTGCAGTGCGGGCCTGCGTCCGTGTTCTATCGCCCCAAGCAGGGAAGCCCATCAAGATGGTGATTGGTCTGCCCTGCGTTTTGGCTGGAAGGGGGTTGTGTTGGACTTGGCCCTTTTTGGCAGGTTCACCCCTGAACTTTTTGCCTGGTCTGTAACCTAGTGTTGGTGGTTTTAGGCCTCTGGGGCACTTTCGCACTGTGGTCCAGTGGAAAGTGCGTGCGCGCTCTGTGCACATTTAGTGAGATTGGCCTGCCTCCCGTAGGAATGCATTGGGGATATGTGTGTCCATGGTAATTCCTGGTGTGAGAGGAGTACAGGGGCGAGTTTAGTATGTGCTGAACTCGTGAGAATAAATGCTGCGCAATGGTGTGCGCAGATTTATTATAACTGGTGTAGAAATGCCACTTCTAGAAGTTGGCATTTATGTGTGCTCTGTGTCTGCCTGCCTGATGTGAATTGCATGTCTGGCTTGTGAGTGACAGGGGCTGGGAGGTGTGTGTGGCTCCAGGAGGGGCAGGGTGAGTCAGCGCAGGGCTGAATAGGGAGATCTGCATCTAGATGGGAGGGAGGAGTTGCACCTGGGACCTGAATAGGGCTGTGCCTTCCCTCCACAATGCTGGCTCCACCCCTGTGGTGCGTCTGATGTCCCTAGCCTGTCCTGTGAAAGGAGAGAGGAGCTGAGCAAAACAAAGTGCTCCAAAGCTCCCCCAAACCAGTTGTATCTGGTTCCCCAAACCCTGTGCTGTGACACAAAGGAAAATGCTGTATAAAAGAAGGGGCTGTGACCCCATGAAAGTGTGCAGTTCCTGGTTGCTGGTCCTACGGGGCGTGCTGCTGTTGGGGCCCAGGGGGGGCTGCCAGGAGGGCTTGCCTCCCTGGGCCCTGCATTGCCCCTTCACCTTTGAGGACTTTTTGCTTCATCTAGCGCCTGGAAGCGCTATCCTGTAATTGCCCAGCCGAGTAGGAGCGGGGCTGCGCAGCGCGAGGCTGTTCGCCTCGTGGGAGGGAATCCCGATGCGAGGAATTCCCCGTGATGCTCAAGTGCGCGGGTGCCCACCCCGCGTCTTTGCCGTTTACTGATGGAGCGGGAGCCCACCCCGCTCTATATTTTAATTTCCGAGGGAGCCTACCCCTCATGGCCGCAGCCGAGAAGAAACGTTGCCGGGCCGCTGCCAGCGCGACCCGGAAGTCAGGCAACCTTGCCTGCGACGTGGGCGGGGCCGGCGGCAGGACCGGAAGTGATGGCGGTACCGGTGCGGGGCTCCCACGAGCGAGGGGAGCCCCGGTGTGCAGAGAAAGGGAGAACGGGAGCCCACCCGCCTCCCGGCGAAGCACCGGAGAAGTCCTGAGCCCTAGGAGAGGGCCCAGGCAGAAGAACAGTGACGGAGCCTCCAGGCTCCACGGTGAAGTCCCGGTCCCAGGAGGGGGACCGGGTGAAGAGGAGCACACGCCCAGAGAGAGCCTCCCCGACCAGAGCCGGTGAGTAGGGCTCCGTGGGGGCGACGGCTCTTGGGTATTGTGGTACCCGTGGGGCACGGAGTCAGAGCGGCCCCGTCTGGCAGCGGGCCGCTCCAACGTTGGGCATACCTGCTCCCAGATCGGAGCATATTGTCGGTGCTCGTGCTCCCGCCCCAGCTGCCCCGCCTGACAGTGGGCAGCTGCAGCATTTTGCCGCATTCCCCTGGTGACAGAGTCCCAGTGGGGACCCCAAGGGCACAGAGGTGCCCATGCCGCGTTTGAGGGTCACAGCTGCGCCACACCAGCGCGGGCAGCTGCTGAGGATGGGGCATGTTGGCTTCCAGAGGGCCCCAGAGTCTTGGGGCACATCGAGGTGCATTGTCGGCGCCTGGGCGGTCCCGCCAGAGAGCGGGCCGCCCCAACGATGGGGGCAGGTGTTGATTGTCATGTGGGGGTCCAGAGGGCACAGAGGTGCCGGGCCCCCTTGATAAGAAGTGCCACAGCTGCACCGCACCAGCGCGGGCAGTTGCAACCCTTGGGCACAATTAATCCAAAGTCCCCGAGGGGGACAGGAGGCACAGAGGTGCCAGGCCTTCCCGTGACTCACAGCGGCCCAGCAAGTAGTGGGCAGCTGCAACGTTTAGGCAACAGGTCTGAGGGGGCATTCTTGCATAAGATAGGAGTGAGGTGCACTCCTCTGCCCCAGCGCAATTACGCGCTTTTGGATATTGCTGCATTGGCAGCTGAACTCTGACTTTGGACATAGGGCATGTGAGCCCTAGAGAAGGCCGTTGGCCAGGTGGGTCAGGGATTATGTGGTGCTAGGAAATGTGATGCATTTACCCTGATTTACGCACCCTGTGTTATACCTCTAGCTGTGTGTTCAGATTGAGGTTGTTTGGCATATTATGGTTTATGCTAGTGATTTTATTATTACCTAATGCGTTTAGGTTGTGAGTTATTCTCTACTGTGATTTACGCCCCTAATGTGAGTTATACTTAGGAGGTTAGGGTCTAATGTGTTTAGACTGATGAGAGGATTGCATCATGTATTTATGCTGAGTGAGGTTGGCGCAGAATGGAATTCGCGCCTAATGTGATACTGTGCATAATGTAGTTTCTGTTACAGGCGGATGCTAAGTACAGGGGTTACCAGTGACAACTGGTTGTACGTTTATGATGTGTTCTACATTTATTATAAGTGATACATATTCTAAGTTCGCTTTGTGCTGGTTCTGACAGTGGTCCAGTTGGCCCTGTCAGGTGTAAATAATCCCTTGTAAATATGACCTAGTGCCAGGTGGCACCATGTATATTATGTGAGTACTATTCTAATGTGTTATGATAATACAAAGGCTATTTTTGATATAACCTTGTGTGGAGTTCCTTCTTGTGGTGTGCCTGGTATGTTGTTGCTGTGTGCGTGCGCAAACGCTTTACACATTGCCTCCGGGATAAGCCTGACTGCTCGTGCCAAGCTACCAAGGGGGTGAGCAGGGGTTATCTTTGGCGTGTAACACCCTCGCCCTGACTAGAGTGGTGGTCTCTGCCTGGCTTTGGCGCAAGCCTTAGCCAACCAGAGATCCCATTTCTAACACATGGTGAGCAAAAGAATGATGGATTTAACCCAGATCTCTTGACTGGGGGTGAATGCTTTGATTTGTTCTGCATTCCGTCCATCAACTGTGTGTCTTTTCCTTTCTCGCCCTAAGTGCGCCGGGTATGCCCAGACGTGGGTCCCGGGCTCACTGTGCCACTGGTTTCAAGCTATCCTGGCTGATGAGGGGTGAAACCCCGAAACCGGTCCTAGGATGCTTGTTTCCGGTCCAGGGAGGACCTGGCTTGGCAGCTCGGGCTGGACTGTTCCCATGAGGCACAGGGTCAAGACTGATTTGCATATGGGCAGGTCTAAACTGGGGTGGCATGGTGAGCAAAAGAATGATGGATTTAACCCAGATCTCTTGACTGGGGGTGAATGCTTTGATTTGTTCTGCATTCCGTCCATCAACTGTCTGTATTTTACTTTCTAAAAGTGGCATTTTCAAACACACAATTTAAAAACCATCTTTAGTAAAAGATGTGTTATTAAATTCTGAGTTCAGAGAGCCTAAACTTTATTTCTCCATCTTATTCCTATGGGAAGATATGCTTGTAAAATGTTACAAAGCATTCCCCATTCTGTCCTATGGGGCAAGATAGCCTTTCAATAGTGAAAAACTAAATTGTCAGTATTTCACTATCAGGACATGTTACACACATCAGTACATGTCCTACCTTTCACATACACTTCTCCCTGCCCAGGGTGTACCTTGGGCCTACCATAGGGGTGTCCTATATGTAAAAAAGGGAAGGTTAGTGCCTGGCAAGTGGGTGCACTTGCCAAGTCAACAAGGCAGTTAACAACTGCGCACAGACACTGCAGTGGCAGGTCTGAGTTACCTTTTCAGAGCTACTCATGTGGGTGGCACAATCAGTGCTAGAGGCCAACTAGTAGCATTTGATTTACCAGCCCTGGCACACTTAGTGCTTTTTACTAGGGACTGACCAGTAGGTGAAATATGCCAATCATGGATAACAAATCATGTCCACAGTTTACACAGAGAGCATATGCACTTTAGCCCAGAGTCCTAAAACCAACAACAACAGGTCAGGGAAAAAAAAGGAGGAAGAAGCAAAACGTTTGGGGATAACCATGCAAAAAGGGCCCAGTTCAACACAACCCCCTTTCAGCCTAAAGCCAGGGTAGACCAATCCATAACTCGATGGGCTTCCCTGCTTGGGGCGATAGAACATGGAACCTGGCCCCAACAGCAGGTGTCTATTCCCGTTCTACGCCTTCCTGAACCTAGTTGGATCCCTCTATCCATACTCTCAGGGCCCACTAAGCTAACCCATGGGGAACCCTTCTCCTCACCTGTGGACCCCATCTGTGCAGTGCCTAAACTTACTTTGCTCATAGATGTGTCCCAACAGGCAGACAGTACCCACATGGCCAACACAGTGGTGTGGCCCAGTCCACCCCCGGGTTGTGACTCCTGTCCCCCTCCCAGGGGCAACTCGGTCCACCAGGACAGCAAGCCACAGTGGCCAATGACAACTGACAGTGATGAGAGCCAGGCCTCATGCCTTTCAGGCCTCTCTAACCTCTGTGGTGTCAGAAAGTGGGGGCGGTAGCCCCAGGTGCCTGGCACCCTTTCTCCACTCTCCCTCCTGCCAAGTCAGGTATGGCATCCTGACACTGGCCCACCAGCCCAGTGTTTGTACCCTGCGGCTGGACAAGAGACTGGGGTGGGCTCTCCTACACCCTGTCTTCCTCCCTGGGGCTCTGCACCCTCCCAACTGGAGCGGTACCCCCAGAAGACAACTTGGTAGGGGCACTGTTGGCAGTCACTCCCTCCTCCAGGTCAGGGGGGACACCCTGAATCTGTGCCTGGCAACCCAGGACTTCCGGGGGAGTATACCAACCTCCCCCCAAGGGAAACACACTCCTCATGAGTTGTACGAGAGTCTGCCTGGCGCAGGTCTCCAGCCTCCTGTCCACTTGACAGAGCATGAAGACACCCCAGGCCAGAAGTGGTCTCACCAGGGTCAGTCCTGGGGTGCTCTGACCTCAGAGCTGGCAACCCCTGACCCACTGGTCCTTCCACTGGGGACAGCGTCCACCCCTCACCCTTTTCTCTGGACTCATGCACCCTCCCCACTGGAGCGGTGCAGTCAGACGTCAGATCTGGTGGGATGCTTGCTACAGCAGTTCCCCTCAGTCCACCGGACACTTTGGGATCCCCCTCAGGGGATGGCCTCTCTGTACAGGCTAGTCCCCCTCCTAGTGTTCACTCATGGAACCAACAAGGCCCGGGGACTGAATTTCAGGCACCTTGGGACACAGTCCACTCTCACTCCTTCTCCTCTGAGACAGGACGTGGGACCCTACACCCCTCCCACTACTCCGGGACCTATCTGGGCTACTACAAACCTCCCCTACCTCACTTGGTTGGGGAAAACCTGAGCCACCCCCTTCAGGATCACTCCCAAAAGCTTCTTCAGACCCTCTGGAATCCATCAAAAGGTCTTCCTCCAGTGCAAGCTCCCTAGGGTCAGAGAACTCACACTCCACCGGCTGTTGGCATAGCTCTGGAAAACAGGGACTTAAAATATGCTCTCTATCAATTGAATCACACAGCCCCACACAAGTGTTGCCCAAGTTACTCTTTGCCTCACCATCCAGTGCCTCACACAAGTACCTCACATCACCCTCCTGAGACTGGCAAAACAGTGTCTGACTGTTTCTGTTACTCAACCCACACTCTTCTGGGCGGTCTCCATACTCACATACCAAGGCTTCTACCATGGGGCCCACACTCTTCTGGGCGGTGTCCATACTCACATACCAAGGCTTCTACAATGGGGGAACCCCTCTCCCTGCATCTCTCATCTAGAGTCAGTAGAGTGTCCCTCCCACCACTAGGAATATGAACCCCTGTGCCAGTCCCCCAATCCACCTCAGGGACACTGCACACCACTGGAGCTACCTCATAACCCTGAACCCCTTGGTGTATGTCAACCCCCTCCTTCAAGTCAGGCGCCACATCTCTGGGTGTGTGTACTTCTCCCTCAGCACTAGACACTACGGGGCAGATTTACAACTTCTGGCGCATCCCTGCAAATCAGCAGGGATGCGCCAGAATAGATGCGACACGCAATTCTCTCCTTGCGCCACCACGGATGCGCCGCATTTACAATGCGGCGCACCGTGGCGCAAGGAAAGGCCGATGCGTGTCGCATCCTGTGGCGTAAGGGCGGCGCATTGCTGGAGCCGTGTCGCAAGCGCGACGCGGCTCCTGCAATGCACAGGGCCGCCCATACCTAACGTGGTGCGTCACTCCCTTACGCCTGCTTGAAGCAGGCGTAAGGATTTGTCGCAGCGGCGTCGAGAAAGTGACGCAGTGAAATCTTGTAGATTTCACTGCGTCACTTTTACGAGGCTTTCCTGCGATGGAACGCCCACCCTGCGAGGGAACGCCCACATGAAACCTGACGCAGGTTTCATGTGGCGCAGAGCTTTACAACGTGACGCATCTCCCTAGATGCGTCACGTTGTAAATAATGCGCAACGTGGCGCATGGTTTGCGTCGCCGCTGCATCACAAAAGTGACGCAACGGCGGCGCAAAAGTGGCACAAGGGGCTTGTAAATCTGCTTCTACATTTTTGCTGCCACCATCTGAGCTGGACTCCACCTCCAACCCAGCCAAGCTCACTTCATGAGCTACACACAAGTCCTTTTTCTTGGCTAAGACACTCATGGCCTCAAGCCTCTCGAGCTCCATATCAAGCTCTCTCATTCTCAGTTCAGGTGCCAAGATCAATTTCTTCTCTTCCAAGGCATAAGCGTTCCTGCTCTCCTCTGCCTTTATTCTCATGACCTCTAACTCATGATATCTGGCCCTTTGCCTTTCCTCCAAATCCTCTGGAGAACAATTTCTGGAAGACTGATTTCTGCCAGCCCTAGAGGCTGCTCTCCCAACAGGAACATCCTGGGATCTGAAACGACCTTCTGGCACACCTCCATCCACCTCTGCATCATCTGTCTCCCCAACTTCTTTGCCCCCCCTCCCCCAACACCAGGCCCCTAAGGCCTTCTGTAGCTCCTCTTTTCTAGAGTTTCTCCTCATGGGACATCCAAAGCTCCTGCAGATCTGCTTGAGTTGCTCTACTTTGTAACTACTTAACATTTCAATGTCAAACTCCAATTCTGCAGCCTCACTTGCTGGTTTACTACTCAGAGACATGGTGCAGGGATACTCATGGGTCAGATCAAAAATAGAACCAAACATAAAACACAGTATGTGATTCCGTAGTGGTCTGCACTAAACTAGTGATGTACACCAATCACTGTGGGTCAAGTACAAATACAGGTTCAAATCCTCACCGCTGACCACCAATGTTAGAAATGGGGGTCTCTAGTTGGGGTCTCTAGTTGACAGAGGTAGGTACCTTTGTCCAAATAGGGACCATTGCTTGTGGTCAGGGTAAGGGGGATACACACTTTAGAAAACCCCTGCTCACCCCCTTGGTAGCTTGGCACAAGCAGACAGGCTTATCCCAAAGGCAATGTGTAAAGTATTTGTACCAACACTCACAGTAACACAGTGATAACACCACAAATGGACACCACACCGGTTTAGAAAAATAAAGTATCTTTATCTAAACTTAACAAGACCAAAACGACAAAAATTCAACATACAAGTATTAAGAAAAATGACTTTCAAAAGGTTTTAGCAACTGAGTCTATAGAAAACTATGGATGAGTGAATTCTTGCAAAGTACCTGTCGTTGCGACAAAATTCACCAAGCCAAACAACTGCAGCGATGGGAAGTGTTGAAAAACAAAGCGATGCATTGGTTCCTGAGACCCTCGTGGATGCGATGCGACAGTTCCGCTGTACACAGGGGAGCGATGCATCGGGTCCGGTCTATAGGGGGAAGTGATGTGTCGATTTTGGGCCGACTCCGATCCTCGGGTGATGCGTCGGGCAAAACTTGCCGCACAGGGACGATGCGCGGAAATCTGGGATGCGTCGGTGAACGATGCGGCGAGCGGTGCTGCGTCGACCTTTTCAGCCGCGATCTCTCGATGCGTCGATACTTGCTGCGGCGACAGGCGCTGCGTCTGTTTCGGCAGCGCTGATGCGGGGAGATTCTTCTCGCACCACGGCGTTGCGTCGGAAAACTGTCGCAAGAAGAGCGATGTGTCGATTTCCTTGTCGTTGCGTTGCTTTCCCAGCTCCCAACAGCAGAAACAACCTCCAGAGGCCCAGCACAGTCACAGGCACCTCTTAGCAGGTCAGAACTCCGAGCAAGGAAGTGCAGGGGAGCTGGGGGTGAGGTTTTTCTGTTCCTGAGACTTCAAAACAGGAGGCAAGCTCTACTCAAGCCCTTGGAGACTTTCCTCAAGCAGGGGACACAGCACACAGCAAAGTCCTTCTTCTTTCTTTGGCAGAAACTGCAACTGCAGGCCAACCCCAGACACACAGCAAGGGCAGTACTTCTCCTCAGTTTCTCCAGCTCTTCTCCTCAGCAAAGGTTCCTCTTGTTCCAGAAGTAGTCTAAAGTGCAGGGGTTTTAAGCTAATACTTATACCCCAAAATGTCTTTGTTCTCTTTGTGCAAGGGTCTCTGAGCCCAGTCCAAACCAGTTCTGTCTTCTCTGGTGCAGCTGCCCGGCAGGAGGTGGAGACAGCATTGTGTAAGGCAGACAGGCCCTATTCGGGTGAAAAGGAAATCTCCTCCCACCACTCTAATGCAGCCCAGATCTATTCAGCCCAGCCCTGACTCATTCAGGAAAGGCAGGAAGCACATCAACCCCCCCCCCCTCGTGGCTGTCTGAGAGAATGCACCTCCCCAGCCCCTGCCACTCCCAAACCAGACAGTCCATACACAAACAGGCAGAGACACACGGAATGGTTAAACAAGAAAATGCCTACTTTCTAAAAGTAGTGCACAACAGTATACCTGGCTACTCCTTGATTTAACTGCTTCCCAGTTATCAGCACAACAACAACAAGCCATTGGACGACTGAAGAATGATGACTCAGTAGTCATCAAGCAAGCCGACAAGGGCGGTGCCATAGTCATCTGGCCTAGGAAATGTACCTTAGAGAAGGAAGGACTCAAGTGAATAACAACGAGTGGTATCGTCAAGTTAAAGAGGATCCCAGACGATCAATACAAGAGTCCATCTCAGAGATACTGAAAACAGGATTTGAACAGGGCTTCTTGGGACCAAAGGAATATGACTTCCTCATGAAGAAATTTCCAAGGATCCCTGTGATCTACTTTTTGCCTAAAATACATAAACACTTGATTGATCCACCAGGGAGGACAATCGTTTCCGGTTGCGACTCCGTGCTGGAACCAATCGCGAAATACATCGATTTTTTCTAAAGCCATTTCTAGTTGAAGTTCAGTCATACTTGCGAGATACTAATGACTTCATTAATAAAGTTGAGGGCCATGCATTTGAAGATCAACTACATTGGATGGTTTCGTTAGATGTTACCTCATTATACACGCAGATACCTCTGGATGAGGCTTTACAAGTGATAGAACTCTACTTGGAAAGTAGACCTAAACCCCAAAGAGTGCCAACGGAGTTTGTCCTACAATTGTCTGAGGTAGCACTGAAGAGGAACTATTTTAAATTTGAGGAATCATTCTATGTACAGACCAAAGGGACCGCTATGGGTTGTCCCTTCGCCCCAGAGATGGCGGTTCTGTTCATGGCCCAGTACGAAGAGAAGTTAATTTTTAATAACAACCCATTTAAGAGTAACATCATACAATGGCTTCGTTACATTGACGATTGTTAGAAATGGGGGTCTCTAGTTGGCAATGGCTGGCCACTGTCCAAGTAGGGACCCTTCTTCCTAAGTCAGGGTAAGAGAGCCACACCCTTTGATAACCCCTGCTCAACCCTGTGGTAACGTAGCACGAGCAGCTAGGCTTATCTCAGAGGCAGTGTGTGAAGCATTTATGACCATACACAGTAACACAGTGAGGAACACTACAAAGGGACACCACACAAGTAGTTATCAAAAATAAGTATCTTTATATATAGACTTAACACAAGACCAATAACGATAAAAAGCCACAATACTGTAAAATAGGATTACTCTTGAAATGCTGCAAAAATAGTTCAAAGTGTGCCAAGAGGAGTTCAGTTCAAAGCAGTGGTCTCTGCGACCCTTTTACTTACAAAGTACCTGGATTTCGTAGCAAAACTAACAAATTGTCGCAAAGAAGCTGTAGCGATGATTTTCTGCACGCGAGGCCGGCGATGCGATAAATCCTTGCCGCGAGGGAGGATGATGCGCCGATCTGCTGATGCGTGCGGCAAACTTCTGCATGCTAGGCCGTTGATGCGATGACTCCTTGCCGCGAGGGAGGAGGCGATGCGACGATCCTGTTGCGTGTGCGATCAGGTTGCGATGCGAAGAAATGGCGCTCCGCGAGGGAGCGACGATCCTGATGCGATGCGATGAAAATGGCGGACGCCTGAGCGTCCGCGCTGCGATGTCGTGAAGCGATGATCTCGGTGCGATGATCTCTTGGAGTTAGCGAGCACTTGGAAGCCCGCAAACGTGCGATGCGATGATCTTTGGAGTTAGCGAGCACTTGGCGGCCCGCAAACGTGCGATGAGTCGATCTTTGGTTGCGAGCACTCAGCGGCAGCAGCGCGATGATTTTCCGGGCGGTTTCGGCTGCGGCGGCTGGCAAACGTGCGTTAGCGACGATTTCAGCACTCTCTTCTCTGTAGTAGAACTAGAGGCCCTGGAACTCACAGGAGCCTCACCTGCAGATAGAAATCCTCGCTGGGAGGAATCAGGAGGCTGGTGGTGAAGTCTGATGTGCCTGAGACTTCAACAGGAGGCTAGCTCTCTCCTAGCCCTTGGGTGATTGCTTTAGCAAGATTAATAAAAGTTCTCTCAAAGTCCTTTTCCCTCTTCTTCCAAGTCCAATGGTAACCACTGCAGGCCAATCCAAGAAACAGCACACAAGCACAAGGATAGTCACCTCCTGCAGATTCCTTCAGTTACACGGACAGAGGTTCGTCTTGATATCCAGGAGCAACACCTTGTAGGGGTTTCAGCACAGATATTTATACCCCAAAAGTCTTTGTTCTCAGAAGCTACAAGTCACTGAACCCAGCCAGAACCAGTTCTGCTCAGTACTGGAGCACTTTGTTTACCAGGCTGCATCCTTCCTTTCAGAAAGAGGGGGTCTGCCATCAGACGCACAGTAGGAGGTGGAGCCAGCATTCACCTTGCCAGGCACAGCCCTATTCAGGTCAAGGAGCCACCCCTCCCCATACTCCAAATGCAGATCTCTCTATTCAACCCAGGTCTGACTCAGCCTGCCCTGTCCCTCTCCAAAACCAGACAGCCAATACACATAACAGCAGAGCACACTGGAAGGCTTAGGCAAGAAAATACCTACTTTCTAAAAGTGGTGTTTTCAAACACAGAATATAAAAATAAACTTCACTAAAAGATGTATTTTAATATTCTGAGCTCAGGCATACTAAATTCGTTTTTCTACCATGTTCCTGGGGTCAGTTAGGACTATAGACTGTAATAGTCAAACTGCCCATTCTAGCCTATGGGGAACAGGTAGCCTTACAGTAGTGAAAAACGAAATTGGGTGTAATTCACTACCAGGACATGCTACACACACCAAGGCATGTCCTACCTTACACATACAATGCACCCTACCATAGGGGTGACTTTCATGATGCCAAGGGAAGGTTCAGGGGCTGGGAAGTGGGTGCACTTCACAGCCAAGATGGCAGTTCTGGACTGCACACAGACTCTGCAGTGGCAGGTCTGAGACACACTTTACAAGCTGCTTCTGTGGGTGGCGCAAACCAAGCGCTGCATGCCCACCAGCAGCATTTGGTTTACCAGCCCTGGGCACACACAGGCCACTCTACTAGGGACTACAGATAAACCAAATAAGCAAATCATGGATGTACCAATTCACATAGTCATATTTACAAAGGGAGAGCATATGCACTTTAGCACTGATCAGCAGTGATAAAAGTGCCCAGAATCATAAACCAACAAAAGCAGGTCAGAAAAAATACAGGAGGAAGGCAAAAAGTTTAGGGGTGACCCTGCAAAATGGGCCATTTCCAACACAACCCCTTCCAGCCAAAACGCAGGGTAGACCAATCACTACCTTGATAGGATTCCCTGCTTTGGGCGATAGAACACGGAACTGGCCCGCAACTGCAGGGGCATATTCCAGTTCTACGCCAATCTGAACCCTGGTGGATCCCTCTGTCCACACTCTCAGGGCCCACTAAGACAACCCATGGGGAACTCTTCCCCTCACCTGTGGACACCACCCGGGCAGCACCTAACCTTAACTGGCCCCCAGGTGTGTCCCAACAGATAGACAACAAGCCACAGTAGCCACTGACAATAGTCAGTGATGAGACCCAGAGCCTTATACCTCTCCAGGCTTCTCAAACCTTTGTGGCATCAGAGAGTGGTGGGCAGTAACCCCAGGTGCTTGGCACCTTTTGTCCACTCTCCCTCCTGTCAGGTCAGGCAAGGCACCCTGACACTGACCCACCAGCCCTGGGCTTGTACCCAGCGGCTGGGCCAGAGACTGGGGTGGGCTCTCCCACACCCGGTCCTCCTCTTTGGGGCCTCGGTACCCTCCCACCTGGAGTGGTACCCTTTTCCAGAATTGTCAGGGCACCTGTGGCAGGTGTCCTGCACAGCCTCGCCCACCAGTTCAGGGGTTCTATCCTGCAACTGGTATCCCAGCATAGGGTCTGTACCCTTAGACTGGGCGGAGGTCAGGGGTGAGGCTGCCCTCTCCCCCGCCCCCTTTACTGGGGCCCTGCACCCTCCCACCTGGAGAGGTGCCCTCATAACACAGAACCGGTAGGGGCACTGTTAGCAGTTGCCCCTTCCTCCAGGTCAGGGGGACACCCTGAACCTGGCCCCCTAACCCAGGGTCTGTACTCCTTAGGCTGGACCTGTGCCTGGCAACCCAGGACTTCTGGGGGAGTAAACCAATTCCCCCAAGGAAAGTACATTCCTCTAGAGTTGTGCGACAGTCTGCCTGGCACACCAGGACTTCCTGGGAAGCACACAGGCCCCCTCAAGGGAAACACACCCCTCCACCAGTTCAGGGCCTGGACCCTGCAACTGATCTACCAACCTGAAAAAACCCTCAGGTTGCACCGGGGGTCAGAGGCGGGGACTCCCTCCCGCTGCACCCCCTTCCAGCATACTGCACCCTCCCACCTGGAGTGGTGCCCTTAGAAAAAAATGGTCGGGACACTGCTTACAGTTGTCCCTCCCTCCAGGTCAGACAACACCTGGACCTGACTTACCAACCCAGGGACCAACCCCTGCGGCTGAACAACTGCCTGGCCAACCAGGACTTCCTGGGGAGTACAACTACCCTCCTCGAGGGTAACGCAGAACCCCTGTGTTGCGTGACAGTCTGCCTGGTCCAGATCTCCCGACCCCTGTCCACCTGACAGTGCGCAAAGATTCCCCAGGACAGAAGTGGTGTCCCCATGGTCACTGTGAGAAGTTGGCCTGGCATATGCTGTCCACTAATTATAGTGGGCACCTTGCACCAGTCCAAACAACCCCTTATTGGAGATAGGTTAAAGACAACCTTATTGAAAGCTATCCTAGTGGTAGCTATGGAGAGCAGCCTTCAGGCTAAGTCTTGAAGGAATGTAAAGCAGCTTGTTTTACCAGTCTATAATCTCTTGAGTGATCAAATGAAAGAGCACCACACCAGGTATATATTCAAAATATATGTATTTATTGCTAAACACGCCCCTCTAGTCTCTTTATGAGGCTAGAGTTCGAAGTACATAAGTTAGAAGTTATTAAATCACAGTAATAGCACAAATACACGTTTGGGCCCTAGGGCGTACCAAACCATATACCAATAAAGTGGTATGCGAACCACGACTGAACTAGACACTAGGCCTAGAGCCTCTAGAAGTGCTTGGACCACAAGGAACCACCCAAGGTAGTGACACAGGGGACCCACGGGAGGCGCGTGCAGTGTAAATACACAACCGCGATACGCCGTTGACTTCTATGGAGAAAGTCGGGATCGGGAAATTAGAGAAAAGGGACACTTAAAAGAGGACTAGGACAAAACCCTTTGAGATCTAGGACTTTGAAGAGTCTCTACCCACGGGAGCACCGGAGTACTCGTGTTACCTCACCCAGGAAGCCGGGTGCATAGGTGCCTTTCGGGGTCGGGTTTCGTCGTCGATTCGAATGGCGATCTGCTGCAAAGTGCTGCTGGCGGCCAAGAGAAAAGTGTCCGGGTGGATCCAAGAGTGGATCGGAGTTCTGAAAGAACCTGAAAGCAGAGGGGACAGAGTCTGGGTCACTAGCCAGTGACCAGGAAGGCGATGGACAGATGCCCACCGATGTCGAGTGCTTCAGGTGCGTTGACGGTCGTCTTGACTCTTCAGCCACGAGGTCCAGGAGGCGTTGTCGGCGACCAGGAGCAGGATTCGGGCTGGTACACAATGTCTGTCGAGTGCTGAGGTGTCGGCGACCGGATTGGACCCAACAAGCCTTGGCAACGGCAAGTCTCGGTGAAGATGTAGATCGTCGATGGTGCAGACCAGCAAGGTCTGTGGAACTCACCCAGCGAGGGTAAGTGAGGGCAGGCCTGGAGCAACCAGGATGCCAAGTAAGAAAAGGATTGGCCTTCGTTAAGGGCTACTAGCCAACGGGCTAGCGACCGCGAAGGAGCCTCGTGACGCCGCACGTGGATCTGGCTTACAGGACACTCGTGGAGTGGGGGCCAGTGATCTTCGGTGCAGGTGGTGCTGGAGGCTAGGGCTACTCGGAGCCCAAAGCACGACTTCTTGGGAGACCCAGAAGAGGATGCACTTGCAAATGTGCTCGGTGTCCAGGGGTCACGGTCTCAAGTCACCCACGATAGCCACGGGCCTCAGCTTTGCTGGGGACTCAGGGTAGCCTCGGGGAAGTCTGAGAATCCACCTCTGGTGATGCGATGACTTCGGCGTCCGACGGGAGCTTCAGAAATGCGAACCGGACAGATGCTTCTTTGGTGCCTGCCAAGCAGGGAGTCACTCCTTGACCCCAAGGGAGATTCTTCTGTCCTCTAATCGTGAGTAGAGCGTCGAAGGTCCAGGATTCAGTTACAGAGTTTCGTCCAGGGATAATCTAAAGTCCTAAGGACTGGGTTCCTACCTTTATACTAAAGATAGGGGTTGGACTACTCTGTGGCCCCACCTATGGGTGGGTCAGGGCAGAGGGGTGGCTACACCCCTTTCCCTTTGTCCAGTTCGCGCCAAAGCAGGGGCTGCAAGCCCCTGATCCGGTTTGAACTGGGGTATGCACTAGGGACACCAAATGTGCCCCCAGTGCAGGACTTCAAAGCACCCGAAAGTGCTCCCGCCCAGCCCCAATACACATTATCCTGTCTGGGGAGGTGGTCACACCTCCCTGGGACAGGAAACCTATTGTCCAGGCCTCCCCTGCCGGAGTTTCGTCCAGCAGCAGGAGGCCAGACTCGTGTCTGTGGCAGCAGCATCCATTTTGTGATGCCAGGGCTCTGGAAAGAAGTTACCGGACTAGTCAGAGTTAACATGTCTTTCCCTCTAGAAGGGTGGAATGCTACCCCCGCCGCCAGGATTGGCGGGGGGTAGTATTCCAAGATGTTTGACACCAAACACGACATGTTTAGGTGCAGCCATTCCAAAGTTAGCATTTTACCGCGAGGATATAATGCGCTTAAGAGTATATGGTCAGGCTGCACTACAAACAGCATCAGAGATGGTCTCCGAACGCTGCAGAGGGGCCCTGCTCATGCAGGGGCACCCTCTCACATAGGAACCATGCACTCTGCCTTTAGGATTGATAAGGCCTGCCTTAGGAGTGACTTATAGGTTTATATGTGTGTATGTATTTAGTGATATAGGTAACCTATATCACAGTAAGGAGTGCATGCACCACCTTACCCAGGCTGCAGTAGCAGACCTGTGGTGTCAGTTTGGATGGCCTTCCAGGGGTGGCATAATACATGCTGCAGCCCCTGGCAGGTCCTCTGAGGTACCTATGCCCTTGGTACATAGTATACCATATACTAGGGACTTATAAGGGCACTCCAGATCCCAATCAGTGATGTGCCTAAGGCACATGGAAACCATTTTAGAGAGGAAGCAGCTAGGCTGGGGTTCTGATTAGCAGGGCCCCAGCCAGACTAATGTCGAAAAACAGTGAAGCATCAGCAAAAAGTGGGGGTACCCATGTGAAGCAGATCCTACTCTCCTACACAACCCCCCAAACGTAGGGACATTAAACTAACCTTGCCCAGTTAAGTCTTCATGTTCTAAGTGGAAATACCTAGAGAGTCCATCTGCATTCGCATGGTTACTCCCAGGCCTATGTTCCACTGTAAAGTCCATCCCCTGTAGGGAAATGGACCACCTAAGCAGTTTGGGGTTTTCACCCTTCATTTGTTTTAGCCATAAGAGGGGCTTATGGTCTGTCTGAACCAGGAAGTGTGTACCAAACAAGTATGGCCTCAACTTCTTCAGAGCCCAGACCACAGCAAAGGCCTCCCTCTCTATGGCTGACCAACGTTTCTCTCTAGGGGTCAGCCTTCTGCTAATGAAAGCTACTGGCTGATCCTGACCTTCTTCATTCAATTGTGACAGTACAGCCCCTACCCCCAATTCAGATGCATCAGTTTGAACAATGAACTTCTTGGAGTAATCAGGACTCTGCAGAATTGGAGCAGTGCACATGGCCTGCTTGAGGTCATCAAATGCCTTTTGACAGCTAACTGTCCACTGAACCTTTTTGGGCATTTTCTTAGAAGTTAAGTCATTCAGGGGTGTCACTATTGATCCATACCCCTTGACAAATCTCCTATAGTACCCAGTCAGGCCTAAGAAGGCTCTCACCTGAGTCTGGGTAGTGGGAGCAGTCCAGTCCATGATGGTCTGGATCTTGCTCTGCAAAGGTTGAACCTGGCCTCCACCCACAAGGTGGCCCAGGTACACAACCTGACTCTGCCCTATCTGGCACTTAGTGGCCTTGATAGTCAGGCCTGCCTTTTGCAGGGCCTGTAAAACATTCCTGAGGTGGACCAGGTGATCCTCCCAGGTGGAGCTAAAGACAGCAATATCATCTAGATATGCTGCACTATAGGCTTCCAGACCTGTGAGAACTGTATTCACCAGCCTCTGGAAAGTGGCAGGTGCATTCTTCAGACCAAAGGGCATTACCACAAATTGATAATGCCCACTAGGGGTTGAGAATGCTGTTTTGGGCTTTGCAGTATCAGCTAGTCTGATCTGCCAGTAGCCAACTGTTAGGTCAAATGTGCTGAGATATTTGGCAGAGGCCAAAGTATCTATGAGCTCATCTGCCCTGGGTATTGGATGGGCATCAGTCCTAGTGACTGCATTGAGACCCCTGTAGTCCACACAAAACCTCATCTCTCTTTTTCCACCACTGGTGTGAGGTTTTGGTACAAGGACCACTGGACTAGCCCAAGGGCTATCTGAGGGTTCAATAACTCCCAATTCCAACATTTTCTGGACTTCAGTCCTGATACAGTCCCTGACATGGTCAGGTTGCCTATAAATCTTGTTTTTAATAGGCAGACTGTCCCCAGTGTCCACTTCATGAGTGCACCAGGTGGTCTGACTGGGTGTCAGTGAAAACATATGTCTAAACTGATTGAGGACTTGCCTGCAATCAGTTTGTTGCTGGGTAGTGAGGCTGCCTGCCAAGGCTGCACCATCAACTGACCCATCGTCAGGGTTCTGTGAGAGCAGGTCAGGGAGTGGGTCACTCTCTTCCTCCTGCCCTTCATCAGTAGCCATGAGCAAGCCCATGTCTGCCCTGTCCACATATGGTTTTAACCTGTTGACATGGAGAACCCTGTGGGGACTCCTGGGTGTTCCTAGGTCTACTAAATAAGTGACCTCACCCTTCTGCTCAACAATAGTGTGGGGTCCACTCCATTTATCTTGGAGAGCTGCTGGGGCCACTGGCTCCAACACCCACACCTTCTGTCCTGGCTGGTAAACAGTCAGAACAGCCTTTTGGTCATGCCAGGCCTTTTGAAGTTCCTGGCTAGCCTCAAGGTTTTTGGTTGCCTTTTTCATGTACTCAGCCATCCTGGAGCGGAGACCAAGTACATAGTCCACTATATCTTGCTTTGGGGGCTTGAGAGGTAACTCCCATCCTTCCTTCACCAAGCACAGTGGACCCCTCACAGGGTGGCCAAACAGAAGTTCAAAAGGGCTGTAACCAACCCCCTTCTGAGGCACCTCCCTATATGCGAATAAAAGGCAGGGCAAGAGTATGTCCCATCTACGCCTAAGCTTTTCTGGGAGCCCTTTAATCATGCCCTTCAAGGTTTTGTTGAATCTCTCAACTAAACCATTGCATTGTGGGTGATAGGGTGTGGTGAACTTATAAGTCACTCCACACTCCTTCCACATTGCTTTTAAGTACCCAGACATGAAGTTAGCACCCCTGTCTGATACTACCTCCTTAGGAAAGCCCACTCTTGAGAAGATTCCCAGGAGGGCCCTTGCCACCACAGGTGCTGTAGTGGTCCTGAGGGGAATAGCTTCTGGGTACCTGGTGGCATGATCCACTACCACCAGGATAAACCTGTGCCCAGAGGCTGTTTGGGGATCCATGGGACCAACAATGTCAATCCCTACCCTTTCAAAGGGCACCCCCACCACAGGTAGTGGTATCAGGGGGCCTTTGTAGTGCCACCTGCCTTGCCACTGGCTTGGCAGGTTACACAGGAAGCGACAAAACTCCTTACTGTCTTCAGACATGTGGGGCCAGTGAAAGTGAGGGACAATTCTGTCCCAAGTCTTGTTCTGGCCCAGGTGACCTGCTAAGGGAATATCATGGGCTAGGGTCAATAGGAAGCCCCTGAACTTCAGAGGTATAACCAACCTCCTGGTAGCACCAGGCTTGGGGTCTCTACTCTCTGAGTACAGGAGTCCATCATCCCAATACACTGTATGGGGACCACTAGCTTTCCCAGCAGCCTCAGCAGCAGCTTGCTGTCTGAGGGGTTCAAGGAGGGGCAGCTCTGCTGCTCCTGGCTCAGATCTGCCCTAGAAGGTCCCCCTGTCCCCAAGAACTCAACCTGGTCAGGTTCAAGTTCCTCTGGGACAGTTCCTTCTTCAGGGCTGAGATCATCCCCCTCAAGGGACTGATCTTCCTCCTGAGCCAAGGGGAAGGCACTGCCTTAACCCTACTACTCCTCCTCTTGGAAGGCACTTGGTCCATTCTTCCAGAATCCAAGGCCTGTTCAGTGCTAGACATTTTGGCTTGTGACCTGGTCACAGCAAACACATCTGCAGGGATCCCCAGCATTTCTGCATGGGTCCTGAGCTCCACTTCTGCCCAAGCAGAAGTCTCTAAGTCATTGCCAAGCAAGCATTCGACTGGTAGGTTTGCACTCACCACAACCTTCTTAAGGCCAGTTACCCCTCCCCAGGAGAAGTTAACAACTGCCAGAGTATGGTCTGTTCTGACATTGCTAGCATTGGTCACTTGGTACATCTCACCAAGTATAACTTGCCCAGGATTCACAAGGTCTTGTGTCACCATTGTGACACTTGCCCCTGTGTCCCTAAATGCCAAAGCCTCACGTCCATTGATTAAAGGCTGTTGTCTGTACTTGCCCAGATTACTGGGACTCACAGTGGAGGTCACATCCATGCCTCCATCACAGACTAACACAGCCTGAGTCAGTTCTCTGACTAGGTCAGAGCCCAACTCAGTTCCCAGGGTGAACCCTACTAAACCCTTGGTTGGAGCACTCCCACCAACTGTACTAGGGGAACAGGTGCCTTAGGGGCATTGGTGGGTGCTGGACTGGAGTCTTTGGACTTGGTGCAATCACTGGTCCAGTGGGTCTTTTGCTTACAGACCTTGCACCATGGTTTTCTTTGGCCTTTCCCTTTGGTAGACTGTGAATCCCCACCAGAAGAAGATTTTGGGGGCCTGATGAAGACTTTTGATCTTTACCCTTCTCCCCACCCTTTTCAGAGTTCTTAGCATCTTGCTTCTTGGTTTCCCCACCTTGGTTCTGTACCTTCTGCTTCACCCTGGTTCTGACCCATTTGTCTGCCTTCTTTCCCAATTCTTGGGGAGAGGTCAGATCAGAGTCTACCAGGTATTGATGCAACAGCTGATTTTGACAGTTATTAAGAATCTGCTCCCTCATTATCAGATTGTACAATCCTGAGAAGTCACACACCTTACTGCCCATCAACCAGCCTTCCAGAGCCTTGGCAGAACAATCCACATAGTCTACCCAGTCTTGAGTCTGTGCTTTTGGGTGTCTCTGAACTTCAACCTGTACTGTTCAGTGGTTAGGCCAAACCCATCAATAAGAGCACTCTTCAAGACCTTGTAATTATCAGCATCCTCCTCTCTAACAGTGAGGAGCTTATCTCTACCTTTGTCAGCAAAGGAGAGCCACAAGATTGCTGCCCACTGCTCCTGAGGGACCTTCTGTACCTTACAGGCCCTCTCTAATGCAGTTATCCATTTGTGGATATCATCCCCACTCTGGTAGGGAGGGACAATCTTGCTCAGGTTCCTATGGTCATAGGACCTTTCCCTGTCTCTAGGGACATGGCTGCCACCATGGGACTCTAGTCCCAACTTTCTTCTCTCTCTAAGGAGATCTAGGGATTCCCTATCTAAAGCCAATTGCTTTTTTCTGATTTCCAGCTGAGTTTCCTCATACTGGACCAGTCTGTCTCTTCTCTCATGAGAGGATTCCCTCCTGTGAGAGGAGATAGAGCTCCCTATGGAGGTGCCAGAGTGGTTAGACTCCTGAGAAGGAGATCTAGACTTCCTGGGCACACTCTTAATCCTTCCTGGGGGGACAAAGAGGGCATCATTCTGATCATCCTCATCATCTTCCACAGGAGGGATTGGGTTATCCAGGTCAGGGTCATTGTCACCCTCCTGGCCAGTCTCAGAGGGGGCTGGGGGTATTGGTACCCCTGGCCTCCTCCTCTTCCTCTGCCCCACCCTCAGCTCCTACCCCTTCAGTCCCCAAGGGCTTACTAAGGTCATAAGCCACCAACAACTCCTTGAGGTGTTGGGTGGTGGGGCTTTGGCCTGTCCTTATTTTTCTCAAGTTGCATAAAGCTCTCAATTCCAAGAATGGGAGTGTATCATACTTGGAGGGTGGAAGCTCAATGGCTTCCTGCAAGGATTCTTTAGATCCTACCCTTAAAGACATTACTAGTGTGGTGTGGTGTATGCACTACCTACTCTAGTGTGGCCTACTAAACTCTCTTGAGTTGTAGAAAGGGTTGTGCTATCCCTTAACACACAACTCTAAGTTCAGTAGAACTTACTGTATTCTAAGCTTAAATTATATGTACCTTAGGTACCTTTAGTGGTTTTCAGTTGATCAATTCAATTGAGATTATCTGGTAAAACAATAGCAAGCTGGAATCCCACACGCTGCACACCAATGTGAGAAGTTGGCCTGGCATATGCTGTCCACTAATTATAGTGGGCACCTTGCACCAGTCCAAACAACCCCTTATTGGAGATAGGTTAAAGACAACCTTATTGAAAGCTATCCTAGTGGTAGCTATGGAGAGCAGCCTTCAGGCTAAGTCTTGAAGGAATGTAAAGCAGCTTGTTTTACCAGTCTATAATCTCTTGAGTGATCAAATGAAAGAGCACCACACCAGGTATATATTCAAAATATATGTATTTATTGCTAAACACACCCCTCTAGTCTCTTTATGAGGCTAGAGTTCGAAATACATAAGTTAGAAGTTATTAAATCACAGTAATAGCACAAATACACGTTTGGGCCCTAGGGGCGTACCAAACCATATACCAATAAAGTGGTATGCGAACCACGACTGAACTAGACACTAGGCCTAGAGCCTCTAGAAGTGCTTGGACCACAAGGAACCACCCAAGGTAGTGACACAGGGGACCCACGGGAGACGCGTGCAGTGTAAATACACAACCGCGATACGCCGTTGACTTCTATGGAGAAAGTCGGGATCGGGAAATTAGAGAAAAGGGACACTTAAAAGAGGACTAGGACAAAACCCTTTGAGATCTAGGACTTTGAAGAGTCTCTACCCACGGGAGCACCGGAGTACTCGTGTTACCTCACCCAGGGAAGCCGGGTGCATAGGTGCCTTTCGGGGTCGGGTTTCGTCGTCGATTCGAATGGCGATCTGCTGCAAAGTGCTGCTGGCGGCCAAGAGAAAAGTGTCCGGGTGGATCCAAGAGTGGATCGGAGTTCTGAAGAACCTGAAAGCAGAGGGGACAGAGTCTGGGTCACTAGCCAGTGACCAGGAAGGCGATGGACAGATGCCCACCGATGTCGAGTGCTTCAGGTGCGTTGACGGTCGTCTTGACTCTTCAGCCACGAGGTCCAGGAGGCGTTGTCGGCGACCAGGAGCAGGATTCGGGCTGGTACACGATGTCTGTCGAGTGCTGAGGTGTCGGCGACCGGATTGGACCCAACAAGCCTTGGCAACGGCAAGTCTCGGTGAAGATGTAGATCGTCGATGGTGCAGACCAGCAAGGTCTGTGGAACTCACCCAGCGAGGGTAAGTGAGGGCAGGCCTGGAGCAACCAGGATGCCAAGTAAGAAAAGGATTGGCCTTCGTTAAGGGCTACTAGCCAACGGGCTAGCGACCGCGAAGGAGCCTCGTGACGCCGCACGTGGATCTGGCTTACAGGACACTCGTGGAGTGGGGGCCAGTGATCTTCGGTGCAGGTGGTGCTGGAGGCTAGGGCTACTCGGAGCCCAAAGCACGACTTCTTGGGAGACCCAGAAGAGGATGCACTTGCAAATGTGCTCGGTGTCCAGGGGTCACGGTCTCAAGTCACCCACGATAGCCACGGGCCTCAGCTTTGCTGGGGACTCAGGAGTAGCCTCGGGGAAGTCTGAGAATCCACCTCTGGTGATGCGATGACTTCGGCGTCCGACGGGAGCTTCAGAAATGCGAACCGGACAGATGCTTCTTTGGTGCCTGCCAAGCAGGGAGTCACTCCTTGACCCCAAGGGAGATTCTTCTGTCCTCTAATCGTGAGTAGAGCGTCGAAGGTCCAGGATTCAGTTACAGAGTTTCGTCCAGGGATAATCTAAAGTCCTAAGGACTGGGTTCCTACCTTTATACTAAAGATAGGGGTTGGACTACTCTGTGGCCCCACCTATGGGTGGGTCAGGGCAGAGGGGTGGCTACACCCTTTCCCTTTGTCCAGTTCGCGCCAAAGCAGGGGCTGCAAGCCCTGATCCGGTTTGAACTGGGGTATGCACAGGGACACCAAATGTGCCCCCAGTGCAGGACTTCAAAGCACCCGAAAGTGCTCCCGCCCAGCCCCAATACACATTATCCTGTCTGGGGAGGTGGTCACACCTCCCTGGGACAGGAAACCTATTGTCCAGGCCTCCCCTGCCGGAGTTTCGTCCAGCAGCAGGAGGCCAGACTCGTGTCTGTGGCAGCAGCATCCATTTTGTGATGCCAGGGCTCTGGAAAGAAGTTACCGGACTAGTCAGAGTTAACATGTCTTTCCCTCTAGAAGGGTGGAATGCTACCCCCGCCGCCAGGATTGGCGGGGGGGTAGTATTCCAAGATGTTTGACACCAAACACGACATGTTTAGGTGCAGCCATTCCAAAGTTAGCATTTTACCGCGAGGATATAATGCGCTTAAGAGTATATGGTCAGGCTGCACTACAAACAGCATCAGAGATGGTCTCCGAACGCTGCAGAGGGGCCCTGCTCATGCAGGGGCACCCTCTCACATAGGAACCATGCACTCTGCCTTTAGGATTGATAAGGCCTGCCTTAGGAGTGACTTATAGGTTTATATGTGTGTATGTATTTAGTGATATAGGTAACCTATATCACAGTAAGGAGTGCATGCACCACCTTACCCAGGCTGCAGTAGCAGACCTGTGGTGTCAGTTTGGATGGCCTTCCAGGGGTGGCATAATACATGCTGCAGCCCCTGGCAGGCCTCTGAGGTACCTATGCCCTTGGTACATAGTATACCATATACTAGGGACTTATAAGGGCACTCCAGATCCCAATCAGTGATGTGCCTAAGGCACATGGAAACCATTTTAGAGAGGAAGCAGCTAGGCTGGGGTTCTGATTAGCAGGGCCCCAGCCAGACTAATGTCGAAAAACAGTGAAGCATCAGCAAAAAGTGGGGGTACCCATGTGAAGCAGATCCTACTCTCCTACAGTCACTCCTATGGGGCTCAGCCCTTCTGACTGGCCCCTGACCCACTGGTTCTCCCACTGGGGACTCCTTCCCCCTTTCACCCCTCAGGCTGGACTTCTGCACCTCCCCTAGGAGTGGCACTGCCAGACACAAGAACTGATGGAGGCCTGACTACAGGCACTCCCAGCTCACCTAACACGGGAGACCCCCACAACGGACGGTCCATCCGGACAGACTAGGCTCCCAACCTGGTGTTCCCTCATGGAACCATCCAGTCCTGGAGACTGAGGTTGGGGCACTTCGGGACCTATCCCAGTCTCACTCCTGCTCCCACGAGACAGGATGTGAGGCCCTACAACCTCCTCACAACATGGGGACCGAGCTGTATCACTCCGAACCTCTCCCACCACTCTGGGTTTGAAGACATCTGAACCACTCCTCTTAGGGTCATTCCCCACTGCCTCTACAGAGCCTCTGGTACTCACCCAGAGGTCTGCCTCCTGTCTGCAAGTTCCCTAGGATCAGAGAACTCGCACTCTAACAGGTGTTGGTTTAGTTCTGGAAAATAGGAACTCACAATATGCTCTCCCACAATTGGATTACACAGTTCCACACAGGTGCTAACCTTCACCTCACAATCCAGTGCCTCACACACGTACCCCACACCACTCTCCTGAAATGGGCGAGACATTAACTGACTGTCTCTATCACTCAACCCACACTCTTCTGGGCGGTCCTCACACTCATACACCAGGACTTCAACCACGGGGGAACCCCTCTCCCTGCACCTCTCATCCAGAGTCGGTAGAGTATCCCTCCCTTCACTAGGACTATGGGCCCCCGCGCTAGTTCCCCAATCCACCTCAGGGACACTGCACATCAATGGAGCTACCTCATATCCTTGAATCCCCTGGTGTAGATCAACCCCTCCTTCAAGTCCAGGTACCACATCTCTGGGTGGGTGTACTACACTGTCATCACTATATACCTCAGTTTTGCTGCCACCACTGGACCCCACCCTCACTGGTGAATCCAGACAATTAAAACTGCGCTCAGGGGACAATCTACCCTCCCAAGCTAACTTCTCCTTTCCTGCTATCTGCGCTAGGTGTGCCTCCAGCTGGGCAATCTCTATTTGGAGCCTCTCTAATTCCAGCTGGTGCTCCCTCTCCCTCGGTCTGTCCAACTCCTCTGGGGACCATGAAGGGAATTGGGCACTACCCTGTGCACTAGACCCAGCAAGGGACTCCCTACCTATGGGACCCTCCCGCCTGTCCACCAACTCCTCTGGGGACCATGAGGGGAATCGGGCACTACCATAGGCACTAGACTCAGCAAGGAACTCCCTACCTATGAGATATTCCATAACACTTTCTTCCTCCTCTTCAGACTCTCCAGAGCCACCCTCAGACCAACTACCCTCTTGGTAGGTGTACTGGGACTCCAAGAATCTCCATCTGTCTTGTTGCCAAAGTCTCAGGGATGTCTGCAGGGATAGCTGAGTCTCCTTCCTACTCACTGCTAAGCCCCTCTCCTCACAGAACCCCCTTAGCTCCTCTAGACTGTAGGTCAACAGATCATCTATATAAAAGGTAGGTCTCATTTCAGCAAGACCCATTGTAGCAATAACAATCAAAAAACCTCAAAAACGTATGTGGTTGCGTTATGGTCTGCACTCACTAGTAGTGTACACTATATTTACTGTATGCGATCATAAATGCAAGTCCAGATCCTCACCGCTGCCACCAATGTTAGAAATGGGGGTCTCTAGTTGGCAATGGCTGGCCACTGTCCAAGTAGGGACCCTTCTTCCTAAGTCAGGGTAAGAGAGCCACACCCTTTGATAACCCCTGCTCAAACCTGTGGTAACGTAGCACGAACAGCTAGGCTTATCTCAGAGGCAGTGTGTGAAGCATTTATGACCATACACAGTAACACAGTGAGGAACACTACAAAGGGACACCACACAAGTAGTTATCAAAAATAAGTATCTTTATATATAGACTTAACACAAGACCAATAACGATAAAAAGCCACAATACTGTAAAATAGGATTACTCTTGCAATGCTGCAAAAATAGTTCAAAGTGTGCCAAGAGGAGTTCAGTTCAAAGCAGTGGTCTCTGCGACCCTTTTACTTACAAAGTACCTGGATTTCATAGCAAAACCAACAAATTGTCGCAAAGAAGCTGTAGCGATGATTTTCTGCACGCGAGGCCGGCGATGTGATAAATCCTTGCCGCAAGGGAGGATGATGCGCCGATCTGCTGATGCGTGCGGAGACGATGCGACAAACTTCTGCACGCTAGGCCGTTGATGCGATGACTCCTTGCCGCGAGGGAGGAGGCGATGCGACGTTCCTGTTGCGTGTGCGATCAGGTTGCGATGCGAAGAAATGGCGCTCCGCGAGGGAGCGACGATCCTGATGTGATGCGATGAAAATGGCGGACGCCCGGCGTCCGCGCTGCGATGTCGTGAAGCGATGATCTCGGTGCGATGATCTCTTGGAGTTAGCGAGCACTTGGAAACCCGCAAACGTGCGATGCGATGATCTTTGGAGTTAGCAAGCACTTGGCGGCCCGCAAACGTGCGATGAGTCGATCTTTGGTTGCAAGCACTCAGCGGCAGCAGCGCAATGATTTTCCGGGCGCTTTCGGCTCATGCGGCTCGCAAACGTGCGTTAGCGACGATTTCAGCACTCTCTTCTCTGTAGTAGAACTAGAGGCCCTGGAACTCACAGGAGCCTCACCTGCAGATAGAAATCCTCGCTGGGAGGAATCAGGAGGCTGGTGGTGAAGTCTGATGTGCCTGAGACTTCAACAGGAGGCTAGCTCTCTCCTAGCCCTTGGGTGATTGCTTTAGCAAGATTAATAAAAGTTCTCTCAAAGTCCTTTTCCCTCTTCTTCCAAGTCCAATGGTAACCACTGCAGGCCAATCCAAGAAACAGCACACAAGCACAAGGATAGTCACCGCCTGCAGATTCCTTCAGTTACACGGACAGAGGTTCGTCTTGATATCCAGGAGCAACAACTTGTAGGGGTTTCAGCACAGATATTTATACCCCAAAAGTCTTTTGTTCTCAGAAGCTACAAGTCACTGAACCCAGCCAGAACCAGTTCTGCTCAGTCCTGGAGCACTTTGTTTACCAGGCTGCATCCTTCCTTTCAGAAAGAGGGGGTCTGCCATCAGACGCACAGTAGGAGGTGGAGCCAGCATTCACCTTGCCAGGCACAGCCCTATTCAGGTCAAGGAGCCACCCCTCCCCATACTCCAAATGCAGATCTCTATTCAACCCAGGTCTGACTGAGCCTGCCCTGTCCCTCCAAAACCAGACAGCCAATACACATAACAGCAGAGCACACTGGAAGGCTTAGGCAAGAAAATACCTACTTTCTAAAAGTGGTAGATTCAAACACAGGAATATAAAAATAAACTTCACTAAAAGATGTATTTTAATATTCTGAGCTCAGGCATACTAAATTTGTTTTTCTACCATGTTCCTGGGGTCAGTTAGGACTATAGACTGTAATAGTCAAACTGCCCATTCTAGCCTATGGGGAACAGGTAGCCTTACAGTAGTGAAAAACTAAATTGGGTGTAATTCACTACCAGGACATGATACACACACCAAGGCATGTCCTACCTTACACATACAATGCACCCTACCATAGGGTGACTTACATGATGCCAAGGGAAGGTTCAGGGGCTGGGAAGTGGGTGCACTTCACAGCCAAGATGGCAGTTCTGGACTGCACACAGACTCTGCAGTGGCAGGTCTGAGACACACTTTACAAGCTGCTTCTGTGGGTGGCGCAAACTAGCGCTGCATGCCCACCAGCAGCATTTGGTTTACCAGCCCTGGGCACACACAGGCCACTCTACTAGGGACTAACAGATAAACCAAATAAGCCAATCATGGATGTACCAATTCACATAGTCATATTTACAAAGGGAGAGCATATGCACTTTAGCACTGATCAGCAGTGATAAAGTGCCCAGAGTCATAAAACCAACAAAAGCAGGTCAGAAAAAATACAGGAGGAAGGCAAAAGTTTAGGGGTGACCCTGCAAAAAGGGCCATTTCCAACAACGATATCTGGTGCCTATGGCAAGGCACTGAAGAGGATCTTGGAATGTTCCATAACTGGCTTAATGCACGCCATGAGGACATCAAATTCAGCCTTAATAAAAGCAAAACGACCTTGACTTTTTTGGACGTGGAGGTATTCCCCCAAGGGAACAAACTCATAACCACATTGCACCGAAAATCTACTGATAAAAATACAATTCTACATCACAAGAGTTCTCATCCTCGCAATCTAAAAGACAACTTGCCTTACAGGCAACTACTGCGAATTCGCAGGAATTGCTTTTGGAAAGAAGGCTTCGAAAATCATTCTGCAATTTTTTGTGAGCAAATGATGAACAGGGGCTATCCAAAGAAAACACTTAAGCATGCCATCAAAAGAGCCTGGTTCACTCCCAGGGAGGCCCTTCTCCAAAAAAAAGTTAAACCACCTTTTGAAACAATGGTTTGTGTCTCCACATTTGGCCCTGACACCAATAAATTTCGGCAAATCATTTTGAAAAATTGGCATTTATTAGAAAATCTGGACTGTCCATTTGAGAAGCCGCTATTTGCCATGAAAAAGAACACAAGTATTGGGCAACAAATAGTCAGAGCAGACCTATTTCCAGTACGACAGAAGAGCGATCTACGTACTCAATGGAAATTGAAACCGTTGGAGGGACATCATAAATGCGGCAATTGCTCTGCCTGTGATTCAACAGTTGAAGGCAAAGAATTTGTTCATAACACCATTAAATGGAGGCATACGGAGTTTACCAACTGCAAGACAAAAAATGTCATATGTGCGGTCTTGTGTCCCTGTTCCAAACTTTATATTGGAAAAACAAATCAACAAATCAATCAATGCATTGTCCAGCACCGCTCCCGAATTAAAAAGAAAGTTTTGACTGCACCTATGGTCGCTCACTACATCGAGCACTCACACAGTGAGAAAGATCTTAAGTGGACAGTGCTGTTTGGATTAAATACAAAAAATAGAGTCTTTGATACAGATGCAGCACTCTTACAGAAAGAAGCCTATTTGATATTGAAATGTAATAGCGCCCTGACTGGATTGAACGAAATGACAGAATTATCTAGGGCATAAGATTACACTTTGTGCCACAGTATAATTGTAAACAACAGCATCCATAATGCAATGCATTTGTGGGTCACTACTCTGACATAGAATCAGTTCATAACACCATTTGTCATTGGTTGTTTTAAGCAAACCACATTTCCCACAATTCCATTTTTTTTTAAATGTGCTCCCATTCGAAATGCCTGTGGCTGCCCTGTTTGGCTTACTTTCACTGAGAGACATGCAGATTGCGCTCTGTCTCTTTAGCTTGTGAACAAGTAAGTTGATTAATTTTTGAAATACCTGATAGCTTGCTCCTCTAATGAAATACACAGCAAATTGAATCCTTTACCCATTTACATTTTAGTCACGCGGAGATGTCGTGCCATTCCCAAATCCCTTAGCAAACCTTGAGTTTACTGGGTCACCAGAGGACAGGAGAAAAGATTAACTCCTCTAGCAGGTACGCGTTTAAACTTGCACGCGTGCTTGCTTTCATAAACCATTCCCTTATTGAAGGAGACAGATGGTTATTTTTATCTGTTTTAGAGACATGATTAGCAGCATTCTCTCGTGCAGCCCCAAAGTTAAATATTGAAATAAAAATAACGAAAAACCGAACATTTGACAGGCCAGCATTCTTGAAGGTATGCCCTTATTAAAATTACTTTTTCGAAGATTGGTGACCACTAGTATAAAGGGTAATAAGAATGCGTCTGCTTCAACTTTCAGACGTGATTAATTCCCTGAGTTAAATATCGTTTTAAGGATTCCATGGACAAAAAGGAGAGGAGTCAAGCATCAGCTTTATAAACCATTGCTACACAGGTACATGCCTTTTCTTTTTTTCAATGGCTCATAGTAGGTTTGCCTCGCTCTGCTCACTTAAGAGACTAAAATAAATATATGTCTCCTACAGCTCCTGCACCCCAAAAGCTTTTGAATCAAATACTCCCCACATGGTTCATAGGGACTTCACTGATGGTAAAAGCGACATCCATCAGGTAAATATTGGGAACAACCATGAGGTTAAAGTACTTTTGTCATATGGTTAGTTCACTAATAGGAGGCCCCTAAATATCCCATGTCTTTTTTGTAGATTACACCATCCCATTCAAATACGAAGCCCTGATGAGAGCCCCTGGAGTTGAAAAGGGTCTCGAAACGCGTCAGCATTTTGGAATTACATTGAGGAAGAGCCATATGGTGGCTATTCACAGTCAGGGGGAACCATAAAGTCATTTTAATCCCGGCTGTTATCAGTAATGTTCCTAATGTCGGGCATCCTCCTTCTATGATGAAAGGAATGTAATTTGAAGGGTTTGCCCTCTTCGTGAATTTAGATTGGTGTATAGAAAACTGTTTTGTTTCACATGTAGGAATGTTAAATGTATATACATATTGTTTGTATTTGTATTGTATATTCACTTTTTTGAATGAACAAGTGTATGTCTCATACCAGACTATCTGAAAGAAAGAAAAAGATTTATAAAATGAGATGTTAAAAGGTTAAATAAATAACCTGATCTAGTTGGATTGTTTCCAGTGATCTTTTGCTTCAACTGGGAAGCAGTTAAATCAAGGAGTAGCCAGGTATACTGTTGTGCACTACTTATTTCGGCCCTACCTGGCTACGGTTTCCTGGGCCAAACTCCCCTTTTTGTTCTTTGACTTTCTAAAAGTGGCATTTTCAAATACACAATTTAAAAACCATCTTTAGTAAAAGATGTGTTATTAAATTCTGAGTTCAGAGAGCCTAAACTTTATTTTTCTATCTGATCCCTATGGGAAGATATGCTTGTAAAATGTTACAAAGCATTCCTCATTCTGTCCTATGGGGCAAGATAGCCTTTCAATAGTGAAAAACGAAATTGGCAGTATTTCACTGTCAGGACATGTTACACACATCAGTACATATCCTACCTTTCACATACACTGCACCCTGGGGTACCTTGGGCCTACCATAAGGGTGTCCTATATGTAAGAAAAGGGAAGGTTAGTGCCTGGCAAGTGGGTGCACTTGCGAAGTCGACATGGCAGTTAACAACTACACACAGACACTGCAGTGGCAGGTCTGAGTTAGCTTTTCAGAGCTACTCATGTGGTTGGCACAATCAGTGCTGCAGGCCCACTAGTAGCATTTGATTTACTATCCCTGGCACACTTAGTGCACTTTACTAGGGACTGACCAGTAAGTCAAATATGCCAGTCATGCATAACCAATCATGTTCACAATTTACACAGAGAGCATATGCACTTTAGCATTGATTAGCAGTGGTAAAGTGCACAGAGTCCTAAAACCAACAACAACAGGTCAGGAAAAAAAGGAGGAAGAAGCAAAAAGTTTGGGGATAACCATGCAAAAAGGGCCAAGTCCAACACAACCCCCTTCCAGTCTAAAGCCAGGGTAGACCAATCCATAACTCGATGGGCTTCCCTGCTTCCTCCAGTGCAAGCTCCCTAGGGTCAGAGAACTCACACTCCACCGGCTGTTGGCATAGCTCTGGAAAACAGGGACTTAAAATATGCTCTCTATCAATTGAATCACACAGCCCCGCACAAGTGTTGCCCAAGCTACTCTTTGCCTCACCATCCAGTGCCTCACACAAGTACCTCACATCACCCTCCTGAGACTGGCAAAACAGTGTCTGACTGTTTCTGTCACTCAACCCACACTCTTCTGGGCGGTCTCCATACTCACATACCAAGGCTTCTACCATGGAGGAACCCCTCTCCCTGCACCTCTCATCTAGAGTTAGTAGAGTGTCCCTCCAACCACTAGGAATATGAACCCCTGTGCCAGTCCCCCAATCCACCTCAGGGACACTGCACACCACTGGAGCTACCTCATAACCCTGAACCCCTTGGTGTATGTCAACCCCCTCCTTCAAGTCAGGCGCCACATCTCTGGGTGTGTGGTCTTCTCCCTCAGCACTAGACACTACATTTTTGCTGCCACCATCTGAGCTGGACTCCACCTCTAACCCAGCCAAGCTCACTTCATGAGCTACACACAAGTCCTTTTTCTTGGCTAAGACACTCATGGCCTCAAGCCTCTCGAGCTCCATATCAAGCTCTCTCATTCCCAGTTCAGGTGCCAAGATCAATTTTCTTCTCTTCCAAGGCATAAGCGTTCCTGCTCTTCTCTGCCTTTATTCTCATGACCTCTAACACATGATCTCTGGCCCTTTGCCTTTCCTCCAAATCCTCTGGAGAACAATTCCTGGAAGACTGATTGCTGCCAGCCCTAGAGGCTGCTCTCCCAACAGGCAAATCCTGGGATCTGAAACGACCTTCTGGCACACCCCCATCCACCTCTGCATCATCTGTCTCTCCAGCTTCTTTGGCCTCCCACCAGGGCCCTGAGGCCTTCTGCAGCTCCTCTTTCCTAGAGTTGCTCCTCATGGGGCATCCAAAGCTCCTGCAGAACGGCTTGAGTTGCTCTACTTTGTAACTACTTAACATTTCAATGTCAAACTCCAATTCTGAAGCCTCAATGGCTGGTTTACTACTCAGAGACATGGTGCGTGGATACTCATGGGTCAGATCAAAAATAGAACCAAACATAAAACACAGTATGTGGTTGCACAGTGGTCTGCACTAAACTAGTGATGTACACCAATCACTGTGGGTCAAGTACAAATACAGGTTCAAATCCTCACCGCTGACCACCAATGTTAGAAATGGGGGTCTCTAGTTGGCAGAGGTAGGTACCTTTGTCCAAAATAGGGACCCTTCCTTCTAGTCAGGGTAAGGGGGATACACACTTTAGATAACCCCTGCTCACCCCCTTGGTAGCTTGGCATGAGCAGACAGGCTTATCCCAAAGGCAATGTGTAAAGTATTTATACCAACACTCACAGTAACACAGTGATAACACCACAAATGGACACCACAGCGGTTTAGAAAAATAAAGTATCTTTATCTAAACTTAACAAGACCAAAACGACAAAAATCGAACATAGAAGTATTAAGAAAAATGACTTTCAAAAGGTTTTAGCAACTGAGTCCATAGAAAACTATGGATGCGTGATTTCTTGCAAAGTACCTGTCGTTGCGACAAAATTCACCAAGCCAAACAGCTGCAGCCATGGGAAGCGTCGAAAAACAAAGAGATGCGTCGGTTCCTGAGACCTTCGTGGATGCGATGCGACAGTTCTGCTGTACACAGGGGAGCGATGCGTTGGGTCTGGTCTGTAGTGGGAAGCGATGAGTCGATTTTGGGACGACTCCGATCCTCGGGTGATGCGTCGGGGAAAACTTGCCCCATAGGGACGATGCGTGGAAATCCGGGATGCGTCAGTGAACGATCCGGCGACTGCGAGAGGCGCTGCGTCGACCTTTTCAGCCATGATTCCTCGATTCTTGCCGCGGCGACAGGCGCTGCGCCGGTTTCGGCAGCGGCGCAGCAATGTGGGGAGATTCTTCTCGCACCACAGCGTTGCATCGGAAAACTGTTGCAAGAAGAGCGATGCGTCGATTTCCTTGTCGTTGCATTGCTTTTCCAGCTCCCAACAGCAGAAACAACCTCCAGAGGCCCAGCACAGTATCAGGCACCTCTTAGCAGGTCAGAACTCCCAGCAAGGAAGTCCAGGGGAGCTGGGGGTGAAGTCTTTCTGTTCCTGAGACTTCAAAACAGGAGGCAAAGTCTACTCAAGCCCTTGGAGACTTTCCTCAAGGAGGGGACACAGCACACAGCAAAGTCCTTCTCCTTTCTTTTGAAGAAACAGCAACTGCAGGCCAACCCCAGACACACAGAAAGGGCAGTACTTCGTCTCAGTTTCTCCAGCTCGTCTCCTCAGCAAACGTTCCTCTTGATTCCAGAAGTAGTCTAAAGTTCAGAGGTTTTAGGTCTAATACTTAGACCCCAAAATGTATTTGTTCTCTTTGTGCAAGGGTCTCTGAGCCCAGTCCAAAAAAGGTCTGTCCTCTCTGGTGCAGCTGCCCGGCAGGAGGTGGAGACCACATTGTGTAAGGCAGACAGGCCCTATTCGGTGGAAGGGAAATCTCCTCCCACCACTCAAATGCAGCCCAGGTCTATTCAGCCCAGCCCTGACTCATTCAGGAATGGCAGGACACACATCAATGCAGTGGTAAAGTGCCCAGAGTCCTAAAACCAACAACAGGTCAGGGAAAAAAAGGAGGAAGAAGCAAAAGGTTTGGGGATAACCCTGCAAAAAGGGCCAAGTCCAATAACATCATTGATAATATCACTGCAACAACTGCAATGAAATTATTGATGAGAAAACTGTGCATGGTGGGGGTGTGAGTCATAGTTATTTATCTTAGGGCACGAGTTGTAGTTACTTGAGATAACTAGAACTAGAACTGGTGAATTTCTGTGTTTTTATAGTTTAAATTGTTACGTTGCTACCTAACTATAACGTTACTTTAACCTTTGTTTTTTTCAGTAAACATATACGTTATTCACTCTTTCCTGAAGGTGAGAATGTGTACTTTCTTCTCAGAAGCTGTCACTGTGCCTGCACATTAAAAATGATCTTAAAGTACCTATTGGACGATAACAAACAGCACAAAGTTTTCACTATTACTGCATGTTTTCATGCAAAGGAGAACTTACATATGGGCTGAAATACAACAGAAGAGATTAGCTGGGCTAAGCAACTGTGCCTACCTGCCTGCATTTAAAATGTGTCCTGCAGATTGTTGGACTTGGCCCTGCTTGCAGGGTCATCCCTAAACTTTTTGGCCTTCCCCGTAGTCTTTTTCCTGACATAAGGTTGGTGGTTTCAGGACTCTGGGCACTTTAGCGCTGGTTAGCAGTGCAAAGTGCGTGTGCTTTCTGCCTTCCATAGGCTTACAGTAGGAACCCCCCCCCCTTATGGGATATCTCCCCCATGGTAGAAAATAAGTATGTCATGTTTGGTGTGTATGGAATGAAAATGACAAATGCTGTGCAATGGTGTGCACAGATTTATTTTCACCATTGTGGAAATGCCACTTTTAAACCTTGGCATTTCGGTGTGCTGTGTGCCTGCCTTGTGTAAGGCTGGCTCCGCCCCCTGGGTGTGTCTGTCTCCCAGACCCCAGCTCAGGAAGGAGGAGGAAGTCTGGCAGACAGGGTGCTCTACACCTCCCCCAAAACCAGTTGGGACCGGTTTCCCCAGAGACCCTTCCAGAAGCTTCTGGCCCTTTCTAGTAGGTGGGGTGAGGGTGTATATATAGAGGAGCTGAGACTCCATGTGGGTGTGCTGGACTTTGACTTGGAGGGGACACTCTGCCAGGAGGTACCGCCGCAAGGGCCTGCGTGCTGGCCCCTGTGCCCATCTGTACCCCTCTGCTGTCCACAGGACCAGTGAAGACCTTTGCTGGAGTGAAGACTGCTGTGCCAGGAGGAGGGCCACATTATGGGGGTTGACTGTTCCAAGGAACTGCTGTCCTGTTCTGATGAGCTGCCCACTGCCTGCTGATCTTGCCCAACATTGCCTGTCTGCTCTCCTGGCCCCTAGCGCCCCGTGGGCGCTACTTTATTGTGTGGGACCCAGAACCTTTGCCAGCTACCTAGCGCCTCGTGAGCGCTGCATCTAGCACCTGCCCAGGAGAAGAGGAGCTAATGCCTGCAGCGCTGTGCTGCCAAAGCGCTACGAGGGAATCCCGGCGTGTGGGATTCCCCCCTGCCTGCATATTTAAACAGCGGGAGCCCACCCCGCGTTTGCCTGAAGAGAGCGGGTGCCCACCCCGCTTTATGCATCAATTTAAGAGGGTGCCTACCCCTCATTGCCGCCAGGAGAGAAAGACATCACCGCCGCTGCGGATCCAACCTGGTCTGGAGGGCGCTGTGTACCTGAAATCACCGCCGCCCGGGCCCCGTGAGCGCTGTGTAGCGCTACGGGAGAAGTGAAGCGCTGTGTACCTGAAGTCACCGTCGCCGCCCGGGCCCCGTGCGCGCTGTGTAGCGCCGCGAGAGAGGTGAAGCGCTGGGTAAGCAGGACTCACCGCCGCTGCCCGGGACCTGGTTGCGTTGTGGGGCAGGAGCGCTGTGGCTGGGAAGCGCTGCTTGCCCAAGAATCACCGCCGCGGCCCGGGTGAAGGCAGGAGAGCGCTGCTGTTGGCGGGGCTCTCGTGAGCTGAGGAGAGCCCCGCGTGGTGCCAAGCCTGCAGCGAGGGGGCAGGAGAGGTTCGGTCGGGCAGGGACTGCCGAGGCACATTGTCGGTGTCTTCCCTGCCCGAGGAGACGTCCGGAGCCTGCCCCAAGAGCCGGTGAGTGGGGCTCATTGGGGGACTGGTGGTGGAGGGGGCAGCGGGGCACATTGTCGGTGCCCGCCCCCGGTGGTCCGTCTAAGAGGACCAGAGTGGGCGTGCTAATTTTCCCAGCTGCCCCGCCTGGCAGTGGGCAGCTGCAGCGTGCAGCCCCCTTGGTTTTGAAGCCCTCGTGGGGCTTCAGCACGGACCGGGCCACAGTGCCCCGGGGGCTACACAGCGGCGCCGCAGTTGCGGGTCGCTGCAACGGGAGGCATTTTTCTGAGCCTCGGGTCCCGGGAAGGGACTCCAGCGTGCCAGACTCTTTTGGGACACACAGCGGCGCCGCAGTTGCGGGCCGCTGCAACGTTGCTGGGTGACATTCCTTTTAGAGTCCCTGGAAGAGGGGCTCCCCAGGCACGGTAGTGCCAGTACTTGTTTTTACAGCTGCACCACGAGAGCGTGGGCAACTGCAACGTTGAGCATTTATTTTAGGTGTTACTAGGTGTGCCCTGCTATGCTGTTATGCATAACGCATTTTCATGCCTAACGATGGTGCCTTTAAGCTCATGATGCATGCCTGATCTAAGGTGGTTTAGGCCTAACGCTAAGGTGATTTATGATTATGGGGATGGTGCGCCGTCTGGCTAATGTGTTTAGGCCTAATGCTATTCCCTAATGTTCGCATTGCTGATTTTATGCCCAATGTGACTTATGCTGATATGATGCATTAGGGGTTCCTATGCCTAAGGTTACCTACCGTCATGCCATGATGTTTTAGGGTTATGCCACTGCTAATATGTTATGCCTCTATGCTCACATGTTTGCGCCTCATGCTCCTGTGATTAGACCTAAGGCTAAGAAGTTTATGCCCAATGTTGCATTTATGCTGGTGGTCATGCCTAATGTAATTCAATGTCTAATGCCGTTATAGAGTGTACATGGGGTTACTGTGATTTTTCCTAAATGGCATGCTAATGATGGTGCCTAATGCTTTTCCCTAATGCGTACACTGCTGAGTTCATGCATAAAGTGCCTGACTTAATGTGTCTGAGGCCTGAGGAGAATACCTAATACATGTATTTCTATGCCTAAGGATGTTGCATTCATGCTTATAAGGTTGATGCCTCTATGCTCCCACCTTGATGCCTATTGCTAAGGTGGTACCTGCTAATGATGATGGCCTCCTGTGAGGTGATGTATGCATAATGTATTTAGGCTGGGGTTATGCCTAACGGGCTTGGTCTAACGTGGGGATGCCTCATGCTGACATAATGAATCTAAGTTCATGATCTTGCCAGTAGGTACTGGCTGTCCTACCCTGATTGCTTGTATTTTGCAATTATTACCTGTACTTCTGTGATGGTTCCGGCAGCGACCCGATTGGCGCTGCCTTGTACATAATCCCCTGTAAATTGATGACCTGGTGCCGGTTGGCACACTGTATAGCATTACCTGTGATTATTGTTCTCTGATGTGTTTTACACAATACAAACGTTATTTTTACATAACCTTGTGTAGAGTCTCTTTGTAGTGTGCCTAGTGTGTCGTCGTGTGTGGGTGCTGCGCAGACGCTTTACACATTGTCTCCGGAGTTTAGCCTACCCGCTCCGCGCCAAGCTACCCCGTTTCTAACATTGGTGTTCAGCGGTGGGATAGGACTTGTGTTTGCGCAGTACCACAGCGAAAGCTGGTTGCACTACAAACTCTGCACTGAGAAAATCACAGATTTGGGGATTATTTCTTCTGATTGTTTTTCCTCCTAAAAGTGTCATTTTGGAATTGTGTTCCCCTGATTGACTGGGGGCTGTGTATCTTGCCAGGATGGGGTTAGTCTATGATGAGGATGAACCTTTGGGAGTACACTGAGGAGGAGGTGATGGATTTCTGCAGAGAAAGGGGATACCAATAGAAGGTGACTTCCGCAGAAAATTGTTCCTCTATGAAGTCCTTAAAAGGGGAGAACCCTTAGAGCTCTGTGGGGACCTTTCAGATTACCCCTCTGCATATCTAAGTGGTGGATTTGAGGGAGCCCCTGAGGAGGATCCCAGGAGCAGGGAGGACTCTGAGAGCAAGGGTTCCCAGTCCATATCCCTGGAGGGCGGTGGCTCTGAAGAGGAGGAAGAAAATGACAGGGCGGAGACGCCAGTAGCTAGTGAGGACACCATAGATAGGGAGTCCCGTGCTGGGTCCAGTCCCGGGGCAGTGCCCCATCCCTTTCCCTGTCCCCAGAGAAGTGGGTGGATAGGAGGGAAGAAAGGGAGCATCAGCTGGCGCTGGAAAGGCTCAGAGTGGAGCTAGCGCAGCTGAGTTTGGAGGAGAAAAAGCTAGAGACCGAAAGGGTCCTGGCGCAGGAGAGGATGGCGGAGGCAGAGAGGGCCTTCGCCAGGGAGAAACTAGCTCTAGAGGGTAGGTTGTCCCCTGAGAGTGGTTTTCAGGAGTCTGGACTCACCCGGGAGGGTGGGGTCCAGTGGTGGCAGCAGAAGTGATTCCAGTGTGGGAAGTCCCACTCCCAGAGCCCGGAAGACGGTACCTAGTTCCCGGGAAGAGGGGTATAGGTTGAAGTTCAGGGGCAGTAGAAAACTGTCTCACCAGTCCTGGGGGAGTTTGTGGATGCGTGTTGCAGTGCACTGGAGGATTGGGTGGTGTGTAGCACTGTGAACGATTTTGAAGGGCTGTTCCATCTGATTATCAGGGAGCACATGCTCGGTAATTGTTTTCCGGGCTTGCGCCATCACCTGTTGGAGTGTGGGTTCTCTGATCCCAGGGAGCTTGCACGGGAGGAAGACCTCTGGGTAAGTGCCAGAAGGTCTGAGGAGGCATTGGGGAGCCTAGGCTGTCCTGATGGGCCAGTCCATTGAGGGGGATCTCCTAGTCTCAGGAGAGCCTGTGTCTTCCAGGGGTACTTCTCCAGGTGGGAGGGTGCGGAACTCTGGAAGGGGGTGCAGAGGGAGGGAGGACTCGCCTCTGACACCAGTTCAACCTGAGGGTTTGGTCCCTGGGTTGGAAAGCCAGGTCCAGGTACTGCCCCCCCCTGGAGGGAGGGGCATCTGAAATCAGTGTCCCCCCCGGTTTGTCTTCCAGGGGTACTTCTCCAGGTGGGAGGGTGCGGAACTCTGGAAGGGGGTGCAGAGGGAGGTGCGGAGTCCCCCACCTCTGGCACCGGAGGTTTGTCTTCCAGGGGTACTTCTCCAGGTGGGAGGGTGCGGAACTCTGGAAGAAGGTGCAGAGGGAGGGAGGGACTCGCCTCTGGCACCGGGCCAGCCACAGGGTCTAGATCCTGGGTTGGGAGGCCAGGTTCAGGTACTGCCTGATCTGGAGGGAGGGACATCTGTCATCAGTGTCCCCCCCGGTTTGTCTTCCAGGGGTACTTCTCCAGGTGGGAGGGTGCGGAACTCTGGAAGGGGGTGCAGAGGGAGGGAGGACTCGCCTCTGGCACCGGTGCCACCTAAGGGTTTAGACCCTAGGGTGGTGAATCAGTTACAGGGTCAAGGTCCTGGACTGGTGGGAGAGTGGTGTTCTGAGGGTGCCTCGCATCGGAGGAGAGTGCGGGACCCCAGAAGGAGAGGTAGGGGGAGGAGAGCCTTGCCCCTGACTTCTGGTCAGCCTGAGGGTGCGGACCCCAGGTGGGAGGACCAGTGGCAGTTTGGAACTGCACGGAGGAGAGGTAGAGTGGCCAAGGGGTACTATGTGCCTGGGGCTACTGCCCCCCACTCGGTGAGGCAGCAAGGACCAGAGACATCTGGATGGCCTAGGGGCCGGTCCTGGCCGCGACCAACTAGAGAGTACCAGTGGGGTAGCTCGGGGGTCCTGGGAGCTCTGACAGAGGGAACCACCGGGGTCCAGAATGGTGGAGAACCTGCGGGTGCCCCTGCAGTTGCGGGCCCGCGTCCATGTTCTCTCGCCCCAAGCAGGGAAGCCCATCAAGGCATTGATTGGTCTACCCTGGCTTTTGGCTGGAAGGGGGTTGTGTTGGACTTGGCCCTGCTTGCAGGGTCATCCCTAAACTTTTTGGCCTTCCCCTAGTCTTTTCCTGACATAAGGTTGGTGGTTTCAGGACTCTGGGCACTTTAGCGCTGGTTAGCAGTGCAAAGTGCGTGTGCTTTCTGCCTTCCATAGGCTTACATTAGGAACCCCCACCTTATGGGACATCTCCCCATGGTAGAAAATAAGTATGCCATGTTTGGTAGTGTGTGAGATGGAAATGACTAAATGCTGCGCAATGATGTGCACAGATTTATTTTCACCATTGTGGAAATGCCACTTTTAAACCTTGGCATTTCGGTGTGCTGTGTGCCTGCCTTGTGTAAGGCTGGCTCCGCCCCTGGGATGTGTCTGTCTCCCAGACCCCAGCTCAGGAAGGGAGGAGGGAAGTCTGGCAGACAGGGTGCTCTACACCTCCCCCAAAACCAGTTGGGACCGGTTTCCCCAGAGACCCTTCCAGAAGCTTCTGGCCCTTTCTAGTAGGTGGGGTGAGGGGTGTATATATAGAGGAGCTGAGACTCCATGTGGGTGTGCTGAACTTTGACTTGGAGGGGACACTCTGCCAGGAGGTACCGCCGCAAGGGCCTGCGTGCTGGCCCCTGTTCCCATCTGTACCCCTCTGCTGTCCACAGGACCAGTGAGAGACCTTTGCTGGAGTGAAGACTGCTGTGCCAGGAGGAGGGCCACATTATGGGGGTTGACTGTTCCAAGGAACTGCTGTCCTGTTCTGATGAGCTGCCCACTGCCTGCTGATCTTGCCCAACATTGCCTGTCTGCTCTCCTGGCCCCTAGCGCCCCATGGGCGCTACTTTATTGTGTGGGACCCAGAACCTTTGCCAGCTACCTAGCGCCTCGTGAGCGCTGCATCTAGCACCTGCCCAGGAGAAGAGGAGCTGACGCCTGCAGCGCTGTGGTGCCAAAGCGCTACGAGGAATCCCGGAGTGTGGGATTCCCCTGCCTGCATATTTAAACAGCGGGAGCCCACCCCGCGTTTGCCTGAAGGGAGCGGGTGCCCACCCCGCTTTATGCATCAATTTAAGAGGGTGCCTACCCCTCATTGCCGCCAGGCGAGAAAGACATCACCGCCGCTGCGGATACTACCTGGTCTGGAGGGCGCTGTGTACCTGAAATCACCGCCGCCGCCCGGGCCCCGTGAGCGCTGTGTAGCGCTACGGGAGAAGTGAAGCACTGTGTACCTGAAGTCACCGCCGCCGCCCGGGCCCCGTGCGCGCTGTGTAGCGCCGCGAGAGAGGTGAAGCGCTGGGTAAGCAGGACTCACCGCCGCTGCCCGGGACCTGGTTGCGTTGTGGGGCAGGAGCGCTGTGGCTGGGAAGCGCTGCTTGCCCAAGAATCACCACTGCGGCCCGGGTGCAGGCAGGAGAGGCGCTGCTGTTGGCGGGGGTCTCGTGAGCTGAGGAGACCCCCGCGTGGTGCCAAGCCTGCAGCGAGGGGGGCAGGAGAGGTTCCGGTCGGGCAGGGACTGCCGAGGCACATTGTCGGTGTCTTCCCTGCCCGAGGAGACGTCCGGAGCCTGCCCCAAGAGCCGGTGAGTGGGGCTCATTGGGGGACTGGTGGTGGACGGGGCAACGGGGCACATTGTCGGTGCCCGCCCCCGGTGGTCCGTCTAAGAGGACCAGAGTGGGCGTGCTAATTTTCCCAGCTGCCCCGCCTGGCAGTGGGCAGCTGCAGCGTGCAGCCCCCTTGGTTTTGAAGCCCTCATGGGGCTTCAGCACGGACCGGGCCACAGTGCCTCGGGGGCTACACAGCGACGCCGCAGTTGCGGGTCGCTGCAACGGGAGGCATTTTTCTGAGCCTCGGGTCCCGGGAAGGGACTCCAACGTGCCAGACTCTTTTGGGACACACAGCGGCGCCGCAGTTGCGGGCCGCTGCAACGTTGTGGGTGACATTCCTTTTAGAGTCCCTGGAAGAGGGGCTACCCAGGCACGGTAGTGCCAGTACTTGTTTTTACAGCTGCACCACGAGAGCGTGGGCAACTGCAACGTTGAGCATTTATTTTAGGTGTTACTAGGTGTGCCCTGCTATGCTGATGTTATGCATAACGCATTTTCATGCCTAACGATGGTGCCTTTAAGCTCATGATGCATGCCTGATCTAAGGTGGTTTAGGCCTAACGCTAAGGTGATTTATGATTATGGGGATGGTGCGCCGTCTGGCTAATGTGTTTAGGCCTAATGCTCTTCCCTAATGTTCGTATTGCTGATTTTATGCCCAATGTGACTTATGCTGATATGATGCATTAGGGGTTCCTATGCCTAAGGTTACCTACCGTCATGCCATGATGTTTTAGGGTTATGCCACTGCTAATAGGTTATGCCTCTATGCTCACATGTTTGCGCCTCATGCTCCTGTGATTAGACCTAAGGCTAAGAAGTTTATGCCCAATGTTGCATTTATGCTGGTGGTCATGCCTAATGTAATTCAATGTCTAATGCCGTTATAGAGTGTACATGGGGTTACTGTGATTTTTCCTAAATGGCATGCTAATGATGGTGCCTAATGCTTTTCCCTAATGCGTACACTGCTGAGTTCATGCATAAAGTGCCTGACTTAATGTGTCTGAGGCCTGAGGAGAATACCTAATAAATGTATTTCTATGCCTAAGGATGTTGCATTCATGCTTATAAGGTTGATGCCTCTATGCTCCCACCTTGATGCCTATTGCTAAGGTGGTACCTGCTAATGATGATTGCCTCCTGTGAGGTGATGTATGCATAATGTATTTAGGCTGGGGTTATGCCTAATGTGCTTGGTCTACCGTGGGGATGCCTCATGCTGACATAATGAATCTAAGTTCATGATCTTGCCAGTAGGTACTGGCTGTTCTACCCTGATTGCTTGTATTTTGCAATTATTACCTGTACTTCTGTGATGGTTCCGGCAGCGACCCGATTGGCGCTGCCTTGTACATAATCCCCTGTAAATTGTGACCTGGCGCCGGTTGGCACAGTACATACATACCTGTGATTATTGTTCTCTGATGTGTTTTACACAATACAAACGTTATTTTTACATACCCTTGTGTAGAGTCTCTTTGTAGTGTGCCTAGTGTGTCGTCGTGTGTGGGTGCTGCGCAGATGCTTTACACATTGCTCCTAAGTTTAGCCTACCCGCTCCGCGCCAAGCTACCCCGTTTCTAACACAGATGACGAACATTCTCTGCCTCTGTATAAGTCAGCTCTTCAACATTATCAAAAGTTAAGACAAGGACTTTTAAAATATTGAAATAAAGTTTAATGGTGCACAATGCTGTTTTCAGGTCACAGGTAATTAAACTGAAAGTGAAGTCAAAACCAGTCATGTGTTATGAAACTGACAACACTTACAGTGTGGACTGATAGTCAAAGCAACACACTCATTAAGGGTCTTAAGAACCAGGAGTTGGAGATTTTATTAGAGCATAGAAGCGGAAAATTTATACTGGAACGAGAAGTCCACAAGATGTAAAAATCCAGACCTTTCAGCATTTAAGGAAGGTACAGATAGCATTATCACAGGCAGCCACAGTATTTTTGTTGCCAGAATATAAGCCCCAAGGCTCGAAGGAGCAGGAAGGAATCGAGGATCGATGTATATGGAGCCTGAGGTTCTAGCTTCCAGGTTCATTTCATCATAAAAGCTCTAACTAAAGTCCAGCCAGGATGGTGCTTGACTGCCAAAAACTCTACAGGTGTCACTGTCTGGTGCTGACCACTGAAACACATCTGGCATCTTCGGAAAATATCATTATTGGCAGTTTTCATTCTGACTTGTGGAAGTGTAGATCAGAAACGTGGAAAACTGGCCAGATAACAGTAAAAGAACTGCTCTTGGGCCGAGACATCAAATCGGAGGAAGCGCTCGATGTTGTCTACAGCAGCGGGCAAAATAAATATGAAGGACCCAAACATGCTGCCAATAAATTAATTGAAAGAATGAAAGGAGAAAGAGACCCACAAGCCTTGAGCTAAAGGGAACCACTGTGTGTGCAGATGTGCTCCTAGTCAAAGAATGCTGTCACTTAAATTGGCGTTAGCCAATGGCTGAAGTGGGCTGACCCATTGCCCCATATGGTATGCTGCAGCGGGCGATAATAAATGTGAATGACACAACAACAGACCTATGGATGGAGAGGGCTGGCTGAATGCTCCTATAGGTATATTATATATATAATTCTAATAACATCAAAAGCTCTGATCTAAAAAAACAACTTCTGCCACACCTCTTACACTTCAACTGCCTTAACCTCTACCCTACTGTGGTAGGCTCGCAATTGCGCAAAGAAGACGCAAGCTATTGCTCAACTTGCCAACCGATGCTTGAGTGTATTATGGCTCCATTTACTTATCTCCCCTAATGATGCACCCAGCATCTGGATGAAGGGATGACACTCTGCATTCCTCCCCAACTTTAACTAACATCTTAGGTCAAACTTTCTGAAATACAAAAACATAGTAAACTAGAGTCTTCTAGGTAGCAAAATCTTATGGTTAGCAAACATAGTCCCTAAGGCATTGTTCACAGTGGTAGGTTTGGTCTCAAATGGTAGTGAGCGGCCTGTTGCTTTGTGTGAATGCTCGTCTGCGTAGATGTTCTACATTCATCAATGTATTTTGGGGTACTGGACATGATCTTCGGCCCACCCTTTGGGATCCAGTTTGGGGGGGTCTCTCAGCCGTTTGGTCTATGTTGGTTACATACCACAGTTCTCTCTGCAGTCTGGGATGGTATATGGGGTAGCTTCCCCAGTTGTTAAGTAATTCTGCCATCTTTTAAAGAAGACAAAGCTTTGAGTGACTGTTTCATGTCCTCTTTGGATTGTGATCAAAGTGCCCTTCTTGGCGAGGACAACCCAGTTGTGCCTAATGAATTGCAAGTGGAACTTTTCGCCCAAATGAGCAATACCTCTAATAACACTGAGCACTCGAATCACAAAAGCTAACCCTCTTTAGAATATTTACCTTCACCCTTTAATCATCCATCCATTTACACAACCATTCTTTGTGATATACATCCAGCCTTTCCCTCATCCATCCATGTATCTATCCTTTCACCCTTCCCCGTTTGCTCATTCTTCACCTGTTAACCCTTGGACCTCTCTATACTTTCACTCGTCCATCCGTGCTTTTTGTCTTCCTCCTATCCATCATTTCACCCTTCTATCCTACTGGAATATGCCTCCTTACAGTGCATTGCCTTTTCTCCGCATGCAATTACATCGCAGTCGTTACAACGACCGCGTTGTAACTACGCATACCATTACCCCGCAAGTCGTAACGACGACTTGCTCTAGAAGGGCGCTGAATGTTGGAATAGTATAATTTACTATTCCAACTCCAGTATGTGCAACAGTAGGGAAGGTGTTGGATTTTAAATCCAACACCTTCTGCCCCTTCCGCAAGTCGTTGTTACGACTTGCGGGGTAATGGTATGCGTTGTTACAATGCGGTCGTTGTAACGACCGCGTTGTAATTACCTGCGTTGAGAAGGATTCGTGGTAAGCGCTGTTTACCATCCTACTGTTCACCTTTTCTTCCTTATTTCTTTCCTTCTACCCTTTCTTACTCCTTCTGCTCTCTTTCTTCAAATCATCTTTTGTCTCTCATCCTCACTTTTTCCTTTCATTTCTCTCATGCTGACTTTTCCTATCTATCCCTCTCTGTGTGTATTCCGTTATTTTTATAGTTTCTCATTCTCAGTTTTCTTTGCAGGGTCTATCACCCCACCTACCACACCCCTCAGCTATGGTATTGCCTTACAGTATTATTACTGAGCAATCTATCCGCAGAGGTGGAGGATAAAAACGGCCCATAAACAAATAATTAATGTTAAGTGGGACACAATTCACCAGCCCATGGAGCCAGTCCTCAATTAAGCTGCTTAAGTGAGGGGATTCCCTACGCCACTGCAGATTAGTATGTATTAATGTTTTGCGATGCAATACATTACTATTTTACCACCTCCCTAAAGGAGGTGGTAAGCCATTCGTAAACGGGAAGGAGTCCCCAAGGGACCCATTCCCCTTTGCAAATGTTGATAAAAATATTTTTTAAGAGTACCGTTTTGTTTAAGAAAAATGGGTTGCATCTCAAAAAATACTTTATATTAAAGCATTCACAGACATGGTAATCTGCTGACCTCGGGCTTCTTAGTGGGTCTCAATTTACCTCATTAATATTCATACAGAAGGTCGACTTGCGACCCACTGTTAATCAGTAATTTGCAATCCAACATATTAATACTGGGTCGGTTTGCAAATTATCACACTGGTTGCAAAACTACTGGTTGCAAATTACGGCCAATATTTTGCGACTAGTTTTTCGTACATCTGGCGCTTATTCTCACAGCTGGATGAGGGAATGCAACATTCTGCATTTCTTGCTGGCAGCGTCTTTATTCCTTCGCCATTGCTGTTGACATGCTAAGAGGTTAAGGAGTTCAGGGGACATGATGGCATAGGGTATGGCTTCTGAGACAGCTCTTCTGAACATTACCACTACAGGCGAATATTTTGTGGTGCAATGTGGTGTGCACAGATAGGTTGTAAGAATTGTTGCAAGGCTAGTTCACTGTCACTGTGCTGTCCCTCTCAGATACAAATTATTTTGTTGAGGGTCCTCATATGTCGCCCCACGGACCTGTTGGCCTGGCACCATCTGGAGATGATTTTCTTGTGAACCGTCTCTAATTACTCTAGGTAGTTTGAGATAGGCTCCTTGAAATGATGGCCCATTGTCTGCTTTAAGTGTCTTGGGTATATCACAGATGCTGAATGCCTTCTCCAACTTTGGGCGCACCTGTTCAAAATTTGTGGATCCCAGTATTTTGACGACTGGGAATTTGGAGTAAATGTCTGAAATAACAAGAATGTGTCTTCCATCGGGGAGGGAGCCAAAATTGGCACTAACATCCTGCCACAGACCTTCACTCTGGTCTGTGAATACAGGGGCTGGCCTGTTAGCGATCCTGGTTGCCTGATACCATTGGCATTTGTCTACCACCGAGTCAACAATGGCATCCATCCCTGTGAACCATACTTTGTCACACAGCCGGGTTTCATTTTGGCTGCCCCTTGCCTGCCCTTACTGAGGTAGGAGGGTCACTCGAAGCCAGAGTGACTGGAAAATGACTAGCCTATGACCCTGAAAGAGAAGGCCGTCTCTTGTCGTGCTGAGCGCCTTCCTTGTAGTTTATGGGGCATTTAAAACTTCTTGGTATTCAATGTTTCTTTTGTTGATATTTTGGAGGGCAAGAGATGCTTGCTATCCATTCTGCATAGTTGTTGGAGCTCTTCTCACTGTTAGGGTAACAGGGAGTAGTTAGTCGCAGGTGGCGAGACAGATAGTCCGCTGGATTGCTGCATTCTGGCTAGTAGCTGACTGTTAACTGGTCCTTTTATAAATGAAGGACCAATTTCTCAATTCTTGGTGGTGGATGAGGGAAGGTCCCCGAGAATAGCAGCAGCAAAGGCTTGTGGGACGTTGTCACTCGGATATGGTGTCCATTGAATTAGAGGTGGAAATGGGTACAGCCCCACCCTATAGCAAGAGCATCCTTTCTGATCAGCGAGTAGCACTTTTTGGCATTTGTGCATGCTCATCTTGTTAAGGAAATTGGTTTCTACTTGTCCTTATCGCTGTATTGCATCAGGATGGCTCCTAGACCAATGGGCCTGGCATCACCGACCAGTTCTGAGTATTTTGAGAGGTGGAAGTGCCCCATTGTGGTATCGTGGGGGGCGAGCCTTTGAAGTTTTCCAATGCCTTATGTCCTTCTCGACCTGTGTTCATGTAGCTGTCAACTTGGTGAGATCTCTTAAGGGCATGGACAGTGTGGCGAGATTTAGAATGAAACTGGCTACAGCATGTGGCTAGCCCAAGGAAGCTCCAAACTTGAGCTGCTACCTGAGGCGGGTCTGCTTCCTGGATGTCAGCTACTTCTGAGGGGGTCAACCTTGATGCCCTTCCCGGAGAAGATATATCCGTAGAAGTGTACTTCTTGCTGGAGGGACTCACATTTTCTCCTGTGGCGTGTGAGTCTCATATCCAACAGCCTCAGTAGCATAGCTTGGAGGTGCTTGTGACATTCACTGATGGAGCGTCCATGGATCAAAATATTGTGGCATTTATGAAGCTCTCCAGCCCAGTGACAACTTCCTTATCGGCATTTTGAAAAACTTCAGTGGCCGAAAAGATGCCGAAGTTTAGCCTCCTGTATTTCTGCAGGTCGATGTGTTTGTAAAAAGCAGTGATTTACCTACATTCTAATAGAAATTCAAGTTGGTGGTACCTGGAATTCAGATCAAGTTTAGAGACCTTTTGGATGTGTTGAGTTCGGGAATTAGGTTGTTGATGACTAGAGGGATACAGTGCTCCCTCTTCATCACTTTGTTCAGTAACCTCAAGAGGATAATTGCCACAGGCTTCTTGGGCTTGATGACAATGACCATGGGAGACACTCACAGCGCTGAACCCGAGACATTTTCAATGATGGCCAGGATTTCTAGTCTATGAAGCTATTCTTCCACGACAAGCAGCAGATTACAGGGGACCCTATGGTGGCAAAGACTATAAATGTGTAGTGCTACGTGGCTTGCCTTGAGGAACCCAACACCTTGGAAAACGTGTGAGAAGTCTTGTAAGAATTCGTTCACCACTCGTAACTGGACGGCAAATGCAAAATGTATTAAGTTCAGATCCCCTGCAGTGGAGCCGCTAAGTAACGTCCCTCCACCCTTAATTGCCTTGAATACCTTTGGTGCGCAGTGGTTTTCTTCACATGATATTTTGGTCATGAAAGTCCCAGTGAAAGCCAAAGGTCCTCTGCCTCCACATGCGAAAATTCTCACTTGTGTGGGTGTCAAATTCGGTGTGGTGATAGCATGTCAAAGTGATCTTTGCTCTTGAATGAATGAATGAAATAGTTTTAGAGCGCGCATTACCCGAGGGTGTCAGCGCTGAGCAGATTAAAAGCCGAAAGAGGTGCAGCGGGCTGAGGGTAGCCGGGGTGACTCCACTAATTAAAGTGGAAACAGCCAGGTCTTTAACTGCTTTGCGAATAGCTGCAGGGTCGGTTGTGAACGGAGTGCAAGGGGAAGAGAGTTCCATAACTTTCCCCCCAGATAGGCAAGCGTTCTACAGCCCCAATTTACTCTATTAATTCTAGGGACCATGACCATGTGCGCAGAGCTAGATCTAAGGTTTCTGCTATGCGTGTACCACGAGAACTGTTCTTGGAAATATGACGGGCCTGTCTTGTGAAGAGCTTTATGCATTAGGCACAGAGCCTTAACAGAGATCCTCTTCTCCACTGGCAATCAGTGAAAGCCATGCAATAGATGAGAGACTGGTTTGAACTTGGGAATCTTCAGAAGTGTTCTTGCTACAGCATTCTGTAGGGACTGCAATTTTTTTTATCAAGTATTTGGAGGTGCCGAGATAAAAAGCATTACAGTAATCCATTTTGGAAGCGATGAGGGCCATCATTACAGTCTTCTGTAAGTCAAACGGAATAAACGGGAGGATTTTTTTGAGAACCCGCAGCATGAAGAAGCCCCCTGAGGTTACTGCATTAATTTGAGCAGAGAAACACAATTTGGTGTCAAAAATGACACCCAGGGTTCTTGCCTTCTGCACTGGCTTCACATTCACCAATGCTCTGGTCTCTATTACGACTTCAGTAGGAAACCCTGAATCTTGACTTGGCATGTTGGGTGATATTTCTTTCTCTTATGGCTGTAAAAGATTTCAGGAATACCTTGTTGTATTCCTCAATGATGGGGGAGGGGTTGCTTGCAGGGGGTCCCAACTGAGGGTGTTTGCGCTCTCTTACTCCATGAGTGATTTTACATTTCAACGTTGAGGATGTGTCATAGCAGTTCGCCTCTCTCCTCTACTTACCTTTACTAAGGGGTTGGGTCTATTACAAGCAGAGCAGAGTTTTCTTTTTGCAGAGCATTCAGTCGGGGTGAATTAGAAGACCACAGTACTTACGGTCATTCGTTGTTTTTTTCCCTACCTGGCCTGTCTGGAGGTTGGTCAAAGGGGTTTCTGCTGCGTCTGTTTTGATGACCTTGTGTTATTCGATTTCACCTTTTATTGTGATTTTGCTGAGTGCTAGGTACACCTCCTCAGCTCTGTCATTTGAGAGTTTATGAGACTTTGGAAGGGTCAGTATCTCGTCTGGTGACATCCCAGTTTTTGTAGGATGTGCCGTCTTTTGTTGATGAACTCGTTGCGTTGGCAGGCTTGGCGCAGTTTGAACCGCTCAAAGTTGTGGCTCATTTGCAGATCAAAGTGTGAGTTGAGGTCACTGATGGCCCTTTCGTAGTCTTGCTTGCCATTGGTGTTTGGGAGGTTGCTAAAGAGTTTAAATATCTCTTCTCCCGCATAGTGGAAAGAGAGGGAGCGCTTCCCTTCACTGATGTTTTTTTTTGTCACTCTGAAGTAGTTGTTAAGGTGGGCAACCTAAACGAGCCACTGAGGCACTGCTGTCACAGGGTCGCTGAGTTTGCTAATAGGGAAGAGAGGAATGATGGTGCTGCCAACCTGGTGCACAGGCTGGAATGCCTGTGAGTAGCCTGGTGCATGTTGGGCTACAGTGGCAGCTGGTGCCACTGCTGGATCATTGGTGCCATTTTGGTTGGCAACCTCCATCATCTTTGTTTTGTGAGGAGTACCACCTCAACTGTACTGATGGAAGGGGTTGCAAAGGATGCAGTGACTCAGGGGCAGACCGCATGCTGCTCTCATTGTGGGCCTTTCTTTCTTCGTCTTAATGACAGTTAGGTTTGTTCTCATATCTTTTGGAGTTCCTGTGTCCTTTCCTCACTGAGACACTGGGTAGCTGACATGGTGGTTGTGAGACAGTGCAGGAGTAGCTTAGGTTATTCACTCTGACCCACTGATCTTTTATTTTTATGCACCCCCCTTGGTGGCAGACGACTGACACCATGCTCTTGAGGCTACCAGGAGATAGCCAAGATCTGCTTAGACATGCTGGGGTGTGAGGAGGGTGGAGCTGCACTCCACGTCACAGTGCTAGGTGTGTGGGCCTGTCACTCTTTCTGTCCATCATAGCTGCCCCAGCAAGCAGGCCTCTTGGAAGGGTATACTGGTGCGCAAGCGATGTATGGGGACGGAGGATTACCGCTGTATGGCTGCGTAGTAACTGTTGTGCTGGGTGTGTGGCAGTCAGTCAGTTGAGGTCGCTCAGCGCGGGAGAAAGAAGGGGGCCTCTTCATTGCCAGTGTGGTAGGTACGCGATTGCGCAAGGTTGATGCGGCCTTGTGATCAACTAGCCACCTAATGCCTGAGTGCATCCTAGCTCCATTTATTGATTCCCCTGATGCTGCGCCCAGCAGCGGAATGAAGGGTTGTAAGTTGCGTGTGATGTGTGTCACACGACACACTACATTCTAGTCAGGCAGGATGGTGTGAATCCAAGAAAGACACCTCTTATAGTGTGAAAAAGTAAGCTTTATTGAAGCAGGTGCACATTACAATTACATACCGGCTAAACTAGTTTGACTTCATTATACATTCATGTGCAGCTGTCCAGAATTTCCCACCCAACCCTAAAAAACTCTACTTAAAACAAAAGTACTACCCAGCCACATGCCCCAAGCTTAACACCGTTTAACTAAACCTCATCTTGACTTCAAACTATTTCCCGCCTCCATGCCAGCGACTGTAACCAGAAGAAAAACTAGCTAGCCCCCTTCTCCCCTCAAACCATTGGGTGGGTGGAACAAACTACGACACCTACCACAAGGGCACGCTTCTACATCCATCCTACAGAATAGGACTCTCCAACCCTACGTTGTTACGAAATGTCCCCTGAACCCGCCCCCAAACGTCAGTCAATCGCAACCTTGCATACTCTGGGCTCCCACCACTCGCCCGAATAGCCAGGGGTGCTCCAAACGTAATCTTTCCCTACGCCCACGTTCCCCATCCCTGCCTCGAGTTTGACTGACACTCTAATCTATTATCACATCACTGCCAAAAAAATACAAAGGCTGCCACCTTTTCGGTCAGATTATCAGGGAGGCAGCAAATAGATGTTTGTCTTTTTACCTTTTCCATGCTCTAGTGGCACATTTCCTCCTGTATCTGCGTTGCCAAGGTGCAGAAGCAATGCAAACAAAAGAGCGCATGCTTCAGGAGAGAACAAACGAGCGGAAAGAGAACAGAAACCGCAGCGCTGCACACTAGCTCAAAGGGGGAAAATCGTCATAGCACTTTCTACATTATAGGTATTTGGCCCAGTGGTCATCTAGCACAATGACCCCTGTTGTATCGTTTGCTTAGTTCAATACATTCCCAGCACAAGTTCATGCAACTCCATTATTTGCATGTTACTTACATTGGTAAAGTATTTTATTCCGTACACTCACTCTCCTCGTGTGGGATGCAGCACCCAATATTTACGTTTTTCAAACTAAATAATATTTTCAAAGGTTTGACATTGCTTGCACTAAAAATGTATGTCGAAAGTTTGACATTACTAAACGTAAAAACAAAAACTGCAAACATGAGTATGCCTTTTCCAAAATATACTTACTGGCTGGATGGCCTGTGGAAGTAGGCTGCAGCAGAAGGTAGGTTTGACTTCGATAAACTTTATTAGAAAAGTTGCGTGGGACAAACGGCAACCCACAACCGCTGCCTCTGGTGCTGTCATCCAAACTGCCCAAGTGTACAGTTGAGGCAGCTTGAATGAAAACGCCAGAGTGCAGTGTCAAGGACAAAAGTAAACAGCGCTCGGGGAAGCGCTCAGTGACAGACAAGTTGTCCTTAAAGGGAAAGGACAACTTGTCATTATAACATCACCCCCCTTTTTTTGGAACAAGAAGAAAAAGTGCAATACACAACAGTAGGTGGAAACAAAACATAATAAAAGCAAACAAGTGCCCATACAAGTTAGCGTAAGAAAAGTTAAAAAAAATGAAACATTACATCAAATAAAAGTCTTTGAATCTTTGAGGCACAGATACATTACGTGGTGACCTGTGTGAAGTACCAGAAACCAAGCAATTATGAGAAGAACTACGAGAATTTGAGAAATCCAAGTCACTTAATGCAGGAGTAGGAGATGCAGATGATGACTCCTCTGATGAAACCTGATGACCTGAACCAGGGATAGATGAAGCCGATGTAGGAACCTCAAAAGGAACATTGGTATTAAAGTTGTCCTGTGATTGTGAATCAGACTACAGAGGAAGGAATAGGCTTTTCAAAGTAAAAATGCACGGAATCAATATCAGAAATACAAATACCTCGTTTTTTTGCAGAAACAATTTTGATAGCTTGTTCATTAGTAATTTTAACAAGACTTCTTCTGCTCCACCACCCTCTGCCATTTAATAAAATAGCACTCTTTGAAACTTTAACAACTTTCACAGGAAGAGTAAATTTGGATTCGCCTTTCCTAATTCTATTGGGTTTTTTAATTAGAACCCAATCACCAACACAAAATAGTATATCTTTAGTGTTTTTAGCATTCTTATGATAACTTGAAGTGGCTAAGTGCTTAAGTTTGACATTTTCTCTAACACTCTCCCAATTGTCCTTAAAATTGCAAGTGGAAGAAGTTAGTTCTTTCACCCAATTTGGACACAATTGAGAAGCAGCAAATCTATTTCAGTAACAACTTGAACGGTGAAACACCTGTGGTGCTGTGAGGAGTGACATGATAGTTCCAAATTTTTTGTCTCAAAACTCTTCCACATGAAAACCACCAGAAAGTGCGGTTTGAATTCCTTCTTTCAAGAATTTGTTGACCCGTTCAACCAGGCCGTTTGATGATGGTGAATACAAAGCCACAGTAAGATGTTTAATGCCAAAATTTTGTACAAATTTCAGCATTTGATGAGATTTGAAATGGGTGCCATTATCCGTGATAAGTTCCCTTGGGGGACCTTCAACTTCGAAGACTCCTTTGAGAAACTTTATGACGGAATTAGTATCAGGTGAAGCAACAAAATTGAAGTAAACCCACTTGGACATATAATCAACAAGGACAATGAGATATCTTTTGTTGCCTGGGAGAAGTTCAAACGGACCGGCAAAATCAAGGGCAACTTTGTCCCAAACCGACTCAGGAAGGGGAACCATATGAATATTTGGTTCAACAATTTTCCAATGTTTGTCGGAAATTAAACATGTGCTACAGCCAGAAATCCATGTTTTGACCTGTGAATCAATACCTGGCCACCAGTAGAACTGTTTCAAATTGCGAATGGTGGCAGAGACACCCATGTGACCTTCATGACCTTTCTTAAACAATAACTCTCTAAGAGAAAGTGGAGGAATCAAAAAATCATGTCGAAGAAGCATACCATCAACAACTGACAATTCATCCAAAACATGTGCAAAAGGTTTGACATCAGGAGGCAAATTTCTGTCGTGAGGCCAACCCTGTCTGATGTAACTGATGACTCTTTGAAGGAGAATATCCTTCTGAAGGGCGGATAACCATGACTCCTTAGAAACAGGAGATTGCATGGCAAAAACGTCCTCAACAAGAGCTACTACACACTCAACATCATCAACTACTGGCAGAGTTGGATCAACAATAGGCATTCTGGAGAGACAGTCGGCACGTCCATTTTTACCCCCAGGTAAATAATGTATCGAAAAATTGTACTCCTGTAATTTTGAAATGATACGTACCAATCTCGCAGAAGCTTTGCCTGAGCCATTGCCACTGAGCATGAAAATTAGGGGTTTGTGAACCGTGAAGATCTTGTAGTGAGTACCCCACAAATAAGTTTTGAACTTCTCAACCGCCCAGGCATAGGCAAGTGCTTCTTTCTCAATCGTACTGTAGTTGGTCTCTGGAGTGGACAGGGAGCGTGAGGCATAAGCAATGGTGCATTCACTAGTTCCAATATTTTGAGAAAGGACAGCCCCCAATCCCAGTTGACTAGCATCCACTGTGAGACAACAGGGTTGTCCAGCATTGAATGGTGACAAAATGGGAGATGAAGTTATAAGACTTTGACCTGTGAAAAAGCATTCTGTACAGAGTTAGACCATTCAAAAGCTTTTCCTTTATGCAGTAATTCCCTTAAAGGTTGAACAATGATGGCGTACCCATGTATAAAGCGAGAATAATACTCGCATAAACCCAAAAAGAACGGAGAGTGTCTTTGTTATTGGGAGGTGCAGCATCTTGGATGGCAGAAACAAGAGACATTTTTGGGCTAATGCCTTGTGTGGAAACATTGTGACCGAGGTAGTCCAATTGGTCCACCATGAATTTGCACTTTTCTTTTCTGAGAGTGATGCCCACTCTCTCAAAAATTGACAAAACCCTCTCTAAAATAAGATTGTGTTCCCTTTTGGATTCAGCAAAGATAAGGTCATCGTCCTGGAAAGCTTGAACACCCGATATGTTCCTAAGAATGGTGTCCATAAATTTCTGGAACACACTTGCTGCAGAGGCAAGACCAAATGGCATCCGTAAGTATTTGTAAGCTCCAAAAGGCGTAATGAAGGTGGTAAGGTCTTGACTCTCTGCAGCAAGCGGTATCTGATGGTAAGCAGACCTAAGGTCCAATAAAGAGAACACTTTAGCTGAGCCAATATTTGCCAAAAGGTCCTGTACTTTGGGTAAAGGGTGGCAGTCAATGATTATGTTTTTGTTGAGTGTGCGCAAGTCCACACACAGGCGGATCTCACCTGTTTTTTTTTTAACGATAACCACTGGACTGACCCATTCTGAGGAATTGGTTGACACAATGACCCCTTTAGAACAAAGTTTGTCTAATAAGAGTTTGAGGTCATGCCTAACACTAAGTGGTACAGACCTAACTTTGTGAACAATTGGCATGGCATTTTGTTTGAGCTTAATAAAATGTTCAAACTGAAGAATATTGCCAATTTTTTCTGAAAAAATATTGTGAAACTTGCTAAGAATGTTGTGTACATTAGTATCAGTGTCAGCTTCAATAAATGAAATGGAATGTTCACCAAGAACAATAGGTTTTTCAGCTCCAGGAACAAGAATGATTCCCAATCTAGCCAGATCCTTCCAACCTATAATATTTTTACCTTTCAAAGCAACATAAATCTTGGTGGTGATCTGTCTACCTACACATGATAAAACGTCAATAAAGTAACCCAGCATAGAAATATCTTGATCACCAAAAGCTTTGGGATGTATGTCAGGTTTAGACAATTCTCGATCTCCCCACTTGTCATCAAAGAGTTTGTCTGAAATGATAGTAATGGGAGCGCCAGAATCCGCCATCATTTCTAGTGGGACTTGAGCGACAATGGCTTCACAAAAGGGACCCTTGATAACAATTTCTTCAGAATCGTCACAAGAAATAGTGAGGGTTACCTTGTCTAAATCATGTGCACACGTTTCAGGAGTGACTTGAACTGAACTTATCCTGACTGTGTTTCTGGTACTCTTGCAAACTGACGAGAAATGGCCTATCTTGCCACATTTAGTGCAACGTTTGTTAGAGGCTGGACAATTGGGATTATTCCCAATATGACTGCGAGAACCACACCTGTAGCAAACCATATTGGGCTTTTAAAAGGTACTCTATATTGCTTACTTCTCACATCTATGGAAGAAATATGTTCTCCTTCTTCTGAAACCGCTGATACTGAAACACTGTTGGGAAAAGAATCGTTAGACATAACCTTAGAAGAAATAATGGAGCTCTCTATGCCCCTAGCAATTTCAATAGTCTCAGACAAAGTGGGATCTCTACAACCCAAAAGTCTCTCTTGAATTTTTTTTGAGTAGCCGCTGTAAACAAACTGGTCTCTTAAACAAGTATCAAGAACAGTGCCAAAATTGCAAGTTGAGGCTAATTGTCTCAAAGCAGATATGTAATCCTCAACAGACTCATCTACATTTTGCTTTCTTCGCATAAAATTGAAGCGTTCTAAAAGGACACTTGGTTCCTCAGCACATTTTCTAGTGAGTCTAGCAATGCCTTCTGAATAGACATTCCATCCTTCTTGTGCTGCTGATGGTGGTTGAATTTGCGGCAAATTGTTAAAAACTTGTTGTCTTTCATAGCCTAAATGACCAAATAATAATGCAAACTTTCTTTTAGGGTCATAATCAATAGCGTCATTGGCAATAAGGTAATTCTGGAACATGCCGAGCCAATGTTTCCACGGAATGTGTGGTTTCCCTGGAGCAGACAAGAAGTGAGGAATAGAAAGTAGCTGATTGCTTGAAGCCATGTTGAGAAGGTACAATAAATTGTGTAGAGAGTAGTTTGTAACAATAAATTACCCTAAAGTAAATGAAAGTGAGATTTGCCCACAAAATAGTATTTTTCCCCCTTTATTTTTGATAAGGTAAGACTCAAATTGTCATGAAAATAGTGTGCCTGTCACTGATTGTGCAGGCAAGACACATAAAGAGTTAATTCAGTAAAAGGTGTGCCTGTCACCGAAGCGCAGGCAGGTCTTACCGGCAGGATGATGATGAGAAAAGTGGAATGAAGACCCCTGAAGTGCGCACGTTGCAGCGAAAGAAATCGCTGAAGAGGAAATGATCCTTTCGACGAAGTATCGGAGTAAAAGAGGAAACGCTTCTTTCCAGGAAGTATCCGTGTTGCTAGCATTGCTAGGTAACAGAGTACGTGATCCGAAGATTGCCGTTGCGCCGAGGGGGCCAAAGGAATTCCACCAAATTGCCGGAAATCCCTCCCTTCTGGGCGTGCAGCGTCGTCAAAATCCGTCCAGTGACTCTGCGCCAGAGAGATGAGTGGGCGGAGACAAAGAAAGAAAGCTGCAACGCTTCCGCATAAGCGAAGCTCCGAGGAAGCGGTGAATTTTCCGAAAAAGAAGGCAACGAGGAGATCCGGTCGGTGGGTCGCTGCGCCAATCGTCGCCAAATGTGGAAGTAGGCTGCAGCAGACGGTAGGTTTGACTTCGATAAACTTTATTAGAAAAGTTGCGTGGGACAAACAGCAACCCACAACCGCTGCCTCTGGTGCTGTCATCCAAACTGCCCAAGTGTACAGTTGAGGCAGCTTGAATGAAAACGCCAGAGTGCAGTGTCAAGGACAAAAATAAACAGCGCTCGGGGGAAGCGCTCGTGACAGACAAGTTGTCCTTAAAGGGAAAGGACAACTTGTCATTATAACATGGCCCTATATTTCAGAGGTTTTGCAGCATGCAGGATTTACAGGACCGCATGCATCTTCAAACAACTGAAACGTTTTTATGAAGTAAAAAATATGGAGCGGGCTTTTCAAATGACGAAGTCCGTTGGATTGGGGAGTGGACCCACCAGCTGTGCAACTTGTATTATAAGACGTTCCTGGTTTGTGTCTGCTCAGAGCGAATTGGTATGGACTTTATAGAATAAGAGAGCGTTCCTCATCTGCTTCCTTTCACCCTAACTGACCCTGCTAGCCGGTGCTGCTGTGCTTGGCAGATCTGTGTCATCATCCCCGAAGCCCGCCTCCTTGGGCTCGGCCCGCCTTCTCCCCGCCCCCAATCCACAGGCAGGAGACAGCGCACAATTAAAGCTCAACGGCACCGTTATAACATCAACGACGTCCGCTTCGGGCAAGGATTAGCTGGTGACGCGTACTTTGCTTGTGCCCTCATACTGGTGCCCTCCCACCCGTGCGGCATCTTTCCTTCTCGCCCCTGCCGCCAGTCTGCTCTGCCCGACGGAGATCCGGCAGCGGCTGTTTCCACCGGGTGTCCGATGTCGCTGCTGCTCTGTGTTCTGACGGTGAGTAAAAGCCATCCCCTGCGAACTGTCATAGGACACTGCTTCTCTGCCCCTCTTGATTCTCCTCCTCCGCCCAGCCTCTTATTACTTGTGTTACGTCATGGAGAGGAAGTGTCCAGTTCAGTGCTTAATTTAAACCGGTAGTGGAAGGTGGGACCCACCGGCGTTCATTTTTGGAGCCCGGGACTTATTTTCCACGTAATAATTTGACTCAGAGCAAGAGAGAAGAAAACACATAAATGGTGAAAGAGAAGGTACCGCGGCGAATTAAATAACCTGCAAGAGTGAGGGAGATAAAGAGGCAAGGAGTGTCTGACGGTGGATGAAAAGAATATACAGCCTGGGACATAAACAATCGCGGCCGCAGCTTTACGAGAAATATATTTTACAAATTAAGCCCTGTCGGGTATTTTTCCCCATCTGTAGGTTATCTATTGTAACGTGTCACACCTTTTGAAGTTACTGCTTCACTGTTAAAAGCGAGATCTAGGCATTTTAATGTATACTTTGTTTGGCATTAAATTCTGTTCCGTCCTTCGTTGGTTTTTCAGTGAGGAATTAAGTGTGAAGGACACGAGTCTCACTTTGTAGATTAGCTGTAATGATTTCTTTTTATCTGTTCGATATTTTTACAACCTGCTGCTAACAGGTTGACTTTGCCAACGTCTAAATGTCCGCTCCTTTCGAACACTTGTTTTCTATTTTTTATTAATGTAAGTGCATGCCCACGCTTCTATCATTGTTTCAGGTGTAGTGCCATCACCCAGAGATGCTCACAGTATTCCATGAATGTTCACCATTATGCCATTGCCAATATGATACCAGGAGTGGGCTGTGGAAGCATCACCCTCACATTCATACATACGCCCCACAAAACTTGTGTGCCCCAACACGCAGACCGACAGACACACACACTGTGAGAAATTGGGTTAGTTGTTTGAGGGGGATGTGAGCCCATCTCAAGCAACAGCCACAATCCTTGTCGGGGTGTACCACAAAAGTCACAAAATTAACCTGTAAGTAAACCTCTGGTAGCTTGGCACAAAAGCAGTCAGGCTTAACTTAGACCCAAAGTGTAAAGTATTTAGGCGGCACTAAAGAGTAATTAAGTGAAAACCCAACACTAGGAAAATCCCTCACTAATTTAGCAAAAATAGGAGTAAAATTTAATAAATTGTTTGACTCCAAAATGACAAAAATCTAGTCAGTAGAACCGGAGTTATGAACTTTTAAAGTTTTTGGCTCAATCTAGTGCCTAAAAGATCAAAGCACCAAATGTGAACATCAAGTGCCGTGAGACCGGGGCAAAGTCAAAAGTTATGGCCGACGGCGATGTAGCGCGATTCGGATACAAGAAGTGGATTTGGCCCGTTCTCAGCTTAACTTCAGACTTACAAGAAATTTCAGAGGAAAAAGATCAGAGGGACAAGGCAGGCATCGGTGACCGAGGAGGAGGCGTTGTCATCGGGAAGCCGCTGCATGAAGTCGTGGTGAAGATTTCTACTTTCCGACATTGGGCCTGATTTAGAGCTCGGCGGGTTACTCCGTCACAACTATGATGGATATCCTGTCTGCTGAAATATAAATCCCATTACATCCTATGGAATTTATATTTTGGCGGATGGGATATCTGTCACCGTTGTGACAGAGTAACACATCCGCCGAGTTCTAAATCAGGCCATTAGTCTCTTTTTTGGCAGTCGAAAATCTCCAGGAGGACGAAACTGCAGGCTGTATCCGATGAAGGCTGCAGGAGGCTGATACCATTCCAGAGACAAGCCGCAGAACAGGAATTGCTGCTGCAGAGAAGAATTTGCAGTAGCTAGTGCTAAGTCAGGCCGACCCGCGATGCACTTTGGACAGGTAGGTCCTTTGTCTCCTCTCGGTTCTCAGAGCACTTTTTAGCATAACATTTTTTAAGTTCCAAGTTTTGCTTTTGGATGGTGGGGTATCTTTAGAGCCACTTCCAAGGGTCCAGGACTTGGGGGGGCACCACTTGGAGGGCCAGGACTCACTCTAGGCTGCGTTCCAATAGCGTAACAATAGCTCCCACAGTGCGGGGGGCCCCTGAGCTCCAGGGGACCCTCGCCGGCACTGCTCACGTGCGGCGGGCGCCTGGCCTAAGAGCTCCTGGCTGGGTTTGGAGCATGGGGGGCCTCCTCCATGTACTTTGCAGGGGGTCCACTCAAGTTTTGTTATGCCACTTCTAGGTTCATGTGCACTTTGCAAGTTGGTGGAGATTTTTGTTTCCCGATAGCTCTGAACAGGAGGCCAGCCAACTAGCCCTTGGAGTCACTCTGGTGGTCCTGGGTTAAAGCAGGTCTCAAGGAGCAGGGCAGCACTCTAATGGTGCAGGGCAGGCTTCAGGGAGCAGAGTTCTCTTGGAGCAGCAGGACAGTCCGCTGAAATACCCAGCAGGCCTCAGGCAGCAGGGCAGTCTTCTGAGAGTCCTCTGCAGGGCAGTCGTGTGAGAGCCCTGTGGCAGGCGGTCTTTAATGGCTTTGGCGGTATCAGAGTGGGGCAGCATCGTGGCGGCCCCGGTCCTAGACCGCCAAAGTCATAATAAGGTCCTATCTGAGAAGTGGCCAGAGAAAGAATTGTTACTGCTCATCAGCCTGGGAAGGGTTATAGGCCATTTCCAAACAGGATGAAGCTAACCATTCCACAGTGAGAAAGATCATTTAGGAAATTAGAAGGCAGTCAGTATAGACAGGCGTTGGCGCCTCAGCAAATTCATACCATGATCAGGCTGAATAATGCTTCTTGTGATCTCAAAGAACCTCAAAGCTGGATCCAGGCATCTATAGGCCTCTGTCAGGAACGTAAAAGTTAGTGTCATGAGTCTGTCATTAGGAAAAGACTGAACATGTACAGCTTTAATGTAGGAGGGAAGAGGAGGAAACTTTTCTCTAAACCAGTCCTAGTTGGTTTAGGTTTCAAACAGAATCAGAACAAACCACAAGACTTCTGGAATAATGTCCTCTAGATAAATGAGATCACGCTGGAGTTGTTGGGCTGTAATGTACATAACATGTTGGTCGAAATCCAGACACTGCATATCGCCGTAGGTATTTCATACTAACTGTCATGGACAAGGGGTGGATGGGTGATGATTTTGGCCTGCTTTCTCAGCTGTAGGGGCGGACGCCTCCCATATCATTGTGTCGATCCTAAATTCCTTTCTGCATCAGACATTTCTAGAAGAAAATGTCAGGCCATCTGTCCAGGACCTAAAGCCTAGCTGAGATTAAACCAAGCAACAGGACAGTAGTCCAAAACACACCAGTGAATCTTCGACTGAATGACTGAAAGAGTAAAGAACAGGGATTTTGGAAGGGGCAAGTAAAAGTACATATGTTTTAAAATGACTCCTAAACATATGCCCTCAGATATTGCCAAACTGAAGCCGCTTTGAAGAAAGCAGTAGGCCAAAATAATTTCCTGGCTATGTGACAGACTGATAAACTCTTACAGGAAACATTACTTCAAATCCTTGATGTAAGCGGGGTTCCACATGCAGGACTGGACTGGCCATAGAGGGCACCGGGCATTTCCCCGGTGGGCCGGAGGGGTGGGGGCCGGTTTTCTGGCCATGGGGGCCGTTTTGTCACTGGAGGACGGTTTTGCTGCAATATCTGCCCCCTGTAACAAAAGCGGGTGTAGTGCTTTTTACTAGCACCCTCCCCCCCCCCCCCCCCCACCCCCAAGTCCCAGGGCTGGTCGAGCACCAGTCAGGGCTGGTTGCTTTTCCCAGTCCGGCCCTGTCCACATGTTACCGAAACACCTAGGACACTTAAGATTTCACACAAGACCACCGAATGAGGTGGATTCTTTTTATTTAATAGATCACGACAAAGTGAAATTTGCATGCATTAATTGGCACAAGGTTACATTTATCTGCTCTTAGGACTTGGTGAGGTGTAAATGAAGGTTTAATATGCCTTAATATGTAAAGCTTTAGAATCTTACACCACGTTGTATTATTGGACTTCTTTGTGCTCTTACACAGAGGGGACATAATTTAGCTGTTCAGACTGGCAATCTGTGTTTGGGCAGAACCAAGACTTGATTTGAGTGAGCAAAAAAAATTGAACTAGAACGCAACCCAGAGTAATTACCCATTTCTGAGTTTAATTCAAGCATTCCAGCCTTCCAATTTTAGGTCTCGCCTAGACAGCGCGTGCTCTGTCTCTTTGAGACATTTTGTTTACAGTTAGTGGGCTCACAGCATGCCATTGCTTTTTATTTGTTGTGCTGAATGTCAGTTTAACATTTTTGTTTTTATGTGGTCAGCGTGCGCTAGATTGCTCTCCTTTTGCTGTGTTGTACCCTCCCACAGAGCATGGCCTAATTACTTGTCCCTTTCCACCTTTTTTTTGTGGGCACTCCTTTTTAGGTCGAGCCTAGCGGCAGCGTGTTGGGCTGCTCGCTCGGCGCACCTGCTGTAGTAGAGTATGGGAGAGAAGCCGCGCCCACTCTCCCCACATATTTTTAATTGGCTTGTGTTATTGTCTTTCGTAAATGCTACCTTCGGATTCGTTAATAGGTTTGTTAGTCCCTCCTTAGTACGGCCTTGTCTTCATCTGTAACCTCCCATGGCTACTGGCCCCTTTACTTCGGTTGTTACACGGGACCTTTTATTTAGTCTGTGCGCACTATTTACTTAATTGAGTTTCTCTTACTGCAGGCCGGACAGGCGCTGCTTCAGCTGAAACCGCAAGTGTTTTTTAAGCAGCACGGCCGCCCCCGTAACATGGGTGCTCGCTTTCAATGACTTTAACCTGGCATTATCTCGTGTCTGTTTCAACCCCCCAAGTAAAATGGATTTAGAAATGATTAGCGAATTAAGTCATGTGAATTCCAGGTAGCACATAATCGTGTGCTAAAGGGCTGAAGCTGACAACAGCACATCTGTGTTACATGTCGTCTGCACTAAAGCCACCTGACGGGTTGTTCCAAAAGCCTGTTTTATTATTAACAACACCACCACCCATACCACTACCAATACCACCACCACCACCAATACAACCACCACCAATACCACCACCAATTCCACCACCTCCATCTCCACCAATACCACCACCATCAATACCACCACCACCACCAATACCACCACCACCCCCACCACCACAACACCACCAATACCACCACCACCACCAATACCACCGCCACCACCAATACCACCACCACCACCAATACCACCACCACCAATACCACCATCACCACCAATACCACCACCAATACCACCACCACCAATACCTCCACCACCAATACCACCACCACTACCACCAATACCACCACCACCACAAATACCACCACCAACACCACCACTACAACCAATACCACCACAACTACAACTAATACCACCAATACCACCATTGCCACCACCACCAATACCAGCACTACCCACCATTGCCACCACCACCAATACCAGCACTACCACCAATACCACCACCACCAATACCACCACCACCAATACCACCACCACCAATACCACCACCACCAATACCACCACCACCACCAATGCCACCACCTCAGCGCCTCTCGCTCACTAGTAATAGCAGGGGCACTGTACGAGGCCGGAGCTGCAGCCGAGACCATCCCTCCCTCCATGCCTGCCATAAAGCACAGCCCGCCCTGCACCAGGAGGTGAAGCCAGGGTCCTACTACAGCTGGAGTGTTTTTTATTAGGCCAAAGATAGCAATGCCATTACGCAATGCCACACTGCACACTCAAATCACGGAGAGGGCAGGAAATAGCCCCCCCCGCTCTTCCTCCTGAGCTGCGACAGTGTAATCACAGAGCGAAAGGTTTTGGAGCGCTTTGTTAGTGTTTATAGCTCGGATCATATGCAACTCTCACTTCACATTTTGTGTCTGTGTAATTTACAACACTTACACATCTTCTTCCCAGCACTATTTATCACTACTTTGAATACGTCGCAGGCAGGTCTCTTTCTCTGATATTTACAATCTAACAAGCGGTCGAGAAGGCCCTTTATTGCAATGCAATAGGTCTCGCATTTGCCAGAGTTTAAGCTATCAGTATTGTAAATGACAATGCCTTCTATTTATGTTTTAAAACCCAAAACCTAAATGAAAGGCATTAGCTCAAATTCGCGTCAATACGAGACCTATTGCATTGCAAATGCTTGTTTGCTTTTGTTTCTGCATCAGTTTGTGAATGCAGCTTGGCTAACGTCCTTTATTTCAGGCAGCGTGTGACGTTTTTCTTTTGTATCTATACTAAAGCTCGAAAACATCCATGCATTGTATTTGTTTACCTTTTTAGTGATTCCTCCTGCTCCTCGATTACGTTTTTACCTTTTATTTATTTTTTCATTACTAGAAACATTACCAGGAGGGTTTGTTTTATAGCAGGAGCACAATGCTTGTGGAGTTTGTTTTGAAGAATGTCTTGTGGAAAATTAGCATGCCTTTGCTGCAGGGAGAGAGACAATTGTATTTCTCATTACAAAGTCTGCATAGGCGCCTCTGCTGGCAGACCGAACTGTTTTACAGCGCTTCAATTTTTTTTGTTTCAGAAATTATTTGTTTTAAAGTTGTGTGCTTTCGCTAAAAGGTCACATATTGCATTAGAAGTCCCTAAATCAGCATTAAAGTAATTTCAAACTTTCAATAAATTGTTACTATAGCTTGCACAGTCCACGATTGTGACACTGTTAATTATCAGCATAAAAGTAACTCTGACAGCATAACTTAAAAATGTACATTGACGGCTGAACTCCCTTGCTGCATTCATTAATTTATATATAGCGCGTTATACCGCACTTTTGATGCAGCTTAGACGCCATGGGAAGTCACGTCACTTATAGCAGGAGCTCAGCGAGTTTTTTTTACAGGGATGACTATCTTTGTAGCTTACTTCTTTTTGAACCGTGTGGTCCTTAAAATTTCAATTGCTTGTTGATAGAGAAAGCCAGCCAGCCTGCTTACCAGACACAGCCTTTGATTAGTGATACCCCTCGCAGCAAGACCGACTCCAGCCTGTAGCGCCCACAACTCATGCACAAAGTGAAGTGTGCTCAAGGTAGCCAGAAGGCTTGGTGTCACTCAAGGCTTCACTTCTATCTGCAGCTTCACTCCTGCTCTCCCACTGCATCTACAAAATGCCAGTTTTCCAGGAAGTGTAATCAGCAGCTTCATGATAACACAAGTCTTCGTTGCATTTGTAAAGGGAGCCCTTTCTCCCTCCCTACAGTCACAACAGTGTTTTCTTCCCATTACATCCTATGGAATTTATATTTTGGCGGATGGGATATCTGTCACCGTTGTGACAGAGTAACACATCCGCCGAGTTCTAAATCAGGCCATTAGTCTCTTTTTTGGCAGTCGAAAATCTCCAGGAGGACGAAACTGCAGGCTGTATCCGATGAAGGCTGCAGGAGGCTGATACCATTCCAGAGACAAGCCGCAGAACAGGAATTGCTGCTGCAGAGAAGAATTTGCAGTAGCTAGTACTAAGTCAGGCCGACCCGCGATGCACTTTGGACAGGTAGGTCCTTTGTCGCCTCTCGGTTCTCAGAGCACTTTTTAGCATAACATTTTTTAAGTTCCAAGTTTTGCTTTTGGATGGTGGGGTATCTTTAGAGCCACTTCCAAGGGTCCAGGACTTGGGGGGGCACCACTTGGAGGGCCAGGACTCACTCTAGGCTGCGTTCCAATAGCGTAACAATAGCTCCCACAGTGCGGGGGGCCCCTGAGCTCCAGGGGACCCTCGCCGGCACTGCTCACGTGCGGCGGGCGCCTGGCCTAAGAGCTCCTGGCTGGGTTTGGAGCATGGGGGGCCTCCTCCATGTACTTTGCAGGGGGGTCCACTCAAGTTTTGTTATGCCACTTCTAGGTTCATGTGCACTTTGCAAGTTGGTGGAGATTTTTGTTTCCCTATAGCTCTGAACAGGAGGCCAGCCAACTAGCCCTTGGAGTCACTCTGGTGGTCCTGGGTTAAAGCAGGTCTCAAGGAGCAGGGCAGCACTCTAATGGTGCAGGGCAGGCTTCAGGGAGCAGAGTTCTCTTGGAGCAGCAGGACAGTCCGCTAAAATACCCAGCAGGCCTCAGGCAGCAGGGCAGTCTTCTGAGAGTCCTCTGCAGGGCAGTCGTGTGAGAGCCCTGTGGCAGGCGGTCTTTAATGGCTTTGGCGGTATCAGAGTGGGGCAGCAGCGTGGCGGCCCCGGTCCTAGACCGCCAAAGTCATAATAAGGTCCTATCTGAGAAGTGGCCAGAGAAAGAATTGTTACTGCTCATCAGCCTGGGAAGGGTTATAGGCCATTTCCAAACAGGATGAAGCTAACCATTCCACAGTGAGAAAGATCATTTAGGAAATTAGAAGGCAGTCAGTATAGACAGGCGTTGGCGCCTCAGCAAATTCATACCATGATCAGGCTGAATAATGCTTCTTGTGATCTCAAAGAACCTCAAAGCTGGATCCAGGCATCTATAGGCCTCTGTCAGGAACGTAAAAGTTAGTGTCATGATTCTGTCATTAGGAAAAGACTGAACATGTACAGCTTTAATGTAGGAGGGAAGAAGAGGAAACTTTTCTCTAAACCAGTCCTAGTTGGGTTAGGTTTCAAACAGAATCAGAACAAACCACAAGACTTCTGGAATAATGTCCTCTAGATAAATGAGATCACGCTGGAGTTGTTGGGCTGTAATGTACATAACATGTTGGTCGAAATCCAGACACTGCATATCGCCGTAGGTATTTCATACTAACTGTCATGGACAAGGGGTGGATGGGTGATGATTTTTGCCTGCTTTCTCAGCTGTAGGGGCGGACGCATCCCATATCATTGTGTCGATCCTAAATTCCTTTCTGCATCAGACATTTCTAGAAGAAAATGTCAGGCCATCTGTCCAGGACCTAAAGCCTAGCTGAGATTAAACCAAGCAACAGGACAGTAGTCCAAAACACACCAGTGAATCTTCGACTGAATGACTGAAAGAGTAAAGAACCGGGTTTTTGGAAGGGGCAAGTAAAAGTACATATGTTTTAAAATGACTCCTAAACATATGCCCTCAGATATTGCCAAACTGAAGCCGCTTTGAAGAAAGCAGTAGGCCAAAATAATTTCCTGGCTATGTGACAGACTGATAAACTCTTACAGGAAACATTACTTCAAATCCTTGATGTAAGCGGGGTTCCACATGCAGGACTGGACTGGCCATAGAGGGCACCGGGCATTTCCCGGTGGGCCGGAGGGGTGGGGGCCGGTTTTCTGGCCATGGGGGCCGTTTTGTCACTGGAGGACGGTTTTGCTGCAATATCTGCCCCCTGTAACAAAAGCGGGAGTAGTGCTTTTTACTAGCACCCTCCCCCCCCCCCCCCAAGTCCCAGGGCTGGTCGAGCACCAGTCAGGGCTGGTTGCTTTTCCCAGTCCGGCCCTGTCCACATGTTACCGAAACACCTAGGACACTTAAGATTTCACACAAGACCACCGAATGAGGTGGACCTTTTATTTAGTCTGTGCGCACTATTTACTTAATTGAGTTTCTCTTACTGCAGGCCGGACAGGCGCTGCTTCAGCTGAAACCGCAAGTATTTTTTAAGCAGCACGGCCGCCCCCGTAACATGGGTGCTCGCTTTCAATCACTTTAACCTGGCATTATCTCGTGTCTGTTACAACCCCCCAAGTAAAATGGATTTAGAAATGATTAGCGAATTAAGTCATGTGAATTCCAGGTAGCACATAATCGTGTGCTAAAGGGCTGAAGCTGACAACAGCACATCTGTGTTACATGTCGTCTGCACTAAAGCCACCTGACGGGTTGTTCCAAAAGCCTGTTTTATTATTAACAACACCACCACCCATACCACTACCAATACCACCACCACCACCAATACCACCACCACCAATACCACCACCAATTCCACCACCTCCATCTCCACCAATACCACCACCATCAATACCACCACCAATACCACCACCACCACCACAACACCACCAATACCACCACCAATACCACCACCACCACCAATACCACCGCCAACACCAATACCACCACCACCACCAATACCACCACCACCAATACCACCACCACCAATACCACCATCACCACCAATACCACCACCACCAATACCTCCACCACCAATACCACCACCACTACCACCAATACCACCACCACCACAAATACCACCACCAACACCACCACTACAACCAATACCACCACAACTACAACTAATACCACCACCACCACCAATACCACCATTGCCACCACCACCAATACCAGCACTACCCACCATTGCCACCACCACCAATACCAGCACTACCACCAATACCACCACCACCACCAATACCACCACCACCACCACCAATGCCACCACCTCAGCGCCTCTCGCTCACTAGTAATAGCAGGGGCACTGTACGAGGCCGGAGCTGCAGCCGAGATCATCCCTCCCTCCATGCCTGCCATAAAGCACAGCCCGCCCTGCACCAGGAGGTGAAGCCAGGGTCCTACTACAGCTGGAGTGTTTTTTATTAGGCCAAAGATAGCAATGCCATTACGCAATGCCACACTGCACACTCAAATCACGGAGAGGGCAGGAAATAGCCCCCCCCCCCGCTCTTCCTCCTGAGCTGCGACAGTGTAATCACAGAGCGAATGGTTTTGGAGCGCTTTGATAGTGTTTATAGCTCGGATCATATGCAACTCTCACTTCACATTTTGTGTCTGTGTAATTTACAACACTTACACATCTTCTTCCCAGCACTATTTATCACTACTTTGAATACGTCGCAGGCAGGTCTCTTTCTCTGATATTTACAATCTAACAAGCGGTCGAGAAGGCCCTTTATTGCAATGCAATAGGTCTCGCATTTGCCAGAGTTTAAGCTATCAGTATTGTAAATGACAATGCCTTCTATTTATGTTTTAAAACCCAAAACCTAAATGAAAGGCATTAGCTCAAATTCGCGTCAATACGAGACCTATTGCATTGCAAATGCTTGTTTGCTTTTGTTTCTGCATCAGTTTGTGAATGCAGCTTGGCCAACGTCCTTTATTGCAGGCAGCGTGTGACGTTTTTCTTTTGTATCTATACTAAAGCTCGAAAACATCCATGCATTGTATTTGTTTACCTTTTTAGTGATTCCTCCTGCTCCTCGATTACGTTTTTACCTTTTATTTATTTTTTCATTACTAGAAACATTACCAGGAGGGTTTGTTTTATAGCAGGAGCACAATGCTTGTGGAGTTTGTTTTGAAGAATGTCTTGTGGAAAATTAGCATGCCTTTGCTGCAGGGAGAGAGACAATTGTATTTCTCATTACAAAGTCTGCATAGGCGCCTCTGCTGGCAGACCGAACTGTTTTACAGCGCTTCAATTTTTTTTGTTTCAGAAATTATTTGTTTTAAAATTGTGTGCTTTCGCTAAAAGGTCACATATTGCATTAGAAGTCCCTAAATCAGCATTAAAGTAATTTCAAACTTTCAATAAATTGTTACTATAGCTTGCACAGTCCACGATTGTGACACTGTTAATTATCAGCATAAAAGTAACTCTGACAGCATAACTTAAAAATTTACATTGACGGCTGAACTCCCTTGCTGCATTCATTAATTTATATATAGCGCGTTATACCGCACTTTTGATGCAGCTTAGACGCCATGGGAAGTCACGTCACTTATAGCAGGAGCTCAGCGAGTTTTTTTACAGGGATGACTATCTTTGTAGCTTACTTCTTTTTGAACCGTGTGGTCCTTAAAATTTCAATTGCTTGTTGATAGAGAAAGCCAGCCAGCCTGCTTACCAGACACAGCCTTTGATTAGTGATACCCCTCGCAGCAAGACCGACTCCAGCCTGTAGCGCCCACAACTCATGCACAAAGTGAAGTGTGCTCAAGGTAGCCAGAAGGCTTGGTGTCACTCAAGGCTTCACTTCTATCTGCAGCTTCACTCCTGCTCTCCCACTGCATCTACAAAATGCCAGTTTTCCAGGAAGTGTAATCAGCAGCTTCATGATAACACAAGTCTTCGTTGCATTTGTAAAGGGAGCCCTTTCTCCCTCCCTACAGTCACAACAGTGTTTTCTTCTCCCGCCCTCCAGCCATTTAAATACATGCAATTCAGTTTCACTGTCTGCAGATTTGTTTTAACTTCAATTTGGTGCTAATTCAAACCAGACGCATTTCATTGGATCCGACACTGCATTGTAATTGGACTTCCGTTTCCTGTGTATGCCTGGTCGCTTTGTGCACAGCTTGTTGGCGATTTTGAATATGGATGTTAATAAGGGCTCAATTGGTTCAGTTCTGAAAATTTGGAAGCTATTTGCCAGACATTTCATACTAAGCCACCCTGTGTGATCCTGGGAACATCTCTGTTTTTCCCAGTGTCCCGTTTTGAAACCAAATAGGAGTAATTAAAAAACAGATACAATTTAACTAGGCTTCTCAGACTAACAACAACATATAATGCAATATACAAATCCCTTCACTCAGTCACCCATATTATATAAAGATATCTTGATAGTTTCAGTAACCCACAAAGCGACTAAATTTCATTATGTGCTTGATATTGAGGGACAATAATTAGTCTCTAGCTAGTGCGGCATACTGCAAATCTAAAGTTTCCACATACAGTATACAAAAATCTAAACTAGTACCCAAAATTTCACTCAACACCATATAATTCCACTCCATGCCACATAATTCCACTCCACAGAATACCACTCCACTTAACTCCACATAATTCCACTACACTCCATGACACGTTATTGCACCCCACTCCACATAATTCCACTCAAATCCATGCCACATAATTCCACACCATGCAACACATTTCAGCGCCACATAAATTTACTGCATGCTACATAAATACATTCCATGCCACATAATTCCATGTGACGCCACATAGTAAAACACCACGTCACATACTTCCATTCCACTCCACATAATTCCACTCCACACAGTGGCACTGCACGTCACACAGTTGCACTCCACGTCACACAATTCCACTCCATGCCACACAATTCCACTCCATGCCACAGAATTCCACTCCAAGCCACGCAGTTCCACTCGACTCAATGCCACATAATTCCATTCCACTACACATAAATTCACTCCATATAATTCCACTCCACGCCGTACAATTCCGCTCTGAGCCACATGATTTTACACCATGCCAGACAACACCACTAAACACCACATAGTTCCACTCCACTCAACCTAACAAAATTCCACGCTACACAGTTCCACGTCTCACAATCCCACATCTCACAATTGCATGCCACGCCACACAATTCCTGTACATCGCACTTAATTCCACTCCACTCAATGCCACATAAGTCCACTTTATGTCACATAATTCCATGTGACGCCACACAGTTAAATACCATGTCACATACTTCCACTCCACTCCACATTATTCCACTCCACAAAATGGCATTCCACATCACACAGTTGCACTCCACGTTGCACAATTGCACTTCACACTACACAATTCCACTTCATGCCACAGATAATTCCACTCTACATAATTCATCTCCATGTCACATAGTTCAACTACACTCCATGTAACCTAATTCCACTCCACATAATTCCATTCCAATCAACACAACACAATTCAATGCAACATAGTTCTTTTACATGCTATATAATTCCAGTCCACACCACATAATTCCATGCAACTCCAAATAATTCCACACCATGTCACATAATTCCACTCCACTTCACACAATGGCACTTCATGAAACACAATTGCACTCCACATTATTCAATTCCACCCCATGGTACACATTTCCACTCCACGCCATGCAATTGCACATCTAACAATTCCACCCCATGTCACACACTGTCATGCCACACAATTCCACGCCACATAATTCCACTCCAGCCCATGCCACATAATTCCATGCCACTCAACAGAAATCCACTCCATATAATTACGCTCCTCACCACATAATTACAATCCGCACCATGTAATTACACTCTGCATAGCATGGGTTTGTTTTTTATAAAATTGTTTGACTTGCTGAATAGATTAATGTGATATGGCGGAGTGAAGCCATAAGCATCGTACTTCCGTAATCGATATGTATTACAAAGTTAAAGTCTTAATGTACCTTAAAGTGATTGTGCAGTGACTCTGAAGGAGGGAGGAGTCATATGATGGATGGTAAATGCCATGTGTCAATACCAGTCATGCAAAAATGGATGGATGTATCTATGCCGTTTACTGTTGATTTGTGATTCGGACTTGTTACTCACCTACTGGCCCTGTATGATGTTTTTTAATGACGGTGTACCGTTATATATTCATGTTCACAACAACAAAATCTTTAATAAACAGGTCAAACAAAAAAAAAAATTACACTCTGCATAGCATAATTGAAATCCATGCCACATATTTACACTTTGCGCTACATAGTTTCAATTCACTCCACGCAACAGAATTCCACGCTGTGCCACACAATTCCACGAAACACCACATAATTCCACGAAACACCACATAATTCCGCACCACATAATCTCGTGGCATGCCACCTAATTCTACAACATGCCACATAATTTCATGCCACATACTTCAACTCCACACAATTGCACTCCATGCAACACAATTGCCTTCCACGACACACATTTCCACTTCTCACAATGCCACACAATTCCACACCACCAAATTTCACTCCACACCACATAATTTCAGCCCACGCCACATAATTCCACTCCACATAATTCCACTCAACGCCACATAATTCCACTACACACCACATAATTCCATTGCACCCAATTGCACTCCACGTAACACAGTTGCACTCCACATCACACAATTGCGATCCACACCACACAATTCCATGTCTCACAATTCATCTATATGCCATACAATTCCATGACACATAATTTCACTACACGCCACTTAATTCCACTCCACCCCACTTAATTGTACTCCACATATTTCCACTCCATGCCACATAATTCCACCTCCACTTAATTTCAATCCACGCAACACCACAAAATACCATGCCACATAGTCCCACACAACACAATTCCAATCCATGTCACATAATTCCAATACATGTTACACCACTAAATTCCACACCCTGCCACATAATTCTACTTCACGCCACAAAATTCCACTCTGTGCTACAAAATGTCACTATGCGTCATATCAATACACTGCACTCCACACCACACAATTGCACTTCACGCCACACAATTCCACATCACACAACACAGTTCCACATCACATAATACCACTCCACACCACTTAATACCACACCACATAATTCCACTCCACATATTTCCACTTCACTCCATTCCACATAATTTCACTCCACTCAATGCCACACAATTCCACTCCAAACCATACAGTTCCACTACACACCACACAATTCTACACCATGCCACCTAATTCCCCACCACACCATTGTCTACCTATTTCTGCACATTAGATACCAGTTATCACTATTAGATCCTTGTATCAACACACCAATTCATTTTAAACAAATATTACTTGAGCTGAGGCTCTAACATAGTCCTTTGACTGCATTCCTCTAGGCCACTGAAAGCTATTCCACTGCACTCTACACCACTCTACTATAATCTGCATCACTACACTCTACAACACTGCACTGTATGCCACTGCACTCTAATCTGCATCACACTACTCTACACCACTTCACTCAATGCCACTGCACTATACGCCATTGCACTCAGCTCGACTACACTTGACTACACTATATTCCACTGCACTCCATGCCAGTGGACTCTGCACCACTCTACTCTACGCAGCGCTACTTTACTCTACGCCACCCCACTTCACTCTACGCCACACTACTCTACTTCATTAAATTCTATGCAATTCTACAATAGTCTGCACCACTCTATTCCAATGCACTCTACACCACTGCACTGTACACAACTACATTTTATGCCACAATACTCTACGCCAATGCACTCTACACCACTATAATTCAATGTGCACCATTGTACTGTATGCCACTGCACTGTACTTTGCACCACTGCAATCTACGCCACTGCACTCAGCAACACTGTACTCTACACTTCTCCACACTACAACACTGCACTGTGCGCCACAGCACTCTACTCCACTCTATTGTAGTCCACTCTGCGACATGCACTCTATGCCACTGTACTGTGCGCCACTACACTATGCAACTGCACTGTACGCCACTGCACTCTACTCCACTCTACAACATTTACTCTATTCCAACCTACTGTATGCCACTTCACTTTACACTGCCCTACTCTGCACCAGTCTACTCTACGCCACTGCATCTACGCCACTGCACTCTGATCTGCACCACTCCAGTCAATGCCTCGCCACTCTACGCCACTCTTCTCTGTACCGCTGTACTCTACTACACTCTTCAGATTTAAATTCTTAACTCATACAATCACTCACGCCTTAATAAATAACGAAACAGTAATGGCCGTTTCATAGCAGTTTATAATACATGTAACACTTGTTTCCAATATAGGAGGATCAGACACAACTCCAAATTCTTCTAGCTCATGTACAAAGATGTTGGACTGCAGCTGCACTGTGGTCAGTGTCGTCAAAAGGATGGGGACTATCAGCTAGATGGGGGTGAGGATCAAGAGGTGAGTCTGCAAACTATGACTGAGAAAAGTGGTGTGGGTCTGGGCTTCAAAGGCTGTTATAAGTTTTTGATTTATTGAGAAAATACGCCAATTTACACTACAGGGTGAAAGACTTTAACTAATGATATACTGAACATTGTTTGACAGCTACGAGGCAGGTGTTAAGTTCTGATGTTCCTACATTCTTGGGGCTTTCCAGTTCGAGAATTATCTGTGTGTCGTCTGCTTAATTGCAGCAGGCCAGTTTGAAAGTGTTGATAAGACTTAGTAATAGTTTCATGTATATGTTAAAGAGTAGTGGTGGCATGGTAGATCCATGTGAAACTCCTGTCTTTACAAGGAGCTGAAGACAAAGGTGGAGTGTAAATCTGGTATAAGCTGTTGTTTAGGTAAAAGGAATCCAGATGAGGGTAATTCCTTCTAAACCAACTACTTTGTCTAAGAATTAATGTGTCCTGGTGTACTGTGCCAAAATCTGTTGAAGGGTCAGTAGTAGTAATGCAGCAACACAATTTTTGTTGACTATGTTTTTGAGGTCACCCCAAATTGAGATTAGAGCAGATTCAGGGCCTCTCCCAGGATGGAATCCTGTTTGTTAATTTGAGAGAAGTTTGGTTTCTTCTATGAATTCTGAGATCTGGCGAAAGGCTGCTCTTTCCTTCAGTTTGCTAGGGAAAGGCACTTTAGAGATTGGTCTGTAGTTGTTGGGGTCTTGCAGGGCCAAGTTGTTCTTCTTTAGTAGTGGATGTTTGTATGTGTTTTTTTAATATCTCTGAGAATGTTTCTATTTTTAAGAAGTTGTTGATAATATTTCTGACGGGATATATGACGATGTTTACTGAAGGATCTTCTTGAAAATATGTGGTGGGCAGGGCTCCAAAGAGCAGCCGGCTGGGCTTCTAGCTGTTAGTAGGGCTTCAAATTCTGAGGTTTTAATTTCTTGGAACACTGATATAGACAGCGGTTGGGTATCTGATGAGGTTGTTGTTGACTGTTTAGGAAGGGAAGAGTTGTTTCTCTTGGTTGTTAGGTAAGAATGCACTGTGTCTGCTTTGTACAGATAATGCATTGTTAGTTTATTGTAGAAGTCTTGTTAATGCGGGGTTGAGATTTGACTGCTCTCTGGATTGCGCAATTCCGATATAATGTTTGGGAGTTCCTTGGCTAAGCATATGGCATTGTCAATCCTGCTTGAGTGGTTGATTTCTTTGGCCTTCTTCATGTATGACTTGTACATTCTGTTGTGTGTGTATAGAGACAGTTTGTCTTGCGGGTTCCTAGACTTGAGCCATCTGCATTGAAGTGCTGAGAGTTGTTCTTTATTTTTTTTTCAGGACTTCATTCATCCCAGGGGCCTTCTTCTTCCTTCTGCCTTGTTTTGAAGTTGTTTTTGGGATCAATATGTCAAAGGCTGAGAACATCTATTCATTGAGTTTTCCCATGTAATTATTTTTTTCCAGTTTAGTATTGTTATGTGTGATTCTAACTCATGCATGCATGTTTAGTTTCATCCACTGTCTATACCTGATAGTAGATAGACGGGCTTTAGTTGATATTTTATTTGGGATCTTGAATGAGAAGGTGATGATGATGTGGTGATCGGTCCATGTACCAGTGTGGGGGGGGGGGTGGGGCTGGTTTGATAAACAGTGGCATCCAGTGTAATGTGTACGCAAGTAGGTCTAAAGATGATCTGTTGTGTGTATTTAGATCTCATATGATAGCATTTGGTGAGGCATATTTGGTTTATCAAACCAGATGTCCAGGTCACCAAAACAGATACATTGGATAGGTTTGTTGATAGGTCTGAGACTGTGTCCAAGAAAACATCAGTAACAGCTCCGTTGTTGAGTAGAGGTCTGCAGCGCAAAAGTGGCACGTGAAAGTGGGGCTAGGTTGGCATCTAGCAAGCAGGGCTTCATAACCTTTTATAGTTGCCTCTTCCAACTTGGTAGTAGTTATTGTGTTCCTAAATGCAATGGCTACTCCGCCTCCATTTTTCCTTCACTATTATGTGAATGGCTTGATAAGCAGGGGGACTAACTCCATGTAGTGTTGAGGCCATGTCTTTTTCCAACCAGGTTTCTGTGATGAATAGCATGTCTGGTCTGTATCTGTTAGTAGGTTCAAGCTGTATTTATATTTGCTCATTGAACGGGCATCCATAAGCTGACAATTTTATTGTGATAGTAGTCTTTTGTGGAAGGGATGGCATGTGCCTGGGTTATTGTTGGTTGCACGCCATGTGCTGTTTGTAGATATGTGGTTACTATTTGTTATGATTTTTTTTATGTGTATGGGAAGCTGAGGAGGTAGGAAGTACTGCTGGAGTCACGGTGTGAGGATTGAGCCATTCCTCACCTTTGCTTTCCTACTCAAGTAGGGTTCTTAGAGATTTGACAGGGTTTTCATGAGAAGGAGAGGATGAGTTGGATTTGGTTTGTGAGTTTAGGATTTTATTCTAGTGATGTGCTAAAACAGAGTTGAGTTTTGTTGTGATGTGGTATGGGCGATGCAAAGATTGTATGATTAATGAGGTGTTTATAGGTCAAAGTCTACGAGACAGCGCAGCTGTCTGGTTGCATCAATATATTGTGCACATTCTGAAAACGTACCTAGTTATGCATTCTGCCCATTTTTTACCATTGATGTTTTGTTTTGTCACTCACAGTTGCTTTCTTTCTATTTGCTAGCTCTATTTGCTATAGCCTATCCAGCATGTCTTTGCCCCTTCCTTGGAGTATAGCCTCTTTATGACCTCTCATTGGCTTCTTAATTTCTTCCACAAGTGCTTTGCTTTTCAGGAACTCCTTTTTCTTTTTCCTAAAGCACTTCACAAGAGTGCATGTATTTTCGAGTTGTCTGCTTTGCGTGCTTCTCTCCCCTCCCCGTTCCTTCCGTCACATGACACCTCTCTCTATGTTCCTTCCTCCTCAAATCCCTGCCCCCCTTCCCCACTCTCCACACTCCTTACTCTTTCCCCAAAAAGTTGGTAAAAAATATGATGTACTTATTGAACAAGGTTGAATCTGTTTTTATTCGAGGCCTGTTTAATATTCAGTCTTCCAACTCTCATCCTCGCAGTCTGTCACTAACTTTTAACTTGTTTTTGCAGGTTTAAGCTGATCCAATTGCATAGCGTGCGGTGATTGTACATGTGTAAATAATATATACATTTGTATATATCTAATTGTGAGTGCTGTGATTACCATATTCTATTTTCCCTCAAGTACGTTTTTCATTTAAAACTCACAACAATTGCAGAATAAAATAAAGTATATCCAAATAGGTGTTTGTAATATTTCAAATTACTAATCGTGCTCTTATTATCAAATGCATCAATAAAAACACTCTGACCAAAATTGGAATGTTAATAAAAAATATAGAAATTTGGGAAGAATAACGATTTTGGCTACAGCCGTCCTGCCAGCCATGGAGAGAGAGCCCTATTCAAGTTGTTACTCGCTCCTCCAGCCAGGTTATTGCCCTGCCATAATTTCCACACCATAGGGATTCAAGATGTCCATTAACCCAGTTTCCCAAGTATTTCACAACCCAGGGGTCCGTTTCATGGGGAACTCGCTACGAAATGGATCTGTAGCAGGCGTGAGCGAAAATACCACTGATTTGGCCCAGTTGGTCGTTTGTTCCAGTCAGCTAGCTGAATCTCGGGAACTCCCTGATCACAGAAAGTGTATTTGCCCTCGACTCTAGAATATATAGCATGCCATTATTGTGTACAGCGACACTACCAGAGGTAAAAGCCAATACATCTGGCCCTTCGCAAAGTGATGTTTACGCCATCATGCCACAAATGGCTCCATCACGATTGCAAGCAAGAGGGGAGACAAGGGCACCCCTATCTCCTACCTCTGCTGATTGAAACAAGGAGGAGGTGTCGCTGTTGACTTCCACAAGTGCTATTGGTATAATATTTTAATCCACTCAAGGAATCGTCCGCTGAAGCCTATGTGCTCCAGCAGCATGTAGTGTACCGCCATTCCAGCGAGTCAAACGTAGTACCCAACAAGACCGCTGTGCCCTTGAGTTGAGGGTCCAGTGAGTGCAAGAGTGCAAATGTAATTCCGAAATTATGGGCAGTTGATCATCCTGGTAAAAATCCCGAATTGCTTGCTGTCTTTGACATGACTACCTCTTTTGCGGCAGGTGAGCAGTTACCTCCAAGTTGTTAATTGCTCTTTATTGAGGCCAGAATCTTGTTTTAACAAGCTGGATTTGCTGCAAGCATGTTGTTCATATGAAGCAGCTTTTCTTTTAGCTTTGGCACGTCTGTGGTTTCTTTTGATGATACACAATGGGCTACATCAGTGTCAACTGTACCTCATCAACTTCTCACTGACTGGCAACTTCTAAAGTCCTTCGTTCATTAATTTTCATGTCGAGCAGCAATCTGCCAGGGCTGGTTGCTGTTCCCAGTCCTGCCCTGTTGGGATTAATTATGGTTGGAATTGTTTCAATTCTGAAAATATAAGTCTATGAAATAACCATTACTGAGGTCTGTGGAAGTGTAATTGGTATTCTGAGTGGCTTATTCACGCTTGTTCTCCCTCTTCCTCTACTTTCCTCTGCATCCTCTCTGAGACACTTGCTTCCTTTTCTCCCACCATCTTCCTGAAATCCTCCATCTGCATATTTCACACTTCACCTCTTACCTCTTTGCTGCCTGGTTTCACTCTTCTTCTGCATGTACTTCCTTGTATCTCTTTCACATCACCATCCTGCAACACACACTCACTATCTCTCTCTGGCCTGTCAGTATTTAATCTCTTTGTACCTCCTTCACACACTTCTGTGTATAATTGCAATTACAATTGGCACAACACCACAACTCTGTGAGCCCTTCTTAAGGGCCAATGATTTGATGAGCATGCAGTCGGACCGCCTTTATGACCCACTGAGAGCCACTGTGAGATACTCGCGCACAAGCCACCCACAATATGAACTTACCCAGGCACGGACATGTGACCAGTGGAGAGTAGGCACAATTAATATGCTCCAAGAAAAAAATACAGAAAAAACATAATCCTTTGTATAGCAAATTCTCTTAGAGAAGTGAATTTAGAAAAACTAGTTTAATGTAAATAGGAGCAACCACACTGACATGGATTACCTTAATGGTTTTTACAGTCATTGTTGAGATATCGAAACAGAGAAATTGATCAGTTCTTTTCCCTGTAAAGAACATCAGTACAAGGGCCATATAGAAGCCCGTTTCAAAGTCAGTGTTTAATTACTGCCAGGTCTGAGACCGAGAGGAACCTGCCCCACTTAAATCCCTGCGGGCAGCAGTAAGTGGTCATCGAGTAAGATCATTTACACCAATAGCCCTTTAGCTGGAGTTTTCAACCTAGAATGAAATCAAGTGTATTTGATTGTGCACATCTTAAAGAGAAGATCAAAATGATTATAATATTACCAACTGGAGTGTTTGCTTTTAGGGTTTGGCCTACAGACAGCATTTAGCTGTCATCGAAGACCTACTGTGGACAGTACCAATACTTACAGTGGTCTTTGAGTCAGTTTATTGCTTACCAGTGGGTTGGCTTTCTTGTCACTCGAATTTTCTTTTGTTTAACCCTTCTTTGAAGCAAAGCTTCCATGCCATCCTTTTGATTCTTTGACCTTCATGCTTCCACTACTCATACTCAGGGAACTACCTTTTTTCTTTTTATTGCTCTCTCCATCATGTGCTGCTTCCCATCTAAACCACCACACCGTTATCCTTTCCGCACAACTACTGTCCTACCCCACTCCCTAACTTCCAGCTGGTCCACTCCTTCTCCCCCAAGCTTACCCATGCAGCTTTTTACTTTACAGCCCCACCTTCCCCATCTCCAGTATTGACTTAAAATCCTCCCCTCAATTGCTTTCTGTCATGTTTTTTTTTTAAAGTCCCTGCAGGTGCAGTTTTCCACTGGGATGCTCCTCTTTCTTTATTGCACGTTTTGCACATTTTTTTTTATTTAGTACTACAAGCTTGGTGCCATCTTGTAATGGAAAATTAAAGGAATAAAATGTCCGCCACATCATGTCACACAGGTATGGTGACTCATGCTCACATTTACCTCGTCACACTGAGGTGTTTTATTTTTTTGTCAAAGTGTAGTGAAGAAGATCAGGTAGCCGAAGTGTTGCTTTAACTTAATTATTCAGCTTTAGTTGCAAGTTGGTAAATCCATGTACAGCAGCCCCACCAGGAACAGCCTGCCTGCTGCTCAGCCCATACTCCAACTGTCACACTTCACCTAACAGGCACCCAAACATTCCATTCATCATCACCACTCCAACATTCCACGCAGCACATTCACACTGGCTGAGCAGCTAGGGGCAAAGCAACCGGGGGGAATGCATAAATACATATACAGGATACTACATATCCTCCCCTTTATATAACACAAAAAATGAATTTGCAAAACGGAATAAAGTATTGACAAGAAGAAACATGAAAAAAGAAATTACATCAAAATACACAAATGCCATATGGAATCAAGCATTAACCTGAAGAACCACAATGAAGCATTAAAAAAAATAAAGTTTGAAGATGCATAGATAAATATACAAGATATCACACATCCTTCCCCTTTATAAAATTCATAAAATATAACAGTAGAAACAGCATTTTCTTTAATACCACACATTGCTAGACAGTGGACAATGGAAGAACCCTATCAGTCCCACATCAGCATACAAGATAATCACACAATCGCACCTATTATCACCACCAACCACACCAACTGGCCAGACAAGCATGAGAGGTGGCACAACAAAGCATGACAAGAGCTAATAGTGGGAACGACTCACACACAAAAAAAACTGTAATAAGAATACTAATTGAAGGAAAACACGTCAAAACATAGAAGTAATGGGTGAAGTACACCCGACATATGTCCCCCAAACAAGGGCAAGTAGTGTGACACATAACAAAAGGTGAAATTCATCAAAAACAATAGGCATGCAAGCTTTTTTCTTTTTCCCAATGCGGAACTCCATTGGCAAAGCCAAAATGCAGGGTAACTCTATAGAAAGTGGAAACCTGTTAGCTTTGCTAATGCTTGTTTGTTGAAAGTGGAAAGGGGTGTAAATAAGGGATGGTGGTGGAGCGTGGTAGTCTAGTTTTAGTGCGCTAAAATTAGCGATTGATGAGAGTCTTTGGTAGATGTGTATGAAAGTTGAGGATGAGTAAAAAATTTGCTAGCATTCGCGCCAAGAATTTTCAATTCTATTAAGGACACGGAGGCGAAGATTATGCTTTCTCTTTCTTTACTGCAAATAAACAGCAGCCAATAAGAACATTTTTAACACATTGAAAAACACATTCCCAGAGTGCTTAGCGTGACCATAACAACAACCATAGAGACTAGCCCTATAAATGACTCTCCACACCGGAACACTTCCTCTTTCTTTGCCCAACGAGCAGAGTCCAACTTGAACAGAATAGAGTCCAAAGAACATCCTGAAATAGATTCAGATCACATCAGAAAGATGACAAAACAGGAACTGTAGAACTTGCACATGAAGGCCGAAGACCACTCCTTCCCAGGAAAAACACCACGATGATTCATTCACCTTTCTGTTCTGCGCCTGAAACAGAAATTGTACTTGTAATAACTAACATAAACTTGTTATCCAGGGAGGGTAAGCATGACAATTATGAATCATAATATGCACTTTGGGCGGGATAATCTTCGCCTCCGTGTCCTTAATAGAATTGAAAATTCTTGGCGCGAATGCTAGCAAATTTTTTATTCTATTACAGGACCGGAGGCTTCAGATTATGCTAGTTTAACGCTTATCCAAAACAACAGAAGCAACATCGCCCACAGGTTTATAATAGAACTGCTTGAAAGTAGAACTGGAAGACCAATCAGCAGCTTTCATGATATCGTGTATACTGGTACCTAGCATAAATGATTTTGAGGCCATGGCGCCCCTGACAGAAGGTGCTCCAAATACAGCAGTGTCAATACCCGCCTCTGTCATCACATATCTAAGCCATCTGGCAATCGTAGCAGAGGTAACTGGTTTGAAAGGTTTCTGCAATGCAATTAATAACCTTGAACAACCGGCCGGTCTAAGAGGCCGTGTACAATCTTCATACACCTTGAGACATTTCACCACACAAAGTTTATCATTCAATGGAAAAGCATTGTAATCAATAGATCTGGAAAAAGTCTTAGTGCAGGCTGAAATCACAAAAGACACACCCTCGGACGAGAAAATTCTACCCTCCAAATCTAACACTCTAACATCGGAAACCCTGCGGCATGCAGATAAACACAGTAACATGGCTAATTTAGCTGATAATTGTTTTCTGGACAATAAGTCATTATTAGGCCAGCTCTCAAACAAGTTCAGTACCTTAGAAACATCCCATAAAAAGGTATACCTAGCCTTAGGAGGGTTCACTATACGTATTCCTTTCAGGAGTTTACACACAACCGGATGCATACCAACCGGTCTGCCATCCAGGTGTGCATGGCCCGCGGAGATGGCTGAGCGGAAATTGTTCACAGATCTATAGGATAAACCATCCGCGGCTTTCTGGGAGAGAAAATTCACAATTTGAGAGATATCTGCTTCCACAGGATCCAGGTGCTTCTCCAAGCACCAACCCAACCATGCCTTCCATGCGGAGCAATATCGCTTCCTAGTGGAAGGGGAACAGGCTTGCTGGATAAAACCGGAAGCTTGCTCCGAAATTCCTGGCAACGACCATTGTTGCCGGAAAGCCTCCAGTCCATCAGGGATAGTTGCCCCGTGAGGACGAGCGGATGGAACTCTCCCTGAGGGCCCTGGAGCATCGTCGGAAAACACGGGAGGCGAATTGGAAAGTCGCACGCCATCTCCAGCAGAACCGGGAACCATGGTTGAGACTTCCAAATTGGGGTGACCAACACAATCTCCACTTTCTGTCGCATCACCTGATTCGCCACTCTGGGTATCAAGACAAACGGAGGAAATGCATACTGGAGGTTCTGTGACCAGTCCTGTGTGAATGCGTCCGTCGCTCTCGCCAGGGGATCTGGTCTCCAGCTGAAGAAGGACTCCAGTTGGTGGTTCAGCCTGGAGGCAAAAAGATCTATGTGGAACGGACCCCACAGCGACTGAAGCTGGCGAACAGGGAGGGGTGAAGCTTCCAGTCGCTGTAATCCTTCAGATGGCGAGACTGCCAGTCCGCTACAACATTATCTCGACCCGGAAGGTATTCCGCAATCACTGTGATTTAATGCACCAGGCAGTAATGCCAGAAGTCTTTGGCGATCTCCGCCAACATCGGGGATCTGGTTCCCCCCAGCTTGTTTATATACCTCACAGCGGAAATATTGTCCATCCTTAAAAGGATGCAACACGATACCTTCTGGGGTGAGAGAGTGCGAATCGCAAATGACCCCGCCAGGAGTTCGAGACAATTGATATGCAACTCCAACTCCTGGAGCGACCATCTGCCCCCTGTGGTCACCTCCCCGCAGCGGGCTCCCCAACCCGATCTGCTGGCATCTGGCTCTATGATCAACTCTGGGCGAGATCCGAAGATCGCTCGACCGTTCCATGCATCCACGTGTGTTAACCACCATTGGATCTCTGCCCGGACTTCGTCCGTAAGTGGGACTTGATCCGAATAAGATAGGTCCTTCTGGAGATGTCTGATCTTGAGGCGCTGAAGCGCTCGGTAATGCAAGGGTCTCGGGAAAATCGCCTGTATGGAAGAGGCTAACAGGCCTACCAAACGTGCAATCGCCCGTAAGGACATCAACTGTGTGTCCAACGTTCTCCTCAACTCCTTCTTCAAATCCCTCAGCTTCTGTTTGGGCAACTGGAGCTGGGCCATCTGGGAGTTGATCACAAACCCCAAGAACTCCAACGACTGCGTTGGAACCAGAATCGATTTCGATTTGTTTATGACAAACCCTAAACTTTCTAACAAAGTCATTGTTATCTGCAGATGAAGAGCGGTTAGGGGAGCAGAAGGAGCCATGATCAGAATGTCGTCGAGGTAAACTGTTAAGCGTATACCTCGCTCCCTCAGGTGTGCAATCACCGGCTTCGAGGAAAGACCGAAAGGCAGGACCAAATATTCCAGGCGCCTGCCGCGCCATTGGAATTGCAGGAATCTGCGATGAGGAGGAATAATGGGAACCGCCAGATATGCGTCCTTGAGATCGAGACGGACTAACCAATCCGCTTGTCTCAGAATGTCTGCTAGGAGATGGATCCCTTCCATCTTGAAATAACTGTAGAGCACAAAGTAATTGAAGTCTTTGATGTTTAGTACTAGCCTGTAACCGCCGCCTCTCTTTTGGACCAGAAAGACGTTGCTGCAGAAACCCGCAGGCCCTTGCCCGCAATAGGCCACCGCGTGCTTCTCCAGTAAGCCCTCTATTTCGTGATCTATAAAAAGCTCGTCTTGTTGGGAAAAATACAGAGGGGGCGGTGAGACCTCTTGTCTGGGAGTCTGAAAGAAATCTATGTGAAATCCCTGTACTGTCTGTAGGACCCAAGCGTCCTGAGTAATGGCGCGCCAATGTGAAGGAAATGGCGAATCCGACCACCCAGAGGACATATAGACAGAGACAGTGGGCTTACCTGCTGTAATTTGAGGTTGGGAGTTCCCCCTTTGACCTCCTCGATGGTAGCGGCGACGGGTGAAGCGCCTTGTGGGATAAAACGTGCCGCCTCTGGTGGGATCTTGATAGTCTCCGTGACCTCGGCCGTAACCCCCTCTGGAAGGGCCTTGCTGGTACTGACGGCCTGGCGAGCGGCCCCTGCCTCGCCCGGCCCTTCCAAAAAGGCCCGCGTGGAACACCCTCTTGATGTTTGCCTGGGCCTTGTCCAACGAGGTGAATGTCCCTACGTATTTGGAGACGTCTTTAACAAATCGCTCTCCGAATAGTAAACCCTCCGCCAAGGGACCTGGCTCAGCTGACGCCAGTTCGGTTAAATTATTATCCATACGCATCAGGAGGGATTTTCTGCGCTCTGCTGAGATGACGCAATTCGCGTTACCCAAGAAGCAGATGGCACGCTGCATCCAACCAGCAAGAATATCAGGGTCAATTGGGTTTCCAGACTCCTTGGCTAGTAGAGCCAGCTCCAGGATCTTTGACAAGGGGCCAATAGTGTCCAGTAACTTATCCTGGCACCCGCGCCAGGCCCGATCGATGCCTTTCTTGGGGTCCTTCTGGAATTTCTTCAGGAAGGCCAACATATTAGGATCTATATCGGGAGTCCCCGCGACTTTATCAGGCACGTCCGGACGAGGGCATTCCGACCGCAGCCGGTTCCTGACCTCCCTATCGAAGCTGCGTCTCAGATTTTGGTGAATGTAGTCAGCCACTTCCGAAGGAGGGGGCCAATCAGACGACCTCGGGTGCACTATGTCCTGCGGGTTGAAGTCGAATGGATTTGTGAGTTGATAAACGGGAGGGGATTGAGGACGAATTGAGGCCTTCTTAGCCTTCTTTTTCTTAGGAGACAGTGTGTCCAGTGGAGTCAGTGTCCGTACCAGTGTCGGTATCCGTAACCACCTTGGATGACGGGGGGAGAGGAGTCGAAGATCCTGAATATGGGTGATCCCTGGCAGAAGGGGGCGGCAACTTAGTAAGGGCCTGCGCATGTGGCCAACTGGACGCCTTAGACGTAGCGGATTATCCCTCTGCAGAAAACGTGGAAGGCTTCGCAGCATCCTGCTGAAGCAGACCATGGCGTTTCGCGAAATTTTCTAATTGCGCCGTAATAGGTTTCAAGTCGGCCGCAAGCGCCTTATTAACGGTTTTCCGAACCGCCACCTCCACCGCCTTGTTGACAGAATCCTGTACTGATGCGTCCAGGGCATCTACGAGGTTGTCTTCTAGGAGGGGTCCATGCTCCTCCTCATAGTACCCATACTCATCCTCCTCGAAGTAGGCCCAGTCTTCCATGCCAAACTTACAGCTGGAGACACTTGTGATAATAAGAAAATATAGATCCCAAAGGAATTGATCAAGGGGGAGCAGCCCTGGTGCAAATCACAAATATATTATATAAATGCTCCTCAGCAAAGCTGTAGTCCACAGATATATCAGCCCGAAGGCGTCAAGAGCCACTTCATACAAATACAACAAGCCTGCACACAGCTTGGGCCTGCCTTATTCTTCAGCCCAGGAGAGGCGTCCGTGAAGGGTACAGCAGAAAACAACCTCCACTCCGAAGCGCGTTTGAATATGCGCGCGGAGCGAGGAGGAACGAGATTGGGCACCGCGTGGCCCAAAAATAGCCCAAAACAAGCCCAATTGGGCTACGCGACGTGAGGCTCAACAAGTATGCGGGCCCATATGAGGGAAGGCCCCGCAGGCCGCAATGACACAGTGCGGCGAATTTATGAGGAGGAACAAGGCATTCGGAAGGTGAGGGCACGTGTAGATAACCGCCACCTTCCGAGCGCCCGCTATGAAGAGGCAGCGCGGCGCGCTGTAAAATAAGCAAAGCGCGCAAAGCAGCAATAAAATCACACAAGGCAGTGTCTATTAATCAGTACAATCGCTTAAAATATAGATAAAATCGAAATCTCAACGAACAGTGAGAAACCAGAGTTATGGCAAGAAAATAAAATCGAGCACTTAACTCTTAGGCGAGCAGCAAAGAAAGAGGAAGTGTTCCGGTGTGGAGAGTCATTTATAGGGCTAGTCTCTATGGTTGTTGTTATGGTCAAGCTAAGCACTCTGGGAATGTGTTAAAAATGTTCTTATTGGCTGCTGTTTATTTGCAGTAAAGAAAGAGAAAGCATAATCTGAAGCCTCCGGTCCTGTAATAGAATTGGGTAGGGTGATGTTGAGAAGTGATCGATGTATTTACTTGTAACCGTGACATAACAGAAGCCCCCGCTGCCCACGCGATGCGGGAGGAACCCTGAGCGCCTGAAGGCCCCCTCAGCAAAAGTGATAGGTGGTGGGCAGGGGAGGGGGAGCCCCCTCCATGCACTTTGCAGATGGGGCCCCCACAAGGTTCATTACGCCACTAACTTGTAAAGCACAACATACACCACCGAGCGGCCTCTTGGCGTTGGAACTAAAATAGGAATAACTGAAAAAATTAGCATGTGATGGCAAAGTCCGTAGAAATAGACATACACTTTTATTGCTTACCTGAAAGCAGGTAATTGGAAATGTAACATTTTCACCACAGGATTGCTTCAAATAGGGGAAAAACTCCTCCTCAAACTGATCCCTTTAGCTATGACGTGATATCCACTCCTCTCCACTTTTGCGAAGAAGTCACCCTTCACCGGCTCTTCCATAGCATAGACACTGAAAAATGCTCACAAGCTATACATGTCTCTGCACTGCAAGTTGAACATTCATAACTTGTGTTGAATATGGCAGTTGAGCAAACACACTCCACGTGGATCGACTGCTGAGAACATCTGACTGTTTCCTGAACAAATTTATGCTTTGCAAATCTTGTTTGCAACCAACTCTTAAATCAGCAGCTATCTCGCTTTAATCTTGAACATGTCAAAGTCGCTTGATAGGCCTTCCCTTGAGCGAATCCCATGAAACCTTTCTCTGTATTTCTGGTTGCCTGCTTGCTGCTCTTGCTAAAGAATAGAGGCAGCCAGGACATAATTTTCCCCAGTTTTGGTGGTTCCTCATTCCTATATAGTAAGAGGCGAGTTAAGCTTATAATTGTCACCTCAAAGAAAATGAGACAGGGCAGTTTAGCAGGATACTAGGTGAAGGAAGTGTGGTGTTACAATTTCTTCACATAATGATCTTTGTCTATGCCAAATTGGTCATTTTCTGTTCCCTCTTGACTTATGCATGCACAGTTTTTTTTGTGTACACATTTTCGAAATGACTAACTAAATTATTTTCCTAAATGTCAGTTTATTCATCACACACCATATATTCTGTAGTCTCTCCCCTAGTGACTAGCACCTAGAAAGTCAGTAAGTCGTTTATGTTTGTGACAGGGGCGGCTCCTCTGCAATGGCGGAAGAGCGTCGCTCCACTGGCTCAGAGCCAGCAGGTAAAAGATAAAACGATGTTCTATCATCGTTTGATTTTTCATTTGCTGGCTCTGAGCCAGCGCTCTATGGAGGGGCGGGGCTGGGGCATGGGAGGGGGGAGGAGGAGTGCTATGTACACTTCTAAGTGCGCATGTGTGTTTGGCCGGCCGTCTCATGCCGGCCAAACACACATGCGCACTTAGGTTTCTCCAACCCAGCTGTATTGAACAGCCGGGCTGGAGAAACAGCACAGACTCCCTGTCCTGAGCGAAGCATCTTTTCATCCGCTCTGGCCAATCCCTGCGCTGCTCTCATAGCATGAGAGCAGCGCTGGGATTGCACAGGGAGTCTGATGCTGCCCCAGTGCTTGTTGGGTCAATGAAGACCGAGGCACAACGCAGGAGGCAGCCAGCTGCTCCAGGTAAGTGGTTTAAAAAAAAATTATTAACCCCCTGTGCTTCCCCTCCCGTGTGCCCACGCCACCCGCCTCACCACCTCTTCATTGTGTTGGCCACCACTGGTTGGTGAGTGTGTGTAAATGGTGCTTGAGAGTATTAATGACTTGGTGGATGCACAGAGACTGAAAGACTGAAATTTTAGGGATTAAAATAGACAGATGTGAAGAAATGGAAGAGAGGCTGGAAAATGCTAGGATTTTTCAGATGGAGAAAACAATTAGGACTAGAAGAAGAACTTATTTTTTATATACTGGAAAAATACCTGTGTGACAGATTTATTTTCTCACATTTAGTGCTCACGTGGAAAATAACTTTTGCCTAGTTGGTGTCATCTGCTAAAACGTACTTCATACTAATATTATAGCAATAGAAGTTATTTCTAAAATATACAACTCAATCGCAAATTTTTTTCTTATGTAAGCCGTTATTTCCTGGTTCAAAATGCCCATTAAAGAATGTCACCTCTCAGACGTTGATTGAGCCAGGACTATGAAGGACACCATCCTTCATCTGCTGGACACTGTCAACATCCCAGTCACTGAGCTCACAACACTACTGACCAACATCAAGGAGAACACCTTGGACTCCATACGCACCACATTATATGCCAAACACCTCATCTTGCATACTTGGCTAAACATGCTTCAGTTGCATTTGCCACCCTACATACATCTCCTACCATTCAAAGACAACCAAAACCAGTTAAAACATTGCACAAATGTTTCCAAAACATTCCAGCTGATACACTTCTCACCAACCTGATGTTCCCAACAGCCGCATATGATCCTACTACAGATGTTGAGACACCATTCAGAAACTTGAACTGCACCATCCAGATGACAGCGCATGCTGAAGTTACATTGTGTAAGGGCAAACCCTGCACACCATAGTACCTCAAGGAGTTTGCCAACCGTAAACTCAATGTCAGGTGGCAGGACAAAAAGAGTTAAGCAAAACACAGACACAAAAAGACCTGGTGACCATAAATGGGCTTTACTTTGTTTGGAGGCAGCTTAAATCAGAGGCCAAGTTACCTAGTGTAAGACTGTCAGCAGTGATGTCTCTAACAGAAGCAAGGCTCTCTTCAAGGGTTATAAAAAAAGTGTGTAAAATCCATGCTAGACCTCCTTCTCTTCCACTTTAAGGAAATAGGCAAGTAGTAAAAACAATTGACAACATCTGGCAACTCTGGTGACCGCAAATTCAGGTCTCAGTGCAGCACCGAGATAGTAACCACCCAAAAAGTCAATGAAACACTTCATATTCCCATAAACTGCAATAAATGTTTTCATGCCCTGCTCAAGCTCCCTACTTCCTTTAGCGCCATCCACCAATGTCGCCTACTTGACACTCTCTCACTCTTAATGGACTGCGAAAGAGCGGTCCTGCAGTAGTTTTGAAGGACAGCATCCATCTGATTCTGATGAATTCCTCTAAGTCCGAGACACCAGTGTCACCTACTGCGTCCTTCTAGGCTATCCTCCCTCACCAAAAATGTTCAGTCTGTTTAAGAAGCCTTTGGGCGTCTTACTGGGCAGCAAGGTCATCAATGAATACTTGTGGATGGTATATATCTCTAGTGAAAGATCAATCTGCTTCTTAATTTTGTTGACAATGGTAGCAGTTGTTGGCCACTGGCACTCATTTTTGGAGACTGAGACTTATTTTTTTACCAGGCTTTCACTCACAGCAAGAGAGACAGAAAGGTGCAAAAGGGAAAAAGTAGAAGGAAAATCAAAAATATGCAAATGTGAGGCAAATAGAGAGGATATCTACGTTGATGCACGGATCGAATGAGATGGACTCTTTTTTGGCAGTTGTCGTTTGTCAAAATAGGTAGCCTTGCGATTTTGCAAACTTTGGCTTCAGCAGCTCCGGCAGCAGGTTCCTAAGACTGTACCACGCGCTCTTCTTTCCTCTTGTTGTTTTTTATTATCAAATGTCGCCTTAGGCTATGACATTGGCCGTCTAATGGCATGCCTTACTATCATTTTGGTATTGATTTTCAAGTCCTACTTGCAACGGAACCACAGCAAGAAAGAGCTTGTCCTTCTCACAGGTTGTAGCACACACCAGGTACAAATGTGGCTGTCAAAGACAAGTTTGGATGACTTCATAACTTGCCAAAAGTGTCAGATCGCTCAACTCCCACCACATAAGTACTGATATGTTCTTCAAGGCTTACTTCACCCACAACTAAAACCAAGTGGCTGGAACTGACCCTGCGCCAAAGAATAAATCCCTTCCTACCAAAAGTGAGCTTCAGAAGGCAGTCCAGGCATGCCTACTATTGTACCTCAGGAGAGGTGATGCTCCACTGGCATGCATCCCCAAATCCTATGTGACATAGCCAAAGAGCATCCTACATGCAGCAGCCCTTTTCACAAAAAATCAAAAGTGTTTGGAAGCTTGACAGAATCGCGAATCTGGGAGAGCTTCACTGGTGCACATTGCTAGCCCACATAGCATTCAAGATCTATTTAACATATACAAGGCATTGAAGCCCAATACCTCACTGTACCTACCTACCAAGATCAATACCTTAGGCAAAACATAGAAGGTGCACAGCAATAAGAGACAGGAGATCATGAAATGCAAGAAGGATAAAATACAACACCAGGTGTTCTCTTCCTATACTCCAGAGGCAGGGATCTCCCTCCCAGTTCAGATCAGACAGACCCTGTCCCTTCTGCACTTTCGGGAATTGATGAAGACCCACATCTTCGAGCAACCCATTGTCACAATATAACCACTTTGATACCAAATTCCTCAAGATAATTCTCCAGGAGAACATTGATAGAGAATTGAAGGAGGTTCCTCTAATATGGGTGATGGATTTTAATATAACAAAATGTCTGAATCTTGTGTGTGGTATTTATAATAGCTTGGGCGAACCTGCTGGTCACTTTAAACACTACATGTATGAGGAAGCATTAACAAGGCTAATACTAGTTAATAACTTGACCTTTGCAATGGATTTAATGGTGGATAACCAGAAAGATATAGCAACTTTTGTGGTAAAAGGCAAAGGAATCACCACTGGCCATATTCTAGTATCAGATACCTTGGCCCCGTTGATAAAAAACTGCAAGGTCTGTCCTTCCCCTTTTAGCCATCATTATCCCATTTCTGTATGCATTTAGCTCTCTCTACACCCAGTAAATCACAGACTATGTTCTGTACCAAAAATAAGGCGGTTCACAGGAAAATGGCAACATGTCGACCCTAGCAAAAGTCTCACAGAAGTGATGAGATAAAATTATGTAGAAATTTTAAATTGCTTGGAAAAAACTGCGAGCCAGCCACTGTGTCTGAAACTTTTACGAGAATTTGTAATTCAATTTCTGATTCCCTACTGATTAAGAGCCCACGGTTGGTACAACATGTTTGCACATGGTTTTATTCAGAATGTAAAAAACCTATAAAACTTTAAAAATGTAACACACAAAATCCAGCGGGATTCAGTGGAGGTAAGGGAGGCCTGGAAGAATTACCAAAAAGCTTTAGAAAATAGAAAGGCTGAAATAAGAACCAAGACTTGGGACGACCTGGAACAAGCAGCAGCCCTAAAAGACAACCAAGCCTTCTGGGAAATAGGGAACAGGCCCTTCTTCACTAAAAAGCCAGAGTCAGGCAATGGCTGCCATATAATGGAGCAAGAATGGATTGCTCATTTTGAAAAAATATTTAACCCTGAAATGCCTGGTAAAAATCCAAGGGTACTTGCTGATCCTGTTGCAATTATCGCGGTAATAGTTGATTTTTAGAAAATCCGTTTCTGTGGAGGAAGTGCGCACAGCTATACTCCGCTCAGCATCAGGGAAGGCAGCAGGACCAGACGGTGTACCAATGGAGTTTTTAAACACAATTTAGATCTTTGGGCCCGCTGCTCACAAATGTTTTTAGGTCCACAATAGTTGCGGAGTCAGTTGAGTCATGGAGGCAGTCAGTTACAGTCCCCATATATAACAAGCATTGGCATAGCCAATAGGTCTCGCCTTTGGGACCTTTTAAGTGTTTAACCATGCAACAGTTAATGTTGTTGCACCAAGGATATTGTGCTGCATAACTAAATACTTATAAGGTCCCAAAAGCGAGACCTATTGGCTATGCAATGCAATAGGTCTCGATATTAGTAAAAGTTAGAGGTATTGCCTTTGCAGATGATAATGTTTCTATCCCTGACCTGGCTCCGGTGACGCTGGAGAAGAAAGATGGCAGCAGGAAGCAGTAATGCCTTACGGCGAGCCGTGCACAACTAAAGATAGGCACGCGGTCGCCATAGTTAAAGTTGTTCAAGATGAAGTGCCATTATTAAAGTTAAAGCACGGCATGCCGCGCTGTTGGAAAAAAGAATGTTGCAGCGATGTGTTGTGCAGCTGATAGGCTCAGATAGTCGCCCAGAATCTGTGTCACTGTCGGCTGTAAGCTATTGTGAAGTGTGACCAGTATTGAAAGACGCCGGAAAAGCAAATAAACATGTTTACAACTTTGGTCTTTTATCCCCAACCTGGCTCTGGTGACGCTGGAGAACAAAGACGGCGGCAGGAAGCAGTAATGCTTTGTTTGTGGTGGCTAATTTAAGTCTCTGTTTTTTGTTTTTTTTCGGCGAGCCGCGCACAACTAAAGCAAGGTGCGCGCCCGCTATAGTTAGCACTGTTCGAGATGAAGCGCCATTATTAAAGTTAGAGCACGGCAAGGTGCCCTGTTGGGAAAAAAAAAAGCTGTAAATGTTTATGTAGGCGAGCCGCGCAGCACAATAGAAAGGGGCACGGCCACCTTGTTAAATTTGAAGCTCGGTGTGTTTCATTGTAAACAAAATATATTTAAAGCGCAAAGTCGCGGCGAGCGCTTTTTGTAAATATAAAGCGGCCACACAAGATGTGCTGCCACCATATTTTAAGTTAAAACGCGACGTTGCGGCGCACTTTATGCAAATATAAATCGCAACGTCCAAAGCAGCTGTAGGCAAGAGAGTGAGCAAGCAGTAAACAAAACAAGCATTGGCCGCGCGGCCGTGAAAGTGACACGGCCGCGCGGCCCCGAAAGTGAAAGTAATCGCGAGCGATTAAAAGCCGCTGCGAGTGTAAGGGTGGGAAGCCAGATGGCGAGGGAAGCCAGATGGCGCCTGATCGCGCGTGCACGCGATCGTGAACGCAAGCTGGAGGCCAGCAAAAGCCTGTGGGTAGCACTCCGAAAAGCCACTTACTAAAAGTCTCGCCAGAGCAGCGCATGCGCTGGCTCAGGCGAGACCTAAAAAGGGTGATAAGAATGTTCAATCTAACTACTGCCCGATTGCACTGCTTGACTCTTCGGGTAAAATATTTGACAGGGTCATTTTAGAGAAGTTGGAAGCTTGGGCGCACAAAAACTCCTTTTTTACCAAAGCACAACTTGGGTTTCACCCAGGAATGGGTACCACAGAACAAGCTCTGAATCTCTCCTTGATTCTGTGTAAATATGTCAAGGCCAGGAGAGGGGCCATACACATGACTTTCATGGACCTCTCCTATGCCTTTGACATAGTGGATAAAAGTAAATTGTGGGACATCATGAAACTTGCGGGAGTGGACTCATGCCTATTTCATGTGTAAGAAAGTCTTCACCAAGACACAAATATGAGAGTGCGCTTCTCCCAGTCAGGCGACCAGACTTCCCCGATCCAAGTTACCCTGGGATGAGACAAGGCTGCATACTGTCTCCGTTTTCATTTCTTTTTTATAATAATGCCCTTGACTCCTTTTTAATAGACTGTACCCCTGACGTCCCAAAAATTGGCTCGCGGCCAGTCCCGGTTTTACTAAACGCGGACGATGCTGTCCTCCTGGCCCGAACCGGAAATGGCCTGCAAGCTCTTTTACATAGGGTTTATAGTTTTATGCAGGGGTTTAACCTTAAGGTAAACAATGATAAATTCTACATTTTAACATTTGGGCCTAAGACCACCCGCTCAAAGACATTTTTTAGTGGCTATACACCAATAAAGAAAACAACAGATTTGACCTATTTGGGCATTCTGTTTAGTGCCAATTTGTCTGCTCTTCAAAAATCACAGTCGATGGAGGCGACCTGTGAATCCATGTGTAGATTCGCAAAAAATTTAGGACACAACCCCCCCAAAAAACTGATAATGCTATAAAGAAGCAAATACTTGTCGGTTTGGTACATACTGTGTGGGAGTTTGGGGACATACACCTGTAAAGACCCTTCAGGTAGCAGAAAACAAGTTTTTAGCAAGGCTTTTAGGAATTCCCAGATTTACAGCAAGTTTTATTATTCACAAAGAAATGGGCCTTGATGTTATAGAAGATAAGGTAAGCTTGGCACCTATTTTGTTGTTGGTTAAAATCTGTTCCACTCCGGAGCTAAGCTTCACTCTGGGAATATTGGAAGATTGTCTGAAACAAACTAACATGCTAGACATCCCTTGGATCAAGTATATAAAAAACAAACTTTATGTTTTAGGATTGACTAGTGTTTTTGAGAGTACTAGCGAGATAAGCTCACATACGAAGGCTTTGGTAAAGGACACATACCATGCCAATAGAGATAAGATGAGACTTGAGAAAGCTCTGGACATGGTAACTATCCACGCGTATATCCCTTTATCAACTTGTGAAGGAATGGAGCCTTACCTATTATGGATAAAGGCACCAGAACACAGATTTTATTTAACGTGGCTTCGAATAAATATGTTTCACTTCCTGGTGGCTTTCCCCGTTACAGGGACATGGTTTGCCTAATTACCCCGCTACCCATGTGATTCAGCGTCCATACAGTCCACCAAGCACTTAATGTTATTCTTCACTTTATACACAGCTTTTATAACCCGGTTTTTACGCCCAGTTTTAGTAGGAAAATGTTTTGAAATCCATCAAGAAGGTTCATTGTTTTTACAACGCTGTGAGTCTCCTGCAATCTGTTTCGCTGTATTGGATTTTATTACCCAGGCGAGGCGTTTAAGGAAAAAGTATGTAGTGTGACGCAGGGGCAGATGTATCAAGTATTGCATTTGCGATTCCTTAATAGCGAATTTTAGCGAATTGCTATTAAGGAATCGCAAAATGCTATGTATGTAGGAATCGCAATAATAATTGTGATTCCTTAATATTCCTTAATTGCGAATTGCAAATTGCGATTCGCAATTAAGGAATACCTTCCCATTCATTCCTATGGGCGTAGAGGCCCATAGGAATGAATGGGAAGACATTCTCAATTTGCGAATCGCAATTAGAGAATCGCAAATTGAGAATGCAATTTCAAGGGTGTCCTTTTGACACCCTGTTGCACCCCTGAAATATGTATGTGTGCACATGTGCCGCACATACATGCCCTAGGGGCATGTATGTGCGCCACATGGCACTTTGAAAAATGCTAAAAGTGCATTTTTCAAAGAAATCGCATATTACCACCGACTTGAAGTTGGTGGTACTTTGCGATTCCTTAAGGCCAAATTGCACTTTTTTTGTGCTTTACATTGGATTTAAGGAATCGCAATTTGCGATTCCTTAAATGCAATCGCAAAATAGGGAATCGCAAATTTTGCGATTCCTTATTTTGCGAGGCAGTTTTGCCTTAATACATACCACTAAGCAAAATTGCGTTCGCAAACGCCGAAATTATGCGAATTTCGGCGTTTGCGAACGCAATTTTGCTTGATACATCTGGCCCTCAGTCACGACACGACGGAAAGACAATCCATGATGTGTAACTGAGTAATTTTATCTCTGTGATTTTTATTGTGTGTGATTTGTTTGTAACTTGTTTTATCCTGTGCTTTTATGGTCCTTTCGACCAAATAAAGATTATTTGACTTGACCATTGCACCAACAGATGCAGCTGGCCTTGCTTTTCCTCTCCCACCTCTCTCCTCTTCCCTGTTTGTCAGACTTGGTCAGGTTTTCATTTAGCCACCACTGCCTACCCAGCCAGGATCTCCCCCATTTCCTTACTGTCTTCCCTCATTACATTTGCTTCATATTGAAAGCTTTATGAGCTATTCTCTCAGTTATGTTCACAACATGCCAGTATTAAAGCCTATGTATGACCTCAGAAATAAAAAGAGGACTACAAATATCAATTATTTACTTGTGTTTTTACTGTAAAACAGGATTTATTCTCTAAAACGTATATTTAAACAGCAAGCCTATCCATGAGAACCTTTGCAGGTGTGCCATACCTGCCATTTTTTGTTGTCCCTGAAAGATCACCTGTCTTTTTGCTTTTTAGCCAGAATTTGCGGGGTCTCTGATAACTTCTGTATCCTAGTGCTCCTCCGGGACAATTTTTTGATGTGCTATTAGAAGAGTGACCAATTTCTTGCAGTTTGAAATAGGTAAGCCCTCCTGGATTTAATCAATGCAAGTCCGGGCTGGTGGCAGCATTTTAGAGGTTTGAGGTGCTGTAGCTCCACCCATTGGCTTGGGGCAGACAGGGGCCTCTTTGTGGTTATTATTTTTTGTGTGCTTGATATGTTTGTAAACATTATGAATAACATTTTGCACTATAGATTGCGATCAGTTGAACGTGTGCGAGATAAATGCTTTGTAAACATTAAGGGCCTGATTACGAGTTTGGCGTTGCGGCGCCAGGTCCAACCCGCCGCCGCACCATCAAAACCATGGTGAGGCTGCCCGCCAGATTAGGAGTTTCCTCCTGTCTGGTGGGCATTTTTTTTTGCGTTCCCATTGCGGTGCCTTTAAAAACAGACACCACAATGGGAATGCCAAAAATAGTTCCTGCACGCCATGATCTGAAAAATCTGTGCCATGGAAGAACGGGTGTGCATGCTCATAGGGGGGCACTTGTGCCCCCTCCTGTGTGCATCCACAGGGCGCAGAGGCACCAGTTTCCTCTCTGCAAGGGTTTTCATGGAGGAGGAACCGCCATGTAAACCCTGGCGGAGAGGAAACTCCTAATATGCTTGGCGGGACCGCAGTGGTCCCACAAAGCATATGGATGCCTCCTGACCGCCGCAACACCGTCAGGGAATGGCGGTTCCCTGGTGGCTGCAGAGGGCTGTGGCAGTCCCATTGCCTATCTGATAATGGGGCAGCGGGGAGACTGCCACCACCGCGCCCCGCGAATGTGGCAGTCCGTGGACCGCCACACTCGTAATCAGTCCCCAACTGTGCATCTGTGATTAGTCTTGAGGAATCCCAATACATACACATATTTTCTCTCTACCTTTCCCTTTTACCCTTTAAATGCAAGCAGGCCAACTGTGAAAAGAAGGGAGCCAGAGTAAGAAACCATTGTAAAGCCATACTACAGGTTTAAGATGAATACTACGAATACACTGTGTTCTAAAGCAGCGTAACAATGCTTTCATACTTATTTCTTGAGGTTTTATCAGTGTCATAAGCCTCACAGTATGACTGTTGTAGGATTTGTATATATGTGACTTTGAGAATGCAGTCACTAGCCAAAGCCAGTGCACACGCCTACATTTAATACATGATAGACCGCATACAAACAACTCATCTCTGATATCTCACACTTGGGCTGTCATTGGAAATCCAAGAGCACTGTTAGCAACACATATCTTTGTCCAATCTTAGCTACAAAAGGTCACACTGAAACAGCACACCTAAGACAGAACTCCATTAGTGTCATGCCTGCATCATGGCACCAGAGCCTTATGATTGGCAAAGCGCTGTTCAGTCATTGCACACCACACCAGCATACACCCTAGAAGCATATTAATAAAACTACTGTAACTACTGTAAGTGAAGACCCCAGCATAAAAGCACAGCATTGCACTATAAGACACTGAGCTAGGTTGTGATTCTTGTACAGAAAAACAATATAATATGGGCAAGCAAAGAACAATTCATCATCTCCCGTTGACAGAAAATATAAAGCACTTTGGCCCACACCCCCATAGGCATAAAGCACCACAGATTCCTTGCTTGCTAAATTTCACTTTATCGCACAAACTATTTTACATCTTGACACTCTACAAACTCTAGTAACCACACACAACTAAACAGCAACAAACCAACAGACACCATCAAGCAGTGGTTTCTCCATTCCAAATAATGGCCTTCCCAGATCAACAAAAAATTGTGTCCAGATAAAAACTGCACTATGATGCCTTAACAATGGTGTAGATATGTGAATAATATAACATAAATTGCTGCTGCTTTTTTGTTTGATAAATTGATCTTGCACTAACTGTATTTTATGTCACCACTTGTGGAGTCATCAGTGTCAAGAATCATGGAGACACTAAATGTGAGATATAGTCAAATGTGATGTCACTTCCTGTGACGTCATCGGGGTGGTTTAAAGAGTGCATAAGCGCATTTCCGTTACCCCTTGCATTTTGGTGACTTGGCATCTATGCTACCTTGACTCAATAAACAAACTTCTAGGCACTGCCCCTTTCTTTTGCAGGTTACCAGGTACACTGTTTATCTTTGTCATAGCTTTTGTTTTATTTCTATATTGTTTTAGGTTTTCATAAATTCTAGGGTTGCAAACAGAATTTTATGAACAGATAAAGTACCTTCATTATGGAGGGACTGTTGTGATCCTCCGTTCTGCAGTGTTTTGATTGTGGTCAGATTTTGATTGTGTTTGTTATATATTTGCAGACATAACCTATCAGTGGTTCGGTAACTGTGTTTTGGGGTATTGTGCTTTTCATTATCTGCCAGTATTTGCAATCATTTTGTGATCACAAACAATATACGGTGTGCATAGCCAGGGGCACTGGTTTACCACTCCATTGTGTTACATTACCATTTCATTGGTTATTATGTATTGTATTTTGTGTACTCTCTACCATTTGAATTCCCACGTACACTGGAAATATATTTGGATAATATTGAGTTATTATTAAAGTGCTGTGTAATTGCGGCTCTGGCTGGACGGTCACGTCTTATGTGCAGTATGAGAACTCTACTGCATTGCACACAGTCTTGCCCTAGACCACCTCCCACCCCCTTGAGGTAGGCCGGGGCTGCTTCTTCATTAACCGTCTAGAGAGGCAGGAGGGTTGGTGCATCACAGAGTACCTGGTCCTTGAGGAGTAGGGACCCCTAACATTCTCACTTTTGGAGTGCTTGGTGACCACTACAGTTGTGGGCCACAGAAGAAAAAGTATGGCCATATGCTCCTCTGTAAATGTTAGGTGAACTGGCCTAGAGTGCTGTACGTACCCTTACCCATTCGATAGTACATAATAGCACAAAATTATAACATCATCATCCACTCTTTGTAGCTCTCTAAAGATTAGACCACTTGAGCCATCCTTTATTATTCAGAAGAAAGTCAAGGATCTTAATATACAGTATTTCTAGGAGCATCCCCACTCACTGCATACAGAATTAAAACAGAGTTAGCTTACATGAGACCAGTCTCCTGGAAATAAATAGTGTATTTGTGCAATGACTCACATTTCCAGCAAATTATATTTTGGGGTCATAAGACTGTGTACCAAGTTGTCATTGACAAACAATGGAGAATATGTCTGACGTCTCAGCTGCAGGTACAGTGCGTTACTGGTGACTGGAGCGTGTGAGTCAGTGCTCTGGTCCTGACTCAATATTTCTCATCACTGGCTATACTGGTCTGAATCATCTGCAAGTCTTGTGACACAGTACAAGCTCAAACCCAGTCGGTGATCTGAGGAGGAGGTTAGAGGCAGGGCACTCTAGGCTGACAACATCGCATCCCGCGGCTGCAGCTCCAGAAGAAGCGTCAGGCTGTGTCAGACACCAACAGAATAATATTCGGTAAGATTGCACTTTGGATCATGCATATAGCCTTCTTCAGGGCCATTCTGCCATTTCCTGATGGGTGCTGGCTAGAGGGTTGCTTTCTGAGCTGGATGAGCTGCCATGATGCAACCATTAAAACCCACAAGGTCCCTTTTTATCTGCACCATCTTGCAGTAGGGGTTTGTATATTTCTGCTTGAGCTGATTTTGGATAGAGCTGATCTGGCCCTTTCCTTGTTGGGATTTACTGTATGCTGGGCATGTTGGCAGTCTGATGTAGAGATACCTTTAAGAAGAGCTTTTAGGGTTGTCCTTTGCTAACATTACCGACAGCCATTTCTGCAGGATTTTAAACTTGTCTTGAGATTTTGGGGCAGAACTGGCAAAACATTCATTGTACAGGTCTATACCGCTAAACTATGACGGCAAAAGACTGCTGGTGATGCCGGGACAATTCGGTGAGGGATGTGCATTTTTACTATCACAGGTTTTGGTAATTGAAATGCTTGCAATGCTCAGGAATGGAATAAATTGCTGATAGCCCCATTACTGGTCACTGTTCCCTTTTAGGGGCATTACCAGGCTAAAATGACCACACTGGTGTCATTCATAGAAGCTCTGGCAAAGAGAAAGATGGGGTTTCTTTCTTAAGAACTAGGGAGCCTTCCAGTGTTCAAAGGTCATCTTTTGCTGAGGCAACAAACTGGTTTTGGAATTCACAGTCAAAAGTCCAAGTCCTTGTCCTCAAGATGATCCATAACACATACGCAAAAAAAAGATTTATCTTCTTGTGATATCAATTCAGCAAGTCTAGTAGCAACAGAATGGGTGCTATTAGTTTCTACATAAATATAGTATTGTTCCTACATTAATCTAGATACGGTTATGCATCATGTAACGACAATATGAGGTCATGTACATTAAACTTGAGTATTTGTTATGTTTTGAAGGATGTTGTGCACATATTTAATAGAATGTTGCATAGCTTCGAGGTGAAAGTCGTTTTTACAGCTGTTTTGTAGTTGAGAGATGCACATCCTAACTGCGCAATAGATATCTGAATTACGTAGATGTCACAGTAATGTACGAGGTGCATTTGTTGAATGAATTGCTTCAAATATTGCGCAGAGTACATCAGTATATTTCAGTGGCTGGCTACCTACAGGTGTCTCTTGTATATTTATTAATACATGTATAATACATTTTATGTTTACAGTAGGCATACAATATGCATACAGTTTACGTTTAGTCTATCCTGTTATTATTGGAATTATCTGTAGTGCTCGACATTATCCCAGTTGTTTACAATTGGACTTCTTGTTACTGTGATTTATGTCACTGCTTGGAATGTGGAATCTCACATGAGACCTCCAGCAGCTGCCTTCTTAGCGGGTTGTGTTAATGCTGTGCTACCATTAAATCTTCACATAAATATTATTTTGGAGTATATCGTTTTAATTTCAACATTGACGACCAGGAGTACACCATCATCTTCTTCTGGCAGCACAGGAATGGTGATACTTCTGGATGGTGGCTACGAAATGAACCAAAGTCATGCAGGAAACCGCAGCGTGCCACTGGAAAATTTGTTTGGCGTTTGAAGGATTTTGGCCTGGCAGTGCAGTTTATTGTGAGTACTTTGTTGTCTAGCGCCTAATTTCTTCTGGCGCTGGGTTTGTATGTCGTACTTTGCATTCGCATTGGTATCATTTTGAAATTGAGCTTGTGCTGACTTACCCGTGCGCACTGTTGGCTGACTTACGCGCACTGTTGCTGATTAACCGGACTTTCCAGGCAGACCCCGCCAGCTCTTTATGAATTTTAGCCCCTCACTGTTTCAGCATTACCACGCGCAACTACATCAGCCTTACCGTCAGAGTTCCCCGCTGGTTCCTGTGCCTTCCGCTGAGAGCGTCTTCAGCTGTGACGCGGTTGTATTCCACAGAAGCTATTATGTGGTTTTCCTGTGGCATATGGATATGGAGGCACGTCTTTTTATGGCATCAGTGACTGGCTGATTTCAAGCTTTCGTTTCATTCGTCACCTCATCGTACATTCTTATTGGTTGGATTATGTACAACCAGGAAGTAACCAAGATTTCTCATACGTAGTGCGATTTCTTTCAAAAAGGAACATCTTAGATCGCATTTAACTCTAGAAAAGGATTTATTCAATGGGCGGAGACTTTTATGGTTTACAGGTTTTATTTTGTTCATGTATTGTTTTCTTGTGGTATTACATTTTGAAGGTGTTTTATTATATTTTATTAATTCTTATAAGTTTTCTTGACATTGGGTATAATGCAATTTGACCCTCCAGCTAAATTTTTATCACACAAAGGTGAACCGACAATGCCATGGGTCAGATGGAAAGAAGAATTTATTAATTATGTGAGTGCTATTGATGGGCAACGCATGAAAGCTGAGAGGAAAAAGAGTATTTTACTACATTGTTTTAGGTCAGAAGGGCAAGTGGTTTTTAGAACCTTACCACAGGTGGAAGATCAAGGAGATTTTGATGTGTACAAAGAAGCCTTGCTAAGAATGGAATTGAGATTTAAACCTAATACCAGCATTGCCTTGAATAGGTATAAATTCTATACTAGGTCGCAAGCAGAGAATGAATATGCCACGTTATTTCGCATGCCTTTAGAATGGATCGTTTGATGAGTTTGTCACAGCTTTGAGGGTGCTTTCAATGACGTGTAATTTTGGAACTATGACTGAGGAAATGATCAGAGACCAGATCATTGTACATGTAAAAAGTAAAGAAATACAGGAACAGCTATCGGTTATGGGGGATCCCAAGTTACAGGACACTATTACCACGATGAAAGCATTAGAACAATCAGAAAAATAGATAGCTTTAGTGGCGAACAAAAATGCTTTAAATAATGAGGATGTTTGTACAGTCAATAGTAATAAAGTTGGGGTGTGCAGTGTGAACACTGCATGGTCCAACTCTAAAAAGAGTGGGAAAAGTATGACATGTTATATAGGTGTGGTAGCACGGGTCACATTGCTTCTTTTGCACAATGTCCTGCTATTGGTAAGGATTGCAAAAAGTGCGGCTGGGTGGGGAATTTGCCCGTGTGTGTAGGGATCTAAAGAAAAACAGTATGTCACAAAGGGGGAAGTATCGTGTGTTGAAGGTAGCACGGAGTGTGTGCGTGGCAGATTAGAGGGTATAGTCAAGGTTTGGTGCTATCTATTAAGAATGTCAGCCCTAAAGAGGTGGAACAGGAGTTCAAGGGACCACCCAAATGTGTAGTGAGGATTTTAAATATTGACCTGGAACTCATGGCAGATTAGGGGTCTCCTTGGACGATCATCACTGTGTTCTATTTACCGCCAGAAGTATAAAGGAAGAGAAGATGGAAGTTTATTAAAGAAAAAGCAAGTGCCATATTGATCATAACGTATGTGGCTCATTCCTATGGGAATATTGTAAACCGCTATTGCCTAAAAAAAACTTTTGGTTAAAATGTGGTCCAAACACATATGTTGCCCAGTGGTACCGGGAGACTTGAGTTTGTATCTTGGCTTCCCTGCTTGAGTAAAATTGGGTGCTTGTGGTCATATCACTTAAACTGCCTTTAATCTATTTCAGTTCTCCCTTCTGCTAAAATTGAAGCAGTTACAAAAATAGATCTCTTAGCTGCTACATAGGAAACTGGATGCTTACATGACATTTACAAAATGAGAAGATTTGGAAAGATTCAGTAGAGAAGTGTTCGTTGTCCAGTGTTAAACATTGTAAGTTACGTTATGTTCTGTTACGTTTGTTATGTTATACGTATTTAGATGGCCTTGTTTCACCTATGGGGTTCCATAGCTTAGCACATTGGTTTCCAGTATTACATCTCATTCCTGGGCCTAATTTTGTACGTGAGCTATAATCGAGCCTGGGCAAAATATTAGTTACCATGGGAAAATGTGATCAATTTTCCATTACACAATTTCGCATAATCATCAGCCATGGGAAACTGATTGTGAAGAAAAGATCTCTTTGAGAGACATTTTCTGCTCAAACCAGTCTCCTGCCTGTATCATTCATGATTTTGTTTACATAAAATATATCCTCTTGTGGAAAACGTTATGCACAATACTGGCAAACCACGTTTTTTGCCAAATATGTATGAAATGTGAGAATTAAAAAAAAAAAAGAAGTTGCACAGCTTCAGGTATCTCTGGTTGTAAAGAGGCTGTGCGAAAACAGTTGATGTTTTGTTGTTGGTATTAAGATGTCTTGTAAGTTTGTCTTATGTGGCCGAAGTTGTAGCCAAGATGCTTTTGTTCTGAGTTATTTTGCTTCCTTATTGTCCTGTAAGTTTTCAGGTGTGGATAATATCTGGAGGTATTGGATGGTGCTGTGAGCCCTGGCCTCCTTCTGAAAGTTTATCTTCCATCAGCTGGTCGGTGTTGTCTGTGATTTCTATCTGTAACTTTCTCAAAGTAACAGATCTTATCTATACTACTTTTTCAGCTGTCTGTAGTACAAGCTCTGTCCGAATTTCAACCAAGTTCATAGACTAAGGTTTATACATGCATGCATTGTGCTTTCGGCTAATTGGCTGTTGCTGTGAGATCCACAGCGAAGGGTCTATATTTGATCAGGTTGAGTATGATTTCCATGTTTTTCGTGGTGTCAGTGTATTGCCTTTTTGTTGCTTGAGTACGCATGTACACAAAGTAATCGCTGTTGGCTTTTATCGTATTGACTGCAATCAGTACTGTATTTGCACCTGTATTTGCTGAGCAGCAGCTTTGTGGAGAGGTAACCAGGGTATCCAAGTAATTCTGTAGTTTCAAGGCCTCCCTTTTCTGTAAATTAACCCCGAAGCGCACAGTGCCAAAAAAGGAAAAAGTTAGACAGGCATAGCGTGACCCAAAAGGAGCTCTGAGGGCGGTATTGCTTATATAATGCTCTTATCACCATATTATGTACAGTGCCTTGGGGGTGCCCTTCTTTTGCACCCTTAGGGAACTGCGGTATTACAGAAGAGGCCGTAGACGCTTGTGTGGCAACTTCAGTAATACAGATAACGCTGGTGCTCACAGAGCACCAATGCGAGGTCATGAGGTGGGCGCAGAGGCAAAGAGGCTGTCAGGAGGTGGTTTACAGTGCACCCCATGAGGGCACCTCTCTGGATGGGGCTAAAGGAGTCCCATGACCTCCCCAGACTTTCCCTGCAGGTGGGTGCAGTCACCTGCCCGGCAGGGGGATCCCTCTTTTTTAGTGACAAGCAGCTTTAAGCAGCAGTTCTGTCTTCCACGTGTGCCTGTCCTCTAGGATGCACTGCCCCTGTTTGCACCCGGCACCTCAGTTTCAAGGTGTGCCCAGTCTGCCCTATTTGTGATACAGCCCAGAAGTTCTTCTGTTCATTGATTTTCACACAGACAGACAGAAAACAATCTGTTTCCCCTTCTGTGTTTATTTTTAAAGACGGAAAACCGCGAAAGACACTTTTCTTAAAAGATTGACTCCCCATGTTGTCAATCATGTTGCCAAATATTATAAAAAGAAGGAAATTACCTTGTGAATAATAAATCATTGCTTTTTGCACCACAATTATGTGTTTTTAGGTCTCGCCTAGCGATGCAGCGCATGCGCTGCTCGCCTTGTTAGGTCTCTCCTAGCGACGCAGCGCATGCGCTGCTCGCCTTGGCGAGATCTATTGTTGTCGGTTTTTCGTCGGAAGGGGGACAGGAGATGTGCACGCGCCCAGACAGGCAATGTGCACATCTCCTCGAGTACGGCTCGCGGCGTTTCAGCACGCTTGTGCGCATGGCGCGCGTCTCCTGTTCGCCGGGCGTCTCTTTTCATCACTGCGTTTTATCACAGCGCGCGCATGGCACGCTTTCACTTTCGCGTGCTTCCACTTTCTTGTACTCCATATTGTATCCGCGCAACCACTTCTGTAGTGCGCCCCCATGTTTACCCCCTTCATCGTTCCGAATCCTGGGCTCAGATCTGCCTCGCATCCTGTTAATATTCCACCGGGGAGCGCGGCTGGGCGCCTGGGGCTGCCCAGGGCAGAGGAATGCTGTGATGTCAGGCTGCGTGTGTGTTTTATCCCGTGCAGTCATTTCGTTGCTGTTTTCTTTAGGAATATGCCTTCTCTCGCCCCTAGTCAGCGCGTGGTTTCCCACTGTCCCTGATTTATGGCAGGGAGTCTGTCACTGCCGGGCTGCCATTGTTGTGTGTTTGTGAGGGAGTTGTGTTGTTTATGCAACTGTTTGGTTTTTCTGTGCCTGATAGTTTAAAATGTTGGTGTCACTTACCTGCTGAGGCATCAAGATGTAAGCATACACTTCAGGTTCTTATGCAGCAGGGGTAGTGGCGCTTCCCAGTTATTCTATGTTCTCTTGACTCTGCAGTTTGTGTGCGCACACACAGTACCAGCTTGCAGATATTGTGTTGGATGGCTTAGCATTGCTTTTACTGGGTGACTGACGTATACTGTTTGGCATAAAGGGCACGGAGTGCTCCACAAAGTGCTTTCATTGCCAGTTCAAAGATGCAATATGCACTTAATTTGATATTGGGTGCTGTTTTGTCCTCGACCTGTATTCTACTTTAATTTTGAACTTTCTCCTTTTTTTCTGGAAGAACGTTATTTTTATTAACTTCCAGGGTTCATATTTGGCTGTACACTTACAGGAAATTTACATTTTGCTGAAGATCTTCTATTATGGCAGCTATACTAACTGCATCATCTTGTTACAAGACATACTTTATTTCGAAACTTTTCAGTCTGCTGCACAGTACTCGAGCTTTGACCGCATCAACAAAGTGGTTCACCTCTGTTCGATTTGCATTTTTACACCGAGCACTCCACTTGTCATGTCCGTGATGAGTGTGACAATGTGAAGTTCTATCGGCCGATTTCAGCATCCTCTCCAAACCTACTTTCTGCACCTTCAGCTCACCTTTAGTTATTCCCATGCATTTACTTCTCTTCCATGCCACCAACTAACATCATTTCACCCTCTTCTTCACCCTCCATAACACTATGTCCCTCTGTATTTCCCACACCCTCCTTGGTAAGCCCTGTTGCCTTCCATCACTTTACCAGAAACCAAGAGGGGTGCCCTTAAACGTCAAGCCTCCCATTGGGCCCCTTTCTCAGACCTTTTTGCCCAACATGGTCCGATTCCTGCTCCTCCTTTTGGGATCAGTCCTTCCTAATATACCCTGCATGCATCTACCTGTAACCTATCTCCTTGTTTTCTTTCAGCAATCCCTGAAATGCATTCCTTTTCATGTAAGAATCCTGTCCAAACACTCGTCCGTTTACCGCTCACTGAAAAGCAGTCTGATTGGTTGTTCTTCACTGAGGCATGATTGGCAGATATCCGTGCCCTGTTCCCAGAAAGTATTTCTTCCGACTCAGTAAGAGCTGGAAGTGAAATCAAGGTGCACAAAAACACCTTTAAGTCTTTCCCCACTACTGATTGACTCCCTCCTTGCCTAGAGCAACTCACTCCATCTATTCACATTCTGCTCTCCTGGCATTCAGCTCTCCTTTGCTGAAACTTGCGATTCCACTACAAACCTTTGCTTAGCAGTCTGCCAGACTGTCCTTGTTGGCTTCTTCTTTGACAGGCCTTATATCACTCGATTAAATCCTTAATCTATACTTTTGAACTGCAGCAGTTTTATTTGCGCGTCATTGGTTCAAACCATTCAGCAACATGACATTTTTTACAGATTACATGATAATAGATATTTTAAAGGCTTCACTAGTTCTTGGAGTGTCCACCTTGCTATCTTGGTCTTCATTGCTACCTCAGCCTTGACCAAATATACCCTATTAGAGTCCTGATAAGACTCCTCTGCCCATCTTTTCCCTGCTGTACAGTATCACCCAATCAAATATTGCTGTTTCAGCCTCTGATCTGTGACTTGAAGATACAGTAAGTACAATAGCTTTTCCCTCTCTTAGCAATACAGGATCTGGAAAATATTTATTGAAAGAGATTGCAACTCTCAATGCTATAAACCAAGCATTTGTGTAAGTGAAGTAATGGAACAGGCAACTTAGCCCATCTACCGACCACACTTGAGGATGCACAGGGCAACAACCCTGAAAGTCAAGAAGAGTTATTGTTCCATCTGCCTTTCTTGTGACTCTGTCCCCACAAAGGAACTCTTTGGTATCCTCTCTCAATTAAGAAACGTTGTCTGCACCAGTGATATGTGTCCTCACCTGTTCTGTGACTTTCTGGCCAAATGTTTGCCCATTTGACTGCGAAGGTGCCTTCATTTGTTCACCATCTTTCCTTTCCAGCTTCTCCGTTGCTGTTTTCTACTGCTGTCACGTTGATTTCAGTCTACCCCTTCACCCTTCAAATTCAGTGATCGTGTTTCTGATGCGCAAATCTGGATCACTAATGGATCCCTGCTTCCAAAAGTAGTTTATTACAAATTTTCAGTCCACCTACGCGTCAGTTGTATGTCAAACTAGTGCTTCATGTCCAAGCAAAATGCGAACAGTGGCCTATCATTGGCTTATTGATTTTTTGCTCACTACTGTGTCATACATACAAAAGCTAGCCAATTTGGCAAGTGTGAAGGTTGTTGTGCCAGTGTTTTGGTTAGCCCTCCGAGCGAGACACACTGGAGTAGTTACTGCAAGCATCTGCCCAGCTGAGCAGGATAGGATATCTGGGGTCAGCTGTCCCAGAGTCATGGCAGGGCTCACTACTGGTAGCACTACACAACAAGCATTTGCAATGCAATAGCTCTCGCTTTTGCGAGAGTTTAAGCTATTGGCATTGTAAATGACTGTCTTTTATTTATTGGTTTTAAAAATAAAGACATAAATAAAAGACATTGTCATTTACAATGCCAATAGCTCAAACTCTCGCAAATGCGAGACCTATTGCATTGCAAATGCTTGTTTTTAGGTGCGGCGAATTCTAGCACTAGAACACTACCTCCCTTTCTGTGCAGTTACGTTTACATGGAAAAATAAATATTTGTTGCAACTTAAAATAGTCACTGAACACAAAATAAATGCCATAAAGTTTTACAAAATATGTATCTGTACGAATAAAGAGTACTGATGCTCTAGACGCTTTAAGAGATTAAGTGTTCTAGATAGCTGCCTGGGGGACAGTCCTGTGGTGACTTGGTCAGAGTGCTTCAGTATCAGGGCCAGTGGTGTAGCGGTTCCAGCCTTTGCCACCAGAAGAGCGAACAAATCGAGCTGGGGGGGGCTACCGCCCCCAAAACTCGTGCCGCCCAGGGCGACCCCTGAACCCCCCCCCCCCCATTGCTACGCCACTGATCAGGGCAGAGAGAGCGACGAAGATCGTCCTTCGCGTAGGCTCTAAACAGTAGTGGCGGCCCCTACTGGAGGATGGACTAGTCTCGAGTGGTACATAGGGCTGATTCCCCAGGGCAATCAGGCCACAGCCCATCTTTATAAGGTGCATTAATTAGATAGTACCCTATGATGCAGCGCGTACAATAAAAACTGTTCTCCTCCTAGGTCACTTATAGGTCATCCAAGGGCAAACTATATTTTCTCACATACACATGACGATGGGGCCCATAAACATCGCCTATCACACACGCACACACCTGGATTTCCTTTACACCTTTACGAAATTCTGTATTCCTAGGAGAAGCATGAGAACTAAATGGAAAACACCATTTATGTACCGCTGGAAGGAGCCGGGATATCTTATTACCTTAACTTATCGCTTTCTTTTAGTTATTTCTTAAGATATTCCTGCTCATTGTTTTGTCGATGAATCATTCATGTAAAAATTAGTTCATAGTGATTAAGACCAGCTGAATCACAATATCCAATTACTGATGTCACAATCATTTAGGAAAATAACCACTGAGTCATTTGGTTTAAAGAATCTTAAATTTTATATAATTTTAAAAGCATGAGAAAGAATTTAAACTTTTATTCAATTATTCATTCATTGTTAATTCAAATATTTATTAAGCATAATCAATTTATTGCAGAAAGGAAATTTTTGTCATGAAGCAAAACCCTAATTACCTGCCTACCTTCCTAATTTAGCCTAATGATTTCTAACCTGAGTTTAAGAATTAGAAATAACCTGATTCTCATACTCAACTGGAAAATTAAGACAGCAACAGAAACTTCAGCTCGTCAGCATCAGCTAGCTGCAACCCGTCTCATCTAACAGTCTTTCAGCATCTCCCGCTCAGTTATGGATCGATCAGGACCACCCAGCACTGGAAGCCACCAACACCAACACGACTCTCCAACTCCGCTCCTGACTGTGACCCCCTCCCACTAAGAGTAGGCCCTCTTATACCCTAATTCTAACTTTGCTAACTAATTGTTGCAACATTAATAACACACTTTTCTTTCATTGGTCCATGCATGTCATCTTATTCATTCTTTTAATCAAGTTCTCTTGGATCCAATGGTCCTTGGATCATTTCCTTTCTCACAGTTCAAGACATGTTTCCATCCGCTTCGATCAGTACATTTGTAACTTCTTTCGATACATTCGAGAACTCTGCAGGCATTGTCCTTTCTCTTAAACTGGTTTCCCACGGTTCTTTGCTGATCACCACGGCACACTATCAGTTCAATTAGGTCACATCAGCCTTGACCATTTCTCGCATCCTAGCCTCTCAGCAACATCACGAGGTTAGCTTTTCTCCAACTTTTTCTCCCTTGTCACGTGTTTCCCCGCACTTGCGCACTTCATTAACTGGCAGCCATTTTATATCGCCACTCGGTTATACTTTAGAAGCACTATTTTGAAATAAACAAAACATAATTAAAATAGAGAAAAATAGCCTTTTCGTTTCCCTCCCGTCATCTACGTACCCCAATTAGTTATTACCTAGCAGAAAGCAACATTTAAGCTGTTCCTTACTTACCATCACTATTGTTTTTGCAACGACACGTTTATATTTCTATGAAGCACAAATCATGCATTTATTTTAAATTAGTACGCATTTATTTTTATGTTATAATTAGACACACAGACATTTGTTAATAGATTATTCAGCACATACACTTGCGTATTACCCTTCCCACACATACAGTGTTGATTAATACATTTAAACGAACATTTTTATTAATTATTTATAAAATTTGTTAGGGGTTAAAAATGTTTATTTTCTCTGCTCCATCAACTCCCCCCTTTGGTGATTTTTAAATCACCACATAAAACCCAAGTTATACTTCTTTTTCAGGCAGTATATGTCTTTCATCCTTTGCTTTTTGTTAGTTACACATCTGTTTCTCTTTCATCTTGTCTTCTTGTCTCCTTATACATGCTTTCTTTCATTTTCTCTAACTCAATTTCACCCATTTCTCTCTCTCTCTCTTTCATTATTCTGTTATTTCTTTTGATCTTATTTTGTCTTACTTTTCTTTTTATACACGTTATTACTATTTTCAACACCATGGCTAACAATATTACTACAGTTGCTATTATTATAACTTTCCCTATCATTAGTCTACTCATTCTGGTCAACCAATTTCCTACTGAAGAAAACCCTCTACCAAATTTTCCCAAGACACTTTCAACCTCCAGTGGAACTAGTTCTTTGTGCAAATTTGTAATATTCGTAATATACTTCTGTATATTTTCACTTTTATCAGGAATGTAAGTGCAACAATGTTGGACTTTCAACATTCCACAGACTCCACCCTCTTTTGCCAAAAGAATATCAAGGGCAAGCCGATTTTGCATCACCATAGCTCTCATGGCAACCATTTCGGTATTTACCATTAAGAACCCTCCCGCAGTATCTGTAGACAAACGATCTACTACTGTGGATAACTTCCGAATTTTAAATGCATTCAAAGATATTCCCACTGCTGGTATTAATGCTCCAAAAATATCACCTACAATTTCTGAAAAACTTTCCCTCTTTCTACGTGTAAAGCTATTAATCAGCTTGTATGTTCCTTTTTCTTCTCTGTCCATATGAAAGATTTTTGGAAAGACCAGGCCTACATAGCAAGTTCCATACCAATGGTCCGGTAACCTGTAATAAGCTCTATTCCCACAAATATAATAGATACCTGGAAATATTGGATCTTTTCCACCTTTGAATCCCCAACCTCCCAGAATTTGATAATTGTCATGGCAGATACTGGAACCTACAAAGTAATTGTCATAGACTGTCTTATTTCTCCTAATACACAACTTTCCTGTTTGCGGCCAATCTAATGTCATTGCTGCATTTATCTTTTTCCCTTCATGATTTCCTTCCTCAAACGTCCATAGATGTGTTCCTTCCTCTTTTATTGCTTCTTTTTGAAATTTCATTCTTCTTTCCTCAACCATTTCTAAAAATACCTTTTCTTCTTTCTTTAACTCACAGGTAAGGTTGTAATTAACTATTTCTTCTAAGGTTAATTTTCTATGTTCTAGAAAGAATTCTCCTAAAACCTTTGCTGGTTTTACTTTGTTAAGTTCTGGTACTACTGGAATGTTTGCAAAAATCTTATCTATATCAGTATAATAAGATTCTAATCTACCTGTTTTATAAAATAAACTTGCTATTACACTACAGGTTATTCCATAAGTTAGAGGTAGGTGATGATAAGTCACACCTTCTGACACTGATGCAGGCAACTGCATACAAACATAACAATCTCTCACATCCATTGTCTCTACATATTCATACAACAATTTCGTAAAAACATTTTTTGAAAAGTCTGTCACTGACTTATCCTTATGTAATTCTGCACTACTTCTTAAAATAACTGGTTCTTTAATATTAGTTTCTTTTTCTGGTTTAGTATCATTCTTTGCTTCTATTACAGCTAAACTAATAGGAATTGTGATTGCTAAAACTATCCATATGGTCATTAATAACCCTGTACAAAAGCAGCACATTTTACACCATCTTTTTATAAACTCACATTTATCTCTTCTATCCCTAGTATTTTCCATTTTGCTTTTATCTATTTGTTAAGTTTTCAGAAAATTGTGTCACTACACCTCAGAAATGACTTAGATGCCACTCTGCTTTCAAAAAGTCTTTGCTTGGTACTTTCTTTTAATTCTTTCCAGAATTCTTTCGTTGTCACATCCGGTGATTTGTCACATCCAGTAAAATTGTCATGTCCGGCAGAAGCACTATAAGTCTTCACTTCAGGTTTGTTGCATCTCACCTTTTCCCATTCGACTTCTTAGTCTCTGGTTCTCGTGAGTGTTTTCTTCTTCTTTGTAATCCGTCAGTGCGATATACAGCCATTCAGGTGACTTATACTTTGCATTCACTTTCTTCGTTCTTTTGGATTTTTGCAATCGTTTTCCACTTGGTTTTTCTTGTCCCTTTTGACTTGTTATTTCATTCACTTGTTCAGCACTTTCTTCTCCAGCTCTTATTATTCTATATTTCAATTTTCTTATATAGTTGTTGGGCCAATTATCTCCTTTTCTTGGCCTTTTGGCTTCACCTTCTTTTTCTTCTCTTTCTGATTTCCAATTTCTTTTTCTTGATTCAGTTTTTGCTTTCTCCTCTTCTCCACTCTCTTCAGTTTCTGTTTCAACTGTTTCACTATTGTCTCTTATTTTGAAGCTTATGATCTCGTCATCTCCTACTTGTGGATCTGTCTTCTCCTTCTTGTGTTCCCTTGTTACTGTCCCTCCTCGGTGTTCTTCCGATTTGGTGTTTTCCTCCCTTTCTACTTCTAAATTTCCCTGTTCTTCTGTTTCTCTATCTGTCCCTATTGCTCCTCGGGGTTCTTCTCGATTCTCTAACCTTTTGTGTACTTCTTTCCCTACTTCATCTATTAATATTATTTCTGAAGGATTTCCACCATAACTTGTACTTGGTTGCTCATCTAGATCATTTTCTTACTCATTTTCTTCTCTAATTGGTTTATAACCCCAAGTTCTCCTTCGGAATTCTTCACAGTTTGCAACTGAATCATCAGATCCTGAACTTGTGTCAGATGTTTCCAGATGTCGACTTACAGGTCGATCTTCAGGTTCTGGAACTTCTGAATTTCTTTCTTCTTCTTCTTCCTCTTCTTCTCTAGAGGTGCTTGCAGTTGGGGTTTCCAGATGTCGACTTTCAGGTCGATCTTCAAGTTCTGGCACCCTTTCTCTTATTCTTGTTGTCCCAGCCGTTAAGCTTTTATCCCACACTTCCAGACGTCGACTCACATGTCGATCAGTAGGTTCTTGAACTCTGATTGTGTGGCTGGCATGGACCCAGTTCTTCACTCCTGCACACTTGACTGCAGTCGTTGTTACTAGGATTACCTGTCGTGGTTCGTCCCAGCGAGGAACTAGACAGTTTCTTCTCCTGTGGATTTTTATACGGACCCAGTCTCCTGGATTCAAGTCGTGGGCTGGTTTTCTTTCAAGAGTGGTCGCATCCGGTCCAACCTGATGAAACACAGAACGCACCACATCAGCCAGTCCCTTGCAATAATCCAGTACTAGATCATCAGTTATAGTCAATAACTTGTTGACAGGTACTTGTGCTTGTCTCATTGCTCGTCCCATGATCATCTCATGAGGACTAAGTCCAGTTTTCTTTTCAGGGATGCTTCTGATGGTCATCAGAACAAGAGGCAGTGCATCTGGCCATTTGAGTCCTGTAGCTTGACACATTTTTCCTAATCTGTTCTTAATTGTTCCATTAATTTGCTCCACTACCCCAGAAGCCTCTGGTCTGTAAGCACAATATAGTTTTTGTTTAATACTCAATGCTTCGCAAATCAATTGGATCAACTCATTTTGAAAATGTGTTCCTCTATCTGTCTCAACCGTGACTGGAAAACCATACCTTGGAATGAACTCCCGCAGCATAAGTTTTGCCACCGTTGTTCCATCATTCCTTATAGTGGGGTATGCCTCCACCCAACGAGAAAACAAACAGACGACCACTAGAACATATTTTAGTCTGTTACTAGGGGGCATTTCTATAAAGTCTAACTGCATTCTAGTGAACGGACCTCCTTCTCGTCCTATTGTTCCTAGACTCACTACCGTCTTTCTTCCTGGGTTAAACTGCTGACAAATAAGACATCTTTGACAAAGACTTTCAGCTATGGCTCTGAATTTTGGGTTATACCGGGTTTGTCTAAAAAGTCTGATCATTGCATCTCTCCCAATATGAGCTTGTCCATGGTACATCCGTGCCATGTCTGCAATCATGCTATCAGGCATAACTGGTCTTTCGTCTCTGTATACCCACACACCATTATTTTCCTGTCTTCTACATCCTGCTTTTATCCAGTAATCTTTTTCCTCATCATTTGCAGCTTCTTGTAACTGTCTTACTTCATCCCATGTCTCGACAGTGTTAGTAAAAAGCAAAGGAGAAGAGATATGCTCCCTTTCTCTATTTTTATTCATGGACACCATGTTCTCTGCACAATATTTGGCTATCTCGTCAGCATAGTTATTGCCAACAGCTATGTAATCTTCGTTTTTCTTATGGGCCTTGCACTTCACTACAGCTATTTGTTTAGGTAGCTGTATCGCCTCAAGCAGCTTTTTAACAAAATCTCCATTTCTAATAGGTGTTCCTGCAGACGTCAAGAAACCTCTTTGTGACCAAATCTGACCAAAATCATGTACGATGCCGAAACCATATTGGCTATCGGTCACAATCGTGACTCGTACATTTCTTCCTAATTTACATGCTTGAATCAAAGCAATCAGTTCCGCAACTTGTGCAGACCTTATTCCTTTCAGACAAGACGCTTCCATCACAGTTGCCACTGTGCACACTGCGTAAGCTGCGCTTAAAACTCCTTCTTTTGTTCTCAAACATGAGCCATCTACAAACATGACATAATCGGATTCCTTTAACGGTTCATCTTTTATGTCAGCTCTTGGTTTCGTGCAATATTCCAGCATGTTCAGACAATCATGATCTACTTCGTCTTGTTCAATTATACTCTCCTCATCTGGCAATGATGTTGAAGGATTCACATTCATGCGTCTATCTATGGTCACATTTTCAGCACTCAAGATGACTTTTTCGTACTTAGTCAGCCGACTATGTGTCATGTACTGTGTTTATGTTCTTGTCAAAAGAATTTCTACTGAATGGGGAACATATACTCTCAGTGGATACCCCATCACTATACCTTCACTTTGTTCCAGACTTACACAAGTAGCAGCAACTGCTTTCAGACATCCGGGCAATGCTTTTGCTGTAGGATCTAAAACAGCTGAAAAATAAGCAATTGGTCTTTTCATTGTTCCATGTTTTTGTACCAGTACTGAAAACGCACATCCATCTCTTTCACTGCAGTACAACTCAAAATCCTTCTCATAATCAGGCATGCCTAATGCAGGGGCCTCACACAATTTCTTTTTCAATTCTTTGAAAGATTTAATTTCTTCATTGTTTAACTCAAAAGGGTCTCTTACATCTTTCTTGGTCAACTTTTGTAATGGTTTTGCAATCAAAGAGAAACCACTTATCCATTGTCGACAATATCCAACCATTCCCAGAAACATTCTTACCTCTCTTTGCGTCATTGGTGCTCTCATTCCTTGAATCATTCTTACTCTTTCTGTCGCTATCTTTCGCACTCCTTTCTCAATTTTATGCCCTAAATATTGAACTTCTTTTGGCAAAATTGCAATTTTGAAGGAGACACTTTATGTCCTCTTTTCTCTAGATGGTTCAGTAAAGCAATTGTATCATTTACACATGCTTCTTTTGTTTTCGATGCCACCAATAGGTCATCGATATACTGCACCATCACTGACTTTTCTGGCATTTTCAAATCTTCCAGAGATTTCTTTAGAATCTGATTAAAGATTGAGGGGCTTTCTGTATACCCCTGAGGAATTCGGCACCATGCCAAAATACGCTCTCCGAACCGGAACGCAAATAATGGCTGGCTATCTGGATGCAAAGGAATAGAGAAAAATGCGTGACACAAATCTATCACAGTGTACCACTCAGCTTCGTGTGGAATTTGATATAGAATTACTGCAGGGTTTGGCACTATTGGTCAACAGGTCACAACTATTTTGTTGATCTTTCTCAAATCCTGTACTATTCTATATGTTCCATTTGGCTTTTTCAGTCCCATAATAGGTGAATTACATGGACTGCTCATTATTTCTTTTAGAATTCCCTGTTCAATCATTTTATTTATTACAGGAGTTATTCCTTCAATTATTTCTGGAGTTAATTTGTACTGTGGCGTATTCGGGTAAGTTGTTCCTTCTTTTACTGTTACTTTTACGGGATCAACTTCTTTCATCAATCCAATGTCTTCTCCTGTAAAATCCCACACACTTTCTTTCACTGCAATTTTTAGTTCTTCTGGAAGTTTTTCTGCATCAAATGCAGGAAACAAACCATTCATTTCAGGTTCCTGATTCATCAAAGTTACTTTATATAAGACATCTTCATCTGAGGTCTGAAATCCAATTCCATCTGGTGTACAATATATTGTGCAATTCATCTTGCACAAGAGGTCACGACCTAAAAGATTTACAGGACTACAATCGCACAATACAAATTTATGCATTTTGCTAAAAGAACCAATTTTTACTTCCACTAATTCAGTAAGTGGTGTTTTAATCTGCTGATTGGCTACTCCTACCACTTGGATGCATTCACCTGAGAGAGGAAGGTTTGGAATTTCCACTGATCTAACAGTAGAACGGGTAGCTCCAGTATCGACAAGGAATGTTACGTTTGCACCATTCACTTCTCCATCCACAAAGGGACCAGACTGATCTACCTCTAGAGTTGCGCCAAGTACGCACTCTTTCCCCTCTCCTGGGCACCGTCAGAATCTTTCATCCGGCTCATCCTCACTCTGACGCAACCAATACTGAGAAATGTTAGCTGCTCGCGGCAACTGTGTTACCTGCTCTCCTCCGTAGAATCCTGTTTCTGTACTGTATCTTTGCTGGTTAACAGTGTTGGGAAGTGGTGGTTGCGGCACCTGACTTTGTTGAACAACTACCTCATTCTGCACCTGTGGAGTTAATGATTGATTTTCCGGATTAGGTTTAGGTGGGAACTTACACTCGTTTCTCCAATGCCCTAATTTTCCGCAATTATGACATGGCCATTTCTTCTTTGCTTCTTCTAGACTCACTTGACCTTTCCCTTTACCTATGTTAGGTCGCATTTTATTCTGTCCTGTTTCATTCCCATTATTATTGTCCAATTGAGCTTCTTGTTTTTCTGCCACCTTCACCTGTGCCCACATTGCCTTCTCTTTCAATTTACGCTGTCTACTCTCAATATCATCACTGCAATACTTAGCATACCTCAGCACATCATCGACTGTGCCATTCTGCCAATTAATCATATACTGTTTAATCATTTCACTAATCTCTGGTTTCAATCCAAACACAAATCTGTACACAAAATGACTCATATCCTTTTCACTTAATTCCTCATATCCACTATACTGCTTGAAAACCAACAACAACCTTTCATAATAGGCGTGTACAGACTCCTTACTTTCTTGTGTAGTTCTATCGATTTTTACCCAATCTGTCTCTTTAGGAGGAATTTTATTCTTCAAAAAGGTAATCACCTTATCATACTTTTTCATCACATCAGGACCTGGAGCTCCTGTCTTAGGATCTCTTGGATATTCTGTAGTTGGCCAGTCAACTGTAATCTTACATTCTGACCACAAATCAGTTGGTACCACTATGTCAAATAATCCATCTAAATCTATCCACAACACTTTTGAAACCTTTACAAATCTCTCTACTTGTCGGTACCACTCAACTGGTTTCTCTCTTAGCTTCGGAAAGTCATTGGTAAATGACAGTATATCCTGCCTAGTCCAGGGAACATGCACATAACTACCACCTGGAGTTTCTCTCATAGGGTATTCTCTGGCAACAGGTTCCTTTTCAGTTATCATAAAAGCCAAAGAAGCTTTGTCTGTAGTTTTCTCATTCTTCTTCGTCCATCTAACCTTCCATCTGTCCACATCACCCCATTTTCTCAACAACACAATTAACTCTTTTATCTGTGTCAGCCTTCCTGCCGTGTTCAAATTCTCAATATCCTTTTCACAAAAGTCTACTCTATATGGTTTCTGCAACGTTTTCACTTTCGCAAAGTCTATTCCAATTTCACTGGCTACTTCTTCTAGTTTGTCATGTAAATTCTTTGCTCTCCATGTAATACTTTTGCACAGAAACATTATTTCATCATCCTGGTAATTTTTTATCTTTTCTGTACCAATCGTTCCAAGAATTAATTCTTCCATGTCAATTTTTAACCTAATTACATCTAATGGTTTTTCTTCTGGTTCTTTTATTTTAAATGCCTTCATCCACTCATTTAATTCATCAGGAGTCGGACCTATGGGTGTATTATTTAGTTCTACCCAATTACCACTCTTTTCAGGGGTTTCTGTTGCAGATTCTGTTACCATATGCATTTTCCTACCATTTCACTCATTCACAGTCAAATTTGTAGGTGGACTTGGTCTGTAAGTACTAGCCAAATTACTTGTACTTGCACTTTGTTCCATTCTTTCTTTTTCTCTCTGAAATTGTGAACTCATGGGAATCACCAAAGATCTTTCATCAATTTTCTGATTCTCAAAAACTGGTATTACTGGACCTATTGTTACAGGCACAGTAACTGCTTCCATATTTTTCGTTAACTCTCTAATCTTCTCAGTTAGTTCTTTGGTTGTCCTTGCTAATTCGCTTGCATTGTCGCTTTCTATTCCTTCATTTTGTGAAGTTCTCATTTGATCTTGTGACCTATTTATTTCAATTCTTTTCTCCGGACTTTTATTTCGCATAGTCTCTATTAGCGGCGCATTTGGTGTCACCACTGTAGAACTCTGCTGATACGGAGGTGGATTTCTATTTAGAATATCTTCCAGTAATTCATCATCCGTTTCGCTCTCATGCATATATTTCTCCCTCTCCATATGTTTCTTTTTCTCAGTCCGTTTTTTCTTAGTCCCTTCCTCAACTGTAAAAGCTGGAAACAAACCTCCTGTCATGTTAGCACATCTCCATCGTTTTATTCTATCTTCATGATTTATTCCCCACATCCTTCCAGGCATAAACTCATGATCTCTTAAACCTCTGAATCTCTCTCGCTCATACATCTCATCCTCCCATTCCGTCAACGCTTCAAACTGTGTCGGTCTAGGTCTAGGTTCTAAATTTGTCATCTTTTCTCGCAAATTTCGCAAAACCGCTACACTAAACGAACCATTCTCAGGGAAAGCTAAAGCACCATCATTCTTCGTATACTTTGCCCAATTTTCCAACCATATGCATGTATGATATCCATATTTCAGCATCATATGTGAAGCTGCTGATTTCGGCGGAGGAATTACTTGTCCCTCTCTAGTCACGACCTTTTTGTCTTTCTTAAAGAAATTCTTTATTTTTGTCGTCCATGACGTCCTCTCCCTTTCATACTCGTAATACGGCATGTTTTCTATTTGTTTTTCTCTTTACGCTAGCGCTGTTCTGTGTACAGAACTTCAACCAATTACAGCGCGACTCACACTAACGTACCAATCAGAACAATTCCCTTCGTCCGCGAACCAACCAATCCTAGCGCGGCACTTTTCTACGTCACTCCTGACTCTGTGTTCACGTGACTAGCGCACTATCCAATCCTAGCGCGGCACTGTTCCACGTCACTCCTCCTATTTTAACCCTCCTTTACAAAATTTATCGGCAATTTTCTTTTCACTGTTTTCTCCGTTAGTTACAACAATTAAAACAATTCCATAGTCTGATTCGCTAAACAAAAGTGACAGCTTTGTCCTGGTACACAAGAATCCTGTATTTCCAGTAGGCAGCGCTTACCTCTACCCTACCACAGAATTATTTACTCTCGCCGATAAAGTAGCACTTCCCTCTACCTTACCCTTCTTTCAAGCAAACAATTTACTCGTTTCTCTGGGGATAAGACACATGTGGAGACTAGGCTCCTGAGAATTAAGGCCAAAGTTTCACAAGAAAACGTGATTTGCTATCTCAGTTATACACCTTTCGTACAGAAAATCCCTAACATAACACAACCTGTGTTATTACCAAAATGAATTCAGACCATGTACCAAATTCCATGTGACTTCTCTTGCCACACGTGTTCCACTTCCTACATCCCAGAAGCGTGAAAACTCACATATAACATAACGTGACTCAACATATAGTGTTAGTCATCAAAAATAATCAATAATCAATAACAATAATCACTAAACTAATCTATAGAAAACCATAACTCTGCTACCAAGAAATCTGATGCAGCGCGTACAATAAAAACTGTTCTCCTCCTAGGTCACTTATAGGTCATCCAGGGGCAAACTATATTTTCTCACATACACATGACGATGGGGCCCATAAACATCGCCTATCACACACGCACACACCTGGATTTCCTTTACACCTTTACGAAATTCTGTATTCCTAGGAGAAGCATGAGAACTAAATGGAAAACACCATTTATGTACCGCTGGAAGGAGCCGGGATATCTTATTACCTTAACTTATCGCTTTCTTTTAGTTATTTCTTAAGATATTCCTGCTCATTGTTTTGTCGATGAATCATTCATGTAAAAAATTAGTTCATAGTGATTAAGACCAGCTGAATCACAATATCCAATTACTGATGTCACAATCATTTAGGAAAATAACCACTGAGTCATTTGGTTTAAAGAATCTTAAATTTTATATAATTTTAAAAGCATGAGAAAGAATTTAAACTTTTATTCAATTATTCATTCATTGTTAATTCAAATATTTATTAAGCATAATCAATTTATTGCAGAAAGGAAATTTTTTGTCATGAAGCAAAACCCTAATTACCTGCCTACCTTCCTAATTTAGCCTAATGATTTCTAACCTGAGTTTAAGAATTAGAAATAACCTGATTCTCATACTCAACTGGAAAATTAAGACAGCAACAGAAACTTCAGCTCGTCAGCATCAGCTACCTGCAACCCGTCTCATCTAACAGTCTTTCAGCATCTCCCGCTCAGTTATGGATCGATCAGGACCACCCAGCACTGGAAGCCACCAACACCAACACGACTCTCCAACTCCGCTCCTGACTGTGACCCCCTCCCACTAAGAGTAGGCCCTCTTATACCCTAATTCTAACTTTGCTAACTAATTGTTGCAACATTAATAACACACTTTTCTTTCATTGGTCCATGCATGTCATCTTATTCATTCTTTTAATCAAGTTCTCTTGGATCCAATGGTCCTTGGATCATTTCCTTTCTCACAGTTCAAGACATGTTTCCATCCGCTTCGATCAGTACATTTGTAACTTCTTTCGATACATTCGAGAACTCTGCAGGCATTGTCCTTTCTCTTAAACTGGTTTCCCACGGTTCTTTGCTGATCACCACGGCACACTATCAGTTCAATTAGTTCACATCAGCCTTGACCATTTCTCGCATCCTAGCCTCTCAGCAACATCACGAGGTTAGCTTTTCTCCAACTTTTTCTCCCTTGTCACGTGTTTCCCCGCACTTGCGCACTTCATTAACTGGCAGCCATTTTATATCGCCACTCGGTTATACTTAAGAAGCACTATTTTGAAATAAACAAAACATAATTAAAATAGAGAAAAATAGCCTTTTCGTTTCCCTTCCGTCATCTACGTACCCCAGTTAGTTATTACCTAGCAGAAAGCAACATTTAAGCTGTTCCTTACTTACCATCACTATTGTTTTTGCAACGACACGTTTATATTTCTATGAAGCACAAATCATGCATTTATTTTAAATTAGTACGCATTAATTTTTATGTTATAATTAGACACACAGACATTCGTTAATAGATTATTCAGCACATACACTTGCGTATTACCCTTCCCACACATACAGTGTTGATTAATACATTTAAACGAACATTTTTATTAATTATTTATAAAATTTGTTAGGGGTTAAATTTTTTTATTTTCTCTGCTCCATCACCTACAAAGGGAGAGGTGTCAGCAGATCTCCTGAAGCAGCAAATGCCAACATGCTTCCCGTCACCTTTGATATAAATACCAACCCTGGTATGTGCGTTCAGCGCACCAGGTAGAACTCTACTGCATTGCTCAACCCCTAACATGTGACTCACAGCTGTTTCCTGTTGCTACATATTTACTGTCCAGCACCTATGTGCATAGCCCTTGTTTTGGGAAGTCCTAGGAAGGCTTATCAGGAAGGTACCTCATACCGGCTCAAACATCCTTCAGCATCCTCACTGTGGAACGTCTGTCATTACAGAGCAGGTGTATACTACTTCTGTCGCCCCTGCCTATTTGAAGAAGGACGATCGTAAGGTTATCTCATATGTAAGTGTCACAATAGCTTTGTGAATGAGGATGAAACTGGTGACGTGTGTGCTCCCTCAGAGAGTGGGCGAATGAGGTACATGAATGTTTAAAAGGCTTTACAAACAGCCTTAGGGTTGTAAATAAGACGTACCTGATCATGTACTACAGGGGCAGGCACATTGATGGGTAAATAAGCTTATGGCAGCCATTTTGCCAAGGCGTGCTTGAATCGTAGTCAGACTTAGAAGCCATCCAGAGCTTCGGTAGCCAGGATGAGACACGGAAGATTCCTTTTTGATGGTGGATGAGCATTATTTTTGTCCCTTTTTACACTTGAAGAACAGCAACTCAGGAATGTGTGGCTTCTTCTGCACAGGTGAGCGGCAAAACAGGAATTATACACATATAGGTAAACCTGACACTCATTCTATATCTCTGTCTCGCACTCACTCATTTACTCTCTCTTTGTCGTTTCTCTGTCTAGCTCTTTCCCGACGTGTCCACAAAGTTCGTTCTGTAATGTAAAATAATATGACGCTGCTCTTAGTCTATATTCAGAAGGGACTACCAAATATCCCTAGCAACCTGTGTGAAGTACAAATAATTTACAAAGAGAGAGGAAAATCACTGATTTGTAAGGAACATAGGAGGTCTTTCCCCCTGAGTCAAAAGCACGTAGATATATGGTTGTTTAGCTGATGATGTTCTGAGTGCGGCTGATCATGCTTCAAAAAGAATGCATCACCTCCATGTCTGCACTTTTGAATCCATCTTCCTTTTTTTTTTAACCAATCTTTTTGATTTTCGTTTCTACATCACATAAGCAAGTTATAAGCATATGCATCTGTGTTACATGTCCATATTTAGTAATCCCACCATGGTCTCTGCTCATGCAAGACAATATATCTAGTCCGACAGGAGTAATTGGTCCAAAATATGAGCAAGTAAACAAAAGTAACTTTAGGTCATAGCATTTGCATTTTCAGGCATCAACATTTAAAAGCAATACATGTGTCTTCCCTTCGAGTAATCCTCACGCCTGTATGCACACTCCTGCACATTGGGATAGTGCTATGTGCACGCTGGATGACATCACCCCACGCTGTACTTCCAACGTCCGATAAGGGCTCCGATTCGGGAGAAGGAAACCAGGGGACATCGCCAGGCTCCCAGAGTGCAGTGTCAACCAGTCCCCGGGGTCTATCTCTCCTTAATCGGGGCGATCCTCTTTAAATTCTTGCAACTCATGGAGCAGATTGTCCCAGTTTGCAGCTATGGGGACCCTGCACAGTTCCGGGGTTTCCTCTCGCCGAAGCACCACAGATTCAGCTTTACCCCACTTGTGTCGCTACACAACAATGCTTTAACCCCGATAACATGTTGGCCTTCCAATGCATAGCAATGTACATGCGGACTATGAGCAACACTGAATCTATGAAGTGGTTGGCAGCGTTCCCTACTTTCTTCCTCTTGAACAGGCCCAGGACCCCGCTCTCCATGCTGCATAAATGTTTGCGCCCTGTGATGTATCAATGCAGTGCATCCATGATCTCCCGCCACAGTGTCTCCACCACTCGGTAGTCCCAGAACATAGGAGCCATGTCGGCCTGAATCCATCCTCCTTTTGATATTGAAATATCAATTCGTTTTTTTTTAGGGTGGGGGGCGGTTCTTTGGTGGGGGCAAAAAATGGTTCCATTGGGCTATGCAGCTACCCCAGCGGCCTGAGCAAGGGAGTTCAATAAGAGATGAATGGGTTGTGCGCTCGGGTCAGACAGACTGCCACTGCTTTAAGTTTGTTATCACGTAAGTGCACGGACACTCCTGGCTGTTGCAGATTGATAAGGGGTGTGATGTGATAGCACAGAGCAAACGGTTGGGGTGCTGCAGTCAGCAGCAGAAGAGCATGGCTTTCTTCCTGACTTGTACCATGCAGGAAGTACACCGCTTCGTTGAAATAATGCCTCATAGAGCATGGGTATCTGGTAGTTACCATATTTATCTTGTGTTCCTCAAATTTCTGTGCTCGGACCAAAATATTGGAGATTTACCGAAGAGAACCATGTCTCCCTTGGATCCCAAGCAGAGCTTTATAGTAGACATATGCCAAATTTAGACATTTGCATATGTGGAAATCTGTTGAATTACTAGTAGCACAATTTCCATGATAATATTGACCGTTTATATACTACCAACTGAATTTTTTTGGCACTTCAACAATGGGTGTAAATACCCAATTCAGTTTTTCATTTTTTGTTGGCCATGGATGCCCTTCACCTATGATCAGGCAGGGCCTGAATTCACACAGCTATCTTGATAGCAGAAGATATGGTAGAATAAGCTAAGGTATTAATACCATTACGTTAAAATGCATTTCCCAAAAATTAAAAAATAGTATTTAGAGACTAAATACTGCTTTTTCCCGAAATTCTAAGCTTCTGTTTGGGAAATGTATCCAAAATGGACATTTTATATTTCATGATGAAAAATTTGTGTGCTCAGCAGCTGGCAAGTGGATGTTTTAAATCAAATTACTGCATTTCTGTATAAAATTATCATTTATGTTGATTCCCGAGACTTATTGCTCATTTTGCTTACTTATTACTGAAGGGCTGTTACTGCTGTGGTTGTGAAGGCACTTCATCATCTATATTGACAAAGCTACTTTATATTATAATTTACTGCTGTCTGAGCCCTAAGCATGTCACAGGGAAACACAGTATTCAGTAAAACTCTCCCAGGGCAATTAAATGGACTAATGGCGTCCAGGGAAGGTGCTTTTGCTGCCCATTCTAGATTTAGTAAAATTATTTGCATCGCTTGTACTAATTTAGGGCATGTCTGTGGTATTTGTGCTGAGACTCTTCCTTGCAGTATTTGTGGTGCCTCACATCAGAAAGTGTTTTAGGGAAAACAGCGGTTCAGTTTGGCCCAATCGGGTCCTGTGCAACCAAGTGGAGTCCTCGAGAAGGACACAAGGTAAAAAATTTTGGGGTAGACAATTAATCATTGAGGGAGCACGAAAATAGTAGGGGAGCATATGTGGTGTAAAATAAACATTTTATTTTACACAAACATGGTTAGCGACAGTCAGAGTAAACAGGTGCTCACATAAAGTGACAGGTGCGTAATGTGACAAGGTGCGGTGAACTTTAAAAACATTACATCACATTGACAACAGAATAGGAACTTCGCATAGGTTAGTACAATTGAGGAAGTTCCTGTTGTGGGGGTCGACGGCGTTTCGATCTTTTAGGGACTTAAGATCATCATCAGGACAATAAGTGAGCAACCTGAAACTAAGGGGAACAGAGTAAAATTACGATATGTACCCTTCATTTCGACTACTAGCGACGTGGGCGTGCCCCCAGTGTGATAGCATATCTTAATTAAAACGCTGGCACACAGTGAAGTGGTATAGACCGTCACCTATTTCGAGTGGGGGCCAGGTGAGTAGCTTGAAGCTCTATCAATTCCAGTGGCCCCTAAGGGGAGTTACGCGCATTATGACGATTGTCAGTGATTGGGCTAACTATTGCACTCGTGAATGCGTCATGCTCGGAAGCGTTGAGCGAACTTACTTTCTACAAGAGCCACTTCCCTAGGGGAGGGGGGTGGTCGTAGAAACGGTCTGTGGTTAGTACAGAGTTGTACTTCTTGCCTCGAAGTGCGTCTGGGGAGGACATGGAAAAGGGGGTTAGGGCTCGCTGATATCGAACGATTGAACACAGGTAGCTGAGTGAAAGTATTACTCACTTTCCTATTATTCGTGCGGGACCTACTTCCAGCCGGAAGTAGTGCGGGAGGGCAATCTAGTCACTTCTGCTCTCATGAAGGTCGGGGACCAACTACTGTGGAGGTGGAGGGAGGCAGAGTTAGAATATGCATTGGGTGTGCCTATATACAGAGATCAAGGCAACTCCGTGTAGTTCACTTACAATTGTGGGGGCGGGGTAGTGAAAATCCCGTTGACACCGGATCATTCGGCGGGGCTCAATAATGCCCAGGATTTAAGGCGCCTGCAGTGAGGTCTGCAAGAATGAAGGGGGGGGGGGGGGGGAAGGGGGCAGGGGGAAAAAAAAGGGGACAGGGAAACCTTTAGGCACCGTACTATGGTGTAGTCTGGCTACCGGAGTAACAACGGTGTACTCACCCTCTATTTAAAAGCGGGCCGCGTGGGTGAGCCGTCACGGACAGGGCTCCTAGCCTTAATGGTAGATTAATCAGTAGAAGAGGCGCGGTTAATCTGTTGGCACGATAGCCTGTAATGAGGAAAGGGGATTTTTAGGTACTTGACTGTGATGTAAGGGTTTGCCGAGTGAACAAGAGTCTACTCACCCTTATCTGGAAGGGCACTGCGATGAGCCGTCAATGGGCCGTCAATGTTAAAAACGCCCAGCCTACTAGGGAAAACAAGATTAGAAACCAGGGGCGGGTGTGAGAGTGCCTGTTGGTGTGACGGGGGAGGAGGGAGGAATGTGTTTACTCACGTATGAGGCGCTTCTTTAAATGGCGCTCCAAACTGAAAATAAGAAGTGGTGCCATTAGCTACGCTAGGGACAGATGAAATTCCATGGCATAAGGGAGCCGGGGAACGAGGCACTTACTATTTCAGGCTTCCATCGGGAATCAAACACCAGTCTGGTCGGCGCGCTGCAGTGAATCACTCTGGGGCGACAGAGTGCGTTGTTAGGAGGCGTGGTTTTAAACTTTGCCTCCGGCGATTACGTGGCGCGGAGGGGGAGGAGTTAATCATTCCTTTTGGACGTTACTAACAACTAAATGGAGCGCGCATGCCAATTCTAAAGCTAGCGTCGCCTGGCGCGTCTTAACATGTGCGAGCCCTCTCTAGTTGTCCTGGTCTCATGAGATATCTACCTGTCTTGCGAGACGGGTAGGGTGGCCAAGGGTAAAATTGGGGATAACAAGTAGAATGCCAAGGCAATGGCGGCGGGGGCCGTATACAAGGAGATTCTTATGTGAAAACATTAAGGGTTACAATACATACAGAGAAAATACTTATGTCTAAACCAGACTTGTTATATTATGATTAATGGCCCAAAATGTACATATTACACACACAGTTAACAGGTACCTCTCTTTGTTGGCATGGGAGGTAGGGAGAACAGGGCTGTGGATGCAACTGCAGTATGATCTAAGGGATTTCTTTCATAGAGTTTGGCAATACACTGAAATGCAAGGGGGTTAGAGAAATAGCTGAGAATCTTTCAGGGCTTTTGGTTGGTGTGTTGTATTTAACCCTAAACTTGGTCTTCAGGATATCTTTGGGTATTGGAACACTGCGAGGCTCTTTTGAGTTTAGATTTAATCCTGGTGAAAAGGAACATTGCTCAACACTGGAGAGTGAGAGAGACCACATCTGTAGAAGCTTTGTTAAAGGGAATGGGGTCTGAGAGGCACATGTATGAATCCAGTAGCTGTCCAAGGAAACATAAGATTATCTGGGGGCCCTGACAGATATACTTAGGGATGTTATGGAAACTATTTGGCTGTGAAGGCGTACTAAGGGGGTAATTACTTTTTTTGATTTGCTGCTTCAAAATGTCTTTCTACTCATTGAACGATATTTGATTGTGCCTTGTCATTGGTCATGCTTAGCGGTATTGAATGCGTTCTTTGGCATGGGACGAGTGTGAAACCTGAAATGTGGCAGAATTGTCAGTTGCCAGTGTAGAGAAGGACTTGGGTCAACCTCTTTCCAGTTTAAGTAGCAGCACAACAGTGCACCAATTCACTGGCATTCCCACGCACTGCGCAAACATTAGCTCCTCTAATTCAAGATGGCAATTTTGGGCCATGGCTGCTGCACATTGTACATACTTGAAGACAGTTGCTCATCATAATCCCTGATTCTGAGCTGGACTCCACCCTTAAACGTTCTTGTAGACAGCCATTAAGATTCTCCAAGTTCGTTTTCCATTAAAGTTTTTATGTCCTCTTATCTCTTCTCCAGTCTCAAAGTCTGAAGACAGTCCGGGTCAAAATATATAACTTTTTAAAGTTATTTCAGGCTATAAGTAAGTAAGAGAACAATGAACCACCAGAGCAGTGATGTAGTTACAATTCAGATCAAGGACATAAACCTGATGTGAGTTGCTGACCTCACAGGGCCATCAAAAACAGTGACATTGCATGCAACACACCGGATCAAGGAAACTCAATAATTCAGCCAGTACTCAGACATAAATCGGACAGCGATGCCAATACAGGTATTTTGTCTATCCCCATACCTTGTTTATACCTAAGGCAGTCAGCGATATTATACTAGCTACCTATAGGATGACCATCTTTGCTGTTATCATCTTTCTCAGTGAATTGCAGTCTGCGTTAGAGCATCAAATTTGCTTTTCCATATCAACAAGAATATGTATAGCCTTGCCTTCTTCTCTTAGCCCCTTGTCTCTTGGGTGGAAGGACACAATACAATTCTGATGTTACAAAGGCTCTGACATTCTGCTTCAACATCACCTATCAAAGTAATACTAGTTCAAACAAGCCAGATATTGTCTATTGGATGATCTCCTGTATCACCAATCTGATTCTCCATTCTTAGGCCTCCGATGCAGATTGAGATTGCCTAACTCCACCAGAGCCAAAGTGTTGCATGTGAATTATGTTATGTATACTGTTGAATGTTCAAGTATTGGAATGAAGATTGTTACATAGTGGGTGTAGAATGTACAAGGTGTTAGTTGGTCGCCTCCTAGGAGTTGGGTGATTGTTAAGCTGCTCTTGCTACAAATAAACTTTTTACAAGAATCCACGTGAGGAGTGTTTTATCTTTCTTTGCCACACCTTTTGCCGATGAGCTGAAGAACGAGTGATAGCAGTGTTTACCGTGCCTCCTGTGGCTTGGTTGTTGGAGCTATGCTTTACAGAACAAGGGTCCCCACAATTTGGAATCCAGAATAACAATTTCACAGTTTTATAATAAAAATTGGATATAACAAATGTTTTAATATACAAAATAGGTATTTTAATGCAAAGATCTATAAAACAAGGGAATGATAACACGCAAAAAAATAAGGTGAGCAACCGTGGCAAGGCAGAGGGAAATCAGCCGATTTCCTTACCCCAGGCAAGTGACTTAAAACGTGACTTTTCAGTATATGTAAATATAAATAAACAAAAGTCACAGTTGAGGTTACATCTCATACTCCACAGTAGAATATAAATAGCGGTATAGAGTTGAGAATGTATGTGTCGACGACGTTTCAATCCCGGAGGGAGTATCGGGATCTCATCAGGACTAACAGATAGAACAGGTGCCTGAGAAGTTGCCAATTGAGCTGCAAGGGGGAAACCGCGATGCGGAGGGCCAGTGCGAGATGCTGGCAGTAGGTTCCACCAAGAGCAATCAGGAGACAGAATTGTATGCGGGGGTCGTATGGATAATGGGCATCCAATCTGGGATAATGGATTAAAATCTTCCAACGGGTAGCAGCTCCCAGCCGGGAGGCTGCAATGTGGATGGGCGTGCCGGACAGCAGGCCGCTGTGTGCGATAAGGACAATCGCAAACCCGGAATCGGGAATTAGGGAATTAGAGCCGAGCGCCGGCTCGATGTCTGATGCGGGAAGGACAGCGGACGGCCCTGGGATCAGGGGTGCACCGTGCAGTGGCGATCAATGCGGGCAGGCTGAGAGTTGTTGGAGCTGTCGCTGTGCACATTTAATGACTGTCAGAATCCACTGTGAAACTTCAGCAGTAACCGAGCGCTAACACTAATGAGTGTCATTTCAACGTTTAAATTTATGGCCTTAAAGTTTGCGGAGGAGAGTATTAGTTAAATTGGAGGTATACTCACGTACATTGTGATCTCGAGCATTTGCCGCCTGCGCACATTTTTTCATCTTCAGCGGCATCTTCTTCTGCTACAGTGTTCCTTGTCACAGGATTCCAAGGGAGCGTGTGTGACATCACACGCAGACAGCCATCTTGGATTGGGCTGCCTTTCTTCTCTTTCCAAGGATTCCAAGGAAGTGCATGTGACATCATGCGAAAGTGTCCATCTTAGATCGGGCAGCCATTCATGAAGAAGTGTCGTACACACATCCAACAGGAGTTCATGTGACATCACGCATAGACAGCCATCTTGAATCTGAAAAGTTTGTATTGGAAAGCACGATGTACATGGGAAACGAGTGGTGTATGACATTCCACGTTGTGATCTTAATTGAGAAATTGAAATTGAATTAACTGTTCTTATTTGCCTTGGTGTCATTCTACATTTTATCTGTTTACTTGTCACGTGTTTTTTGAAAGTATATTCTGTTATGTCCAACATAGCTGCACCACCCTTCTAACAAATGGCTGGTGAACCTCCAATGGAATGAGAACTTTGGTACACAGTTTTCCTAGCACATGTTGAAGTTTTAGAAGGTGGAGAATCCCTAGCACAACAGACATTAGCTTTCTTAAAACATTGCTTAGGTGGAGTGGGCTTAAGAGAATTAAAAACTTGACCTCCTTTGGAACTTTTAATGAGTTGGATGTATTTGAGCAAGCTATAAAGAAAATTTGTATAAGATTTGGAATGAAAATAAACACAGTAATAGATGGATCGACATTTTATTCTTGTGCTCAAAAAGAAGATGAATTTATTGAAGACTGTGTTTCGGCATTGCAAACTTTAGCTGGATTCTGTGAATTTGAAACCATTATGCATGACCAAATAATGATGAAAACAAAAAGTAAAAAAATGCAAGAAAGGTTATGGGTAGGCACTGACACTACTTTGAGTGCTTTATCAGTATTGCCACAGGTATGGAACGATCTGAGAAATTTGTAAGTGAGATTAGAGATCAAAGGTCCAAAACAATTGAAATAAGTAACAAGGTCAATCTAATAATAGGTCATCCTAATGGTAAATTTAGGAAAGATTTGAAAAGAGGAATTGGGTAAATATGAAGGCTTTAAGCACAAGATTATTTTCAAGAAGGGGAAGTAGCAGTCGGGTATAAGGTTAGAAAAGTACCTTTGGCCAATAGGGAGAAATTGAAAGAAGTGTTAGATGATTTATGCCAAAAGAATATATTTGAGCCAATTGAATTGTCTCCATGGGTGTCACCTCTGGTAATTTCTGTTAAGAGGTCAGGTGAATTACGCCTATGTGTTGATCTACGCAGTTTAAACAGTGAGATTGGGGTCGTTAGGCATCCCCTTCCAAATTTGCATTATAATAGTTTAGACTCTTTTGAGAGGAACTGCATTTTCAACTATTGATCTTGTGAGTGCATATCACCAGGTTGAGTTCCATAAAGAGTCAAAATACCTCACAGCTTTTGTGACTCCAGAAGGAATGTGCCAGGTTTTAAGGATGTTTTGGATTGGCAAGTGCTGCAATGGTGTTTGACCATTTTATAAGACTTCCTCTTGCGAGTGTTACTTGTACAGTCGCAATCCAAGATGATATATTGGTGTTTGAAAAGACCCATGAAGAATAAGATAAGAACTTATGGATTGTGTTAGAAAAACTCTAGTCAAAAGGTTTGATTGTAAGGGTAACAAAATGCAGCTTTCATCTGGAGAAAGTTTAGTATTTGGGCCAGGAGATTTGGGAAAGTGGTATAAAACATAAGCATTATCATGTGGAAGCAATTATGAATGCTACTGTTCCAGTTTCTAAGGATCAGTTGTTGTCAGTCTTTGGTCTAACAGAGTTTTATGCCAAGTTTGTTTAGGAGGAGGGTGGGCGCACACTGCCTCACATCCCAGCACTCAGTTTGCCCCGATGCATCATAGTAAATGCAGTGCATGATAACACTTACTTCGGTGTCAGGCTTTAGTTTTTCACCCTTGTTGGTGCAGCCAGTGCTGTGTATCTCTGGACGCAGGTTTCAGGATAGTTGTCCTTCTTCAGTAGAGAGCAACACATTCTTTTAGAGATGCTGGAAATGCTGCCCAAAGTCTTCTCAGGTCTCTGTACCACTCGCTGGGCGCAGGTGCATCAACCAGAGTTTGTCAGCTCATTAGCTCAAGGAAGCCTTTTCAAACAGGAGGAGGGTGGGCGCACACTGCCTCGCATCCCAGCACTCAGTTTGCCCTGATGCATCATAGTGAATGCAGTGCATGATAACATTTACTTCGGTGTCAGGCTTTAGTTTTTCACCCTTGTTGGTGCAGCCAGTGCTATGTATCTCTAGACACTACTATATGATTCGGCTCCGACCGACTCAGAGTCTTCAAATGCCAGTCGGAACCGATTCGGAATGACCAAACGGTTATCTTCCCATCGTGCTATGTATCTCTAGGCACTACTATATGATTCGGCTCCGACCGACTCAGAGTCTCCAAATGCCGGTCGGAACCGATTCGGAATGACCAAACGGTTACCTTCCCATCGTAATCGGTCGGTCGGACATGATTCTGAGTTGGTCGGAAACATAGGTTCCGACACGGTTTTAGAGAATCCGACTGCAGTTCGGAGCCTTTCTGACCGACATCGGAATGTGGCCCTAAATTTCTATTTTGTAGTAAATACCTGTGTGTTCTCCCTAAGGTCAGCATGTCATTTTTAGGTCGAGCATTCGAGACCTGTTGTAACGTCTGTTGTGGGCTTAAAGCCATCCCCGTGCTTTCCATTGTTTGTTTCAGTGTCCTTTAAAAATCCTTGCTTGCTAGTGGTCAGTCCTGCGTCTTTGTCCCTCCTTTTTCTCTTCCGTCCGTCCCAGCAGCAGGGACTAAGTACTGTTTCGTTCTGCTACGGTTCTTTGTGTTCTTCTTAGGAATATTTTTTCTTGGTTTCCTGGTCTGTTACTATTTGCTTGTGTTCAGCTTCAGTGCCATAGCTGCTTACATGTAAATATAGCATTCCTCCCTCCCATCTCCTCTTAATGCCACAGTTGTGTTAGTGCTGCCTCCCGTGCCATGCCTGTTTTACTTTCTGCGTCACTTAAATCATGAGTCAATTCTTACATTCTGGCAGACGCACTGGGCTTGTGAGTCTCTCACCCAGGGCTGCTCTTGGCTCAGTCGTTTGGCGGCTTCCAAGGAGGAGACGTACAGGGCAGGCTGGCAGTAAACTGTCCTATCCTGCTGTTCCCGTGGTCCGTGCTGGCAGAGGTGCAGCAGATCGTAGCCCAACATCTGCTCTGTGGTAGTAAGCATCTTGCGTACTGTAGAGTACCGCAAGGCGCTCCCACCCACTATGCCCGGGTGCTGGTTACCCTGGCCGGGGAACAGTAGCACGCAGTAGCGACAGCCAAACATGCACTGCAGTAGCGACAGCCATGACACCAAGCATGGGCGAGACTGCCTGTGAGGCGACCATTCCAAGGTCAGGCACAATTCCTTCACTTTCGCTAATACGACCTAAAACTGTCAGCCTGATCTTAAAATGGCTGCTAATCTGGCCCAACCGCTGCCTCCTTATCCAATAACACAGACCATTAAGTAAATGCACATACTATAGAGCTCAGCAAGCAGCGTGAAACTCAGGGTTTGCAATGCTGTGGGGGCTAATTGAGCATTTCATCCTTCTCAGGTCGATGGACTGCGCTCTGCCTCTTGTTTATCTAGTGCAGGGGGTCCCTACTATTAGCAGCAACTAAAAAGTTTTTTTTTTTTTGTCCTCGTTACTACAGGAATATTTTCAACTGAGTCACAGAGGTAGGAAAAAACACGAAATCTGTCTGTGCTGTCAGACTACGTTTGTCTTCAGCGCCTGTGTGACTCCCACATTTTTCATAGCTTTACAATATAAATGGACAATTCACCATCCATTATAGTGAAATCCTGTCCTTTCTTTGGTCTGCGATTGGCGGCGCCATGTATATATGAACTGCATAGCTAAACACTTATAAGGTCCCAAAGGCGAGACCTGTTGGCTATGCCAATGCTTGTTTTTCTTGTTTTACTTTAACATTTGCTCAAACAATAGTAGAATGCAGTAGCTTCACGAACCAACTTCTATTTCACAAAACCAAGCCCTAACGCTTGGAGCAACTTCCTTTCGTTTGCATTATCATGCAATAGCTGCCAAGTTTCCCAGGTCCGTTTGTGATGAGCTGAAACTTGGCAGATTCCCTCTATTTACATAACGATGTGACTTCAGTTGAGTCGATATACTAGCTCTTTGTTCTTATATAATTGCGACCATTAAAGTATCCTATGCATACAGAATCAGTTTAAATAAACAACAGTGGCTTGAGGCTCACCAGGAGTGATTGCAATCAGTCTATACCACTGCTGCATTATGCATTGTAGTTAAAAAGTATGAAGGGGCAGCCTCCTTTAACGCCTGGATCTAGAGGTAGGCAAGCCAGTGTCTGGCCTGGCTGGTCAACACTATTTAGCATGCCGTAAAACACAAGCTAACACTTATAATGCTAAGTTCTGTGTGTCTTCGAATTTCCACACGAAAGTGATTGGTTTTATTCACACCCACACACATTACCGCCACGTTACAGATAACGTACAGCATACATACACCAGATCCGACCATCAACGTGCTTCTTTTTATATGCATTGTAAAACATACAATTGCCATCACATACATCCACTCCACTACAAAACACATAAGTAAAAAATATTTCCATTACAACACCAATAGCTCTAACTCTAAATAAATGCGAGACCTATTGCATTGCAGATGCTTGTTTATCAAGTAAACTTGATCTACTGCAGCACATAGACAGAGTCTGCCTTTCACCCTTACTTATGGTCCACATCTTATGTCATTCATATGGAACCATTTTCCATCAATCATATTCCTAGGGTAGTTCGAATTATTTCAGGAATACTCAGATGTCAATGGCAGGGATCTTTTCATGGATACCCCATTATACCACAAATAGTCAAGGTTATATCAAGAATGAACTCAATATGTCACAGAAGGGCACGATTATACCTCAGCCATCATTATTCCAGTGCAAGTCCTCAATATGTCATGACTGCCCACACCATGTTATGAATTGATCCCATTAAGCCAGGCCCCCTTGCATCCCAGGGGTAGCTAATATCATGCAATGAATTAATGCAAGTGTGGGCACTAGTTGGCCAGGGGTACCATGGGTAGCCACAGTTATGTGAGGAATAAACACTATAAATCAAGGATTAGCACCTTTCCTTGAGGGCCACCATTAAACCAGAGAAATCCACAATTATGTCAAGAATGCCCACACTATGTCAGTGATTAGCATTTTTTAAGCCATTTTTAATATTAGCAATATGAGACCAGACCATCATTATGCCAGAGTTATGTCAAGAATGCTCATAATATCCAATGGAGGGTCCTCGTCACCACTATGCCAACCATTATTAAAGGGATTGCCAAAATGATCTCCAACATGCACCCATTTGTCAAGGGAAGCCAGTATTAGGGCAGGGCCGCCATCATGCCACATACAGAGTCAAATATATGAAGAGTAACCCTAATATTCCAAGGATGGGCACCGTTAAGCCAAGGTTGACATTATCGGTTAAGGTGGACGGGGTACAACTTACATGAGTGCCACTATTGTGCCACGTAATATTCACCCTACAGCAACACACAGTCAGTCATTCAAACACATAAACAGATGCATACACTCTGAGAGGCACAACCACAAATATACACACACACATGCAGAAACACAGGCTTTTCAGCCACCTACTTTTTAACTCACTTCACTTGTTGGCAGTGGTGCAGATCGTCCTCCAGTTCCATTCATGGCTTAGCTCCCTGCATAGGCCTTGGAAATAGTGGATTCAGGAATGGGCAGATGCTGTCTTGATTGTCCGCTTCCACTTGTGATACTCAGGTCACTCTAATCATTACTGAGACAGGCTATGTCCGCCAGTAAGCAGAGCACAGAGGCATATGAGAGGTCTTAGTGTGATGCTTATGCATACATTGCCTTTTGTCCAGGTGAAGCTGTAACTCTGTTATACTGCATACTGCTTGTGGATTGAGGATGATGACTCAGTCGCTCTCCAAAGCTACTTGGAGTGTGCACGTGCAAAAACAGTCATAAGCTAAGCTGATGTCCAGATTTAGTTTATTGATTTAGGTAAAGACTACTTGAATGGAAGTGCTGAGGTCCCAGGCATCACATCTTAATGGCCAATGGTCGAGTTGAAAACTTTTCAGACTTTCAAAATTCTATATCATGCATTCGTTCACCCCTGTAATTCCAGCCCTAAAGTATTTATGTACCAACTCAGAATGTGTTTTTGTTGTTGTAAGGGAGCGTCTGGGGAACAGAGAGGATGAGGAAGTACTCTCTCCCTACTGAAAGCAAGCAATGTCTGTCGTTAGCAGTGGAAGGATACATCATGCAATGAAAACACAGTGAGTCTAGGATGCTCCTGGGTGGTACAAATGCAAGAATATGGAGGCAAGCCCTTGAATCAGGCGCAAGAAAGTGAGACAGAAAACAAAGCAATCCAGTCAGAAAGGGGCTGGCCCAAAGCCCACTGTAAGAATATGTTATGTATAGAAAGCCAACAGTCTTGCTAAGAGACAGTTTAAGTGTCAGTAGCCAAGACCTAACAGTAGTGAAGAACCCAAATATCACTCATAGGAAAACATTGGAAGAAGGTGCTCAGTATTATTGTTTGTGAAATACAAAATAATGGGTTGACCAAAGCCTAGGCCTCATCTGTGGCTGACCCGTGAGTGAATATGGTTCAGTTCTAGGTAGTGATTGGTTCTGTTGAAAATTCTCACCTTCTCATTTAGAACCCTTTCTTTGGTAAGAAAATCTTCAGCTGCAAACATAAAAGTCAAATACAGTGAGCAAGTCTCACACATAAAGAGTTCGAAGCACGAACAGCAGCATAGTTGAATGTATCAAAATTGTATCTTTTTTTTGTGGAGACCTTGCATGTTGCCTTTGTTTTTCAAGGAAAATTGCTGTTAAAGTCCACTATTTTCTGCAACTTTTGGTAACATTCACATTTAATTTATTTATTTGTTTTTATTAATTAAAACATTACAAATACATACAAAAACATTACAAAAACAATATTGCAATTGTCATACAATTTACCCTCGCCTTCAAAATACAGAAGCTAATAAAGGGATATTAGACACGGAGTTGCCAGGTATTATCAGTTATATTATAGTTATATTCTTAAATATACTCATGCCCAAAAAACAAATTATACCAAATTACCAATTTAGATAATATATCATTTACAAATGAATTATTAATTCTCATTTTTGCAACACTCCTCAACTACATTTCTGTGTTTGGTAAGATGGCTGACCATGGGAAAAACATCACCTTTAAGAAGGAGTTCTACAGCTTATTTACATGGTCTTAAATTCCTTTCTATCAAAAAACACTTCAACGGCGTGGCTTGGATCCCGGCGGACATGGAGGCGTCCGAGTGAGGCTCCCGGCTCGGAGCGGATGGAACGCGCTCGAAACGCAATATCTTGAGCGCCACATGAAGAATATCAGCCGGTGAACGGGTGAGCGCTGCGATGCGATCCCTTTCACCGCTGCTCCGATATCCTTGAGGTGCTTATTTCTGGCTTCTACGAGCGTCTGAGGGGTCGCGATGTTACGGCCGCCATTTTGTTTTTCGTTTTTTTTTTCCTCATGGAGCAAACGCTCCTCTAAACTTTCAAATAGTGGGCTTTTTATTATTACAAAAGGCATGGCAGGCTCCTTAGTGCTCTTTCCTCAGCAGAGTCCCAATGCAGCGTGATACCTCATTTGCACCTCATTTTATCTGCCAACACTGAGGTGATGTGAGACAGCCGCCATTTTGTGCCATATCAGAAGATCTTGTGTGATTGATCCTCATCTGCACCGTTATTGAATTCCTCTTTAGGGTTCATTTGGCGGCAACGACTCAAGAGTCTTCAGTCATATAAAGGCTTTTAAGACGCTTAATTTCATCTTTGGCTTCTAGTACTCTGGAGTGGTCCTATTTTGGTTAATATTGCTGGATGGGCAGAACAAAAGGTACCCTCTCTGCCACTTCGAAACCAAAGCGCATTTTCATCAAAAATTCAACAATTTTTTCTGAATTCTCCCGGCTGGGAAATTTAGAGGTCCTTGATATTGATTAGTGCAGCACAAACATGGAACCTACGCAGGGAGCAATAGGAAAGTCCAACGTGAAACGTCTAAAAAAAGACCCTCCCTCACCACTCAAATTGGATGCTCCAGTCTCCATGGAATTAATACTTCAGGAAATAAGAGCTCTCAGACCTTTTGTGGAAGAAACAAATGCCAAACTACAAACCCTCTCAGACAACTGGTTACAGATGGACGCGAGACTCACAACGGTGGAACAGAATGTCTCCTCCTTCCAAAGTACCTCCAAGGACGTATACTCCTTGCATTCCCATGTATCTTCACTACAAAAACAGGTCGAGGACTTGGAAAATCGAAATAGGAGGAATAACATACGCATCTATAATTTAGCAGAGGGGGTCGAGGGTACAGATCCAGTTGCTTTCTTTAAATCTTTTCTTCCCAAGGTTCTTCTTCTACCAGAAGGAACTATATTGAACATACAGCGTGCTCATAGACTGGGTCGCATTGCCACTAATTATTTTTCTCCACAGAAGCCGAGGGGGGTCATTTTGTACTTCCTGGAGTACACAGATCTGTTAAAGGTTCTGGCTGCTGCTAGGGCTATTCAAAAAATCTCTTGGTCTGGTGCTACACTGTTCTTTGCGCAGGATTATTCAAAAGCAACTGCGTCAAGGCGCAAGGCCTTTCTCGACATGAGACCAGTTCTTCGTTCCATGGGCGCCAGATACGGCCTTTTCCACCCATGCTTATTCAAAGTTACTTTCAATAACAAGACTACTTCATATGATGATCCAGTGCGTCTGCAAAGCTTCCTTAATGCGCACAATACTGATTCCATGGATTCTTCAAGACCATCATCTTCGCATGTTACTGGACTTACTTGAGTCGCATATTTATGATGTTATTTTCTTATGTATCACAGGTTACATGCCGTTGCATATTTGTTCGGGTCTTTCATCTCAATGTTATCTTTGATAGCACTCACCAAGGTTTTTGTGATTTTGCTTCTTCATGGTTTTGGAATGGTATTTTAATTAACGTTATTCTGATCATCTTATCTTTCTTTGTCTCCACAGTCTCATGCGTGTTTTGACGTGTTCCCCTCCTGGCCCGGTCTAGCTCTTGCTGGTCGTCTCGCCTGCTTTATGTGGTTCCACCTACCCCTCCAATTTCGTTCCCTTTATGTAGGTATGTCGTTTGTTTTGTTATCTGTTTTCTGTATTGTTTCACAATTTTTCTCTCTCTATGAACTCGGTGTCTTTTACAATCCTTTCCTATTTTATTCTCTCTTATGCATTTCATCACTTACCACCCCAATACTTAATCATTTTACCTCTTTACTCATCTTTAGTATAACCATTTACTCTAGCCTTCTTTTTTCATTTTACCTCTCTCTATGCATATGGCCTCTATTGTCTAGGGTTTCACTCTCTTTTATATCTGAAATATTCTCATTCTTCCTTCTTTCATCACACTTGTCTACTCATACACAGTTTTGTTACAATGAATTGGTTCTACACCTCATGGTTTAGACCATTTTAGCTTTGATTATATATGTCTCTAAAACTCATTTCATGGAATGTTAAGGGTCTAAATTCTCCTATAAAAAGACAAAGGGTACTCACTCACCTGGCTAAGTTGAATGCAGATATAGTTTTCTTACAAGAAACTCATCTTACGGATGTTGAGTCATCAAAATTAAAAAGAGGATGGGTGGGAACTGTGTTCTCGTCTCCAGGTGATGGGAAACGTAATGGAGTAACGATACTATGTCATAAATCTATTCCAATTTCACTTGTGTCGCAGGAATCTGATACAATGGGCAGATGGCTGAATGTTAAATTGTTGTTGAAAGATGTTCCAGTTTCCTTTTTAATGTTTATGCTCCTACATGTGGCGAACCCTCTTTCTGGTCCACCCTGGCCAAACAGATAACGCAGTCTATGGAAGATAATTTTGTATTCGCTGGTGACTGCAATCAGGTTTTTGATCCATTTGTTGACAGAAATTCTAAAGCCTCCTTTATTCCCAATAAGCCACATAAGTCTTTTACCCACACTATTACCCAACACAAACTTCTGGACGCTTGGCGCTTATGTCATCCGACAACCAGAGAGTACACTTTCTATTCCCCTTCCCATCATACCCAGTCAAGAATTGATTACATTTTTGTTTCCCATAATATTTCTCAAACAATCTCATATGCGGAAATTGGCCCCATTTTACTCTCGGATCATGCACCGGTTTCAATTGGCATAGACATATTACCTAAATCTTCACTCCCTAGGAGGTGGCGTTTTAACAACGCTCTCCTTTTAAATCCAGAGTTCACTGCTTCCTTTACATCTTTCTTCAATTAATTTTTTAAAATAAACCACACTGAGCACATGCCATTTTTCACTATTTGGGATGCTTATAAAGCCTCAGCACGGGACTTCATCATAGGTTTCGTTTCCAAAAATCGCAGAAATGCACGCACATATACTAAAAATCTCCTTAACAATATTAAAAAACTGGAGCATTCTTATTACACATCCCATTCAAATGAATGCCTGACAGCTCTGATAAATGCTAAACTGCAATTTAATAAAAAGTCGACCGATGATGCATCACTGTACCTGTTAAAATCTAGCTCAAAGTTTTATGGAGGCAGAAACAAAGCAGGGAAAATATTGGCTAATTATTTAAAAATTAGGCAGAACAAGTCAAATATAGAATCGGTTTATGACACTAATTTAGATTTAAAATTCAAAGATGTTGAAATTTTAAATGAATTTGCCCTTTTTACAAATCTTTATATTCATCTGAAACACAGCCTTCTGAACAATCCCTATTACAATTCTTTTCTAATATACCAACACCCTCATTCTCTTCTCTAGATTTATCACCTTTGGAGTCAGACATCACACAGCAGGAACTCATGAGTGCACTACAACACTTAAAAAAGGATAAAGCACCAGGTCCAGATGGTTTTACCGTTGAATTTTACACGCACTTCTCCAGACTCTTGTTGCCTAAGTTATTCTCTTTAATGAAATCCTTTGGCTCCTTGGATAAATCCTCTGGATCCTTCTCAGAAGCTCATATTTGCCTCATTCCCAAGGAAGGCAAGGACACTAAATTTTGTAAAAATTATAGGCCCATTTCTCTGGTTAACATTGACTATAAAATTTTCTCCAAAGCACTGGCTCTCAGGCTTGACTCCTACCTACCGAATTTGTTGGGAAGGGAACAGTCTGGCTTTGTAAAAGGAAGATTCATTACAGACAATACACGTCTTCTTTTTAATGTTTTGTCCAAATCCTCCCGCCTAAAACATTCCCTAGCAGCGATTGCACTGGACGCAGAGAAAGCGTTCGATAGGGTTGAGTGGATTTATTTGTTTTATACTCTCAAATGGTTTGGCTTTGGCCCTAAATTTATATCCTTAATTTCTCTTCTTTATTCCCATCCACGTGCTGCGGTTTGCGCCAATGGTTTGATTTCCTCATTCTTCGACTTGGGCAGAGGAGTTAGACAGGGTTGCCCCCTTTCTCCCTTTTTATTTAATTTAGCGCTGGAACCATTCCTTTCCAAATTACGCCTCAACCCAAACCTACATGGTTTCCAAACACATAACTGTCATATTAAGCTCGCAGCTTATGCTGACGATATAATGCTTTTTATGTCAAAACCAAATGAATCAATACCTGCCTTTCTTGCGGAAGTTCATACGTACTCCCTTATCTCGGGCTACAAACTAAATGATGATAAGTGCGAAATCTTGCCCCTAACCAAATACACTTTTAAACCAGAATTCAGTGCCTCCAACTTCACATGGAGTCCCAATCATATTAAGTATTTAGGACTACATATTACACCATGTATCTCTGACAAGGTAGCTTTGTGTTTGATGAAATGTACTCAAAAGATTTCAGACCTCACTGCTAAGTGGCATCCCCTCTACTTGTCTTGGTGGGGACGCTTGGACACTATTAAGATGATGCTATCGCCCATAATTTTATATACTATCTCGAATATACCAGTCCCAATTCCTGTTAAGTCATTTAAGAAAATAAACACTATTCTCTCTGCCTTTTTATGGAATAATAAGAAGCCCAGAATGTCTTTGTTGAAGCTGATCCGTCCCAAAACGGAGGGTGGAGTCAACTTCCCGGATTTTCAGGCGTTTCAGAAGGCATTTCTTCTACGCCAGGCCTCTCTTTGGTTACGTGACCCCACGGAGGATTGTCCCTTATGGACTTCCATTGAACGATTATTTCTGTCTCCCTTTTCTTTTCATGAATACCTCTCCTTCTCGCGCAAACCACAGTCCCTTTCGACTCCCATAATTAAATTAACGACTAAACTTCTCCAATCGTCGCCTTCCCAGACTCCGCCCACTACTGACTCCTTTCTTAGTTCAACTATCTGGCACAATAAATATTTGCTTATCCATAATAGACCTTTCTACTGGAAAACTTGGAGGCAGAGAGGCCTGCTTTGGATCCATCAATTATTCTCTCACTCAGTCTTCTTATCTTTCCCCTTGCTTAGTCAGTTGTTTCACTTACCTGTCTCATTCACTCCTAAATATAATCTTTTAAAGGAAGCAGTGATGTCTACATATACCCAATTATCTAGAACACCAATTATTTCTGATGATTCAAACTCCACTTCACAACTGCATGCCCTGTTGAAGCTTGCACCCAAAGCTTCCACCATATACAGTTTTTTACAGGGTAGTGACACGATCAGGCAGAAATCTAGAATAGAGGAATCGTGGGAGCACGATTTTCAGACATCGTGGTCAATTCCTCTCTGGAGGAGTTTATGGATTAAAATAAGGAGATCCTCCAGAGCAGCAAACATAACGCAAACTTTATACTTTGTATATAATAGACTTTTATTGTCACCACACATTTTAAGTAAGAGTTTTTCAACTATACCGGATGTCTGTTGGACATGCTCATCTCCAAATGCTGATCTGTTCCATATGTTATTTTCCTGTCTATCTGTATGTAACTTTTGGAAACAGGTTTGGGCTCAAGTCAACCTAATTTTTGGAACTAGGTTTCCTTTTTCTTTTAATAACATCTTCCTGGGTAGTCTCTCATCAGTTTGGGAAAATATGACGATCAATGTCAAAATTATTGATCTGTTATTAGCGGTTGCATTCCAACAAATTACTATAAATTGGAAAGACTCCACAAAAATTTCCTATAGAGCCTGGTGGTATGCTGTTTGTCATAACCATAGGTTAGATACTGCTTTCGTTTATCCTATAACTTTGGCGATGAAGCGTTTAGAATTGTGGTCACCTCTTACTACATTTCTTGACACAAGTGCCAGGAGGCATTCCCAGTTGCGACCATCTCAACAAGAAGTTCTTAAACCCCCTTGATTCCCTAACATTCCTAATATCCTTCATTATTTACTGTTACTAAGATTATCTCTGTATTATTTGATCTGTGTATGATGTTCTTTATGAGCCTAATTCGTATATTTTCATTACTTTCATTACGATTTCTTTTTGATTGTATTGCTCTGAGATTACTACTTTGTATTTTTCAATGACACCTTGATTCTTTACAATAAAATTTTCTTGAACTTAAAAAAAACACTTCAACGTTTGATTTTGTAGTCATTTAAAATATTGGAAAAGACATTGTATATGTGTAAATGTTTATTCTTTATACCTGCAAAATGGACAAGGTTTGTTTACCTCTATCACCCTAAAATATTTTCTCCTGATTTTTCTTAAAGGTGGTACTAGAAATTGCCAAAGAATAAAATTATGTCTATGTGGGTTAATGCTTTGTTTAAATAAAGTTGAGTCAATCCAGGGCTATAAATGCTGCCTAGATATTTAAATTTCTTCCGTCTGGTAAAGTCTTCTAGAACCTTAATAAAGTTGTGTTCTAGAACTTTCTTTTTCATCAAATATTTGAATGCAGGATAAGATGATCCTATATTTGTTATATCTCTCACTCCAAAAGTGGTTAGTACAGATTGCAGATAATCTGACCATGGGTTTTAAGAGACTTCGAGCAATTAAATCCCCAGGGCAGCTTTCTGCTTATTAGTTTAAATTCTAAGCATAATGTAAGCCTGACAGAGTGTTTGCCAGCCCAAACAGAACTTAACAGTTCTACATTGAGAGTAATTTAGAAGCCTAGCTAGTTGCCCGGGAAAGAAACCTGCTCCTTAGGACAGTGATGATAAAAAAATTGTATGCACAACCTTGTCTATAAGCACGCTATTAGTTTTAATGTTTAACTTATTCTGCATGTGTGCTAAATTCGCAGATTTATTTTTCAAACAAGCAATATGTGTTTTTATTCCACCTCTTTCTTCAAAATAAATGGTTGAATAATTATACCAAGAAGCCCTTTTCAATTTACAATTATTCATACACAACAATCCTGATTTTTAAAGCTTGCGAACATAAACTACTATTTTAGCATACATCAAATAGACTACTAATTCATTCACTAAACGTAGTGTAATGTAATGTAAAAGGCATTTCTAAAGCGCATTGTTACTCTAAGGAGTGTCCTGGCGCGCTGCACCTCCAGTGAAATGTAGCTGAGAGAAGCAACATTAATCTTGCTTCAAAAGCCATGTTTTCAATTTCTTCCAGAACTGGGGGGTAGATGAAATGCACCTTAACTCCAAAGGGAGTTTATTCCAAAGTAAAGGTCCCAAAAATGAAAAGGACCTGCCCCCATTCTGGACAGTTGAATTATGGGGATTTAGGCCAGAAGCAAGTTGGTTCAGCGCAGACGGCGCGACAGAGCTTAAAACCAAACTCTTGCTCTAAGGTACCCTGCGCCAGACTGATGAAGAGCCCTGTGGACCAGTAGCAGGGTCTTGAAAAGATTCCTCTTTCTAATAAGAAGCCAGTGCAGCTCTCTAAGACAGAGGGATACCTGAGTCCTCAGTGGCAAGCCAAGAAGCGTGCGGGCTGCTGCATTTTGGACCAGGCAGGCCCAAATACAGGGCATTACCGTAATCCAGCCTAGATGTTATCAAAGCCTGTACTACCAGTTTCCTAGCAGAGAGAGACAGAAAATGGAGGAACTTCCTAAGCACCCGTAGCAGAACAAAACAGACCCCTACTACTGCATTAACCTGTGACAGAAACGAGTTTAAAGCTCGTAGCAAGCTAATAATGGTGGATTCTAAAAAAAACAATTTAGCATCGGCATATTATAACAAAGGAATATGGTGATTTCCCAGCTTTGAAGGAAAGGTTCTTGTACCTTGGAAATTGCTTAGTAGGTCAGCAGTATGCAGATTGAATAATAGTGGGGCTAGAACACATTCCTGCTTTAGACCCCAATTTTCATATATTTTCTTTGTCAGTGATTGACTGTTTCCTAAGTTTACTCTGACCCAGTTGTTTGACTAAAGACTCATGACTGCCTTCAGAAGTGTCTGGTTTATTTCCCAATTATTTAATTAAGGCCAAAGATGTTCTGCATTCACCCCATTAAAAGCAGTCTTATAATCCACAAAACAGGGCATGGCATAGTGTGCTGAGGGATCACCTGTTTGCTGAATAAAGTGGGCAAACCTAAAATATTGTTTGTCTAACATTTCACACCTGTTACGGGAGCCAGTCTGAAGAAGGTGAATTAAATCTTTTTCAGAGGCCTTCGCCTCCAGTACCTCTAAAAATATACGAGCATATCATTTTATTTCAACAACTAAGAAGACTGTGAACCTATAGTTACTTGGATTCCCAGGGACTCTTTTTTATAGAGTGGGTGAAGTATGGGTTGTCCAGAAGTACAGGCACTAGCGGCTATACATATAGGCCACAACCATTTTATCCAACACTTGAGATCCTCTTAAAATAAGGCTGTTGGTAGCTACCCCATTCGGCCAAGAATGCCATTTCCTCCTGCCTCCCTGACCAGCGTCTCAAGACTGAATTCAATAAGTGCTCCGGTATTCGCTCCGCAATTTAGATTGAATTGGTTCTGCCACAGAAGCTCTATTATAGATAGTTGGAAGCTTCCCAGTGGTGGCTATACTTGTTATTTGTTTGACTTGTTGCTCGCCAAGATGACCAAATATTTACTTATAATTTAAAAATAACATACAAGTTCTTAATTTCGGCTGTGCAATGGCATGAGGATATTCTCTGTCTGCCACAGTCATTATCTAGAAGGTGTATGAAACTACAAAATCTTTGGGAGTCCCTTGCCTTAAAAATGTCATATTCTTGTAACAACTGCTTTCTTGGTAGCAGTCCCACCTTAAAGAAAGGTCTCGGATCTCCGGTCTAACTCCTCAGACTCCGCACCAATTTTTTAAGTTGCATAATTCCACTGCCCAGTACCAGTACATTAGCTGGAAAACTCAAAGGCAAGGAACATGAAATTCCCTACCCAGAGCTCCAGAGGGGCAAACGGTGCTTAATTTGTGCCGGTGCTTTCCGGGACTCAGCACTGGCACTTAATTGCCAGCACTGGGGCTTATGACTGTCTGCCACATGGTATGGTGTCTGCCAATTTAGGTACGAGCACAACAACTTCTATTTATTATTTCCATTTCAATTTCCAATTATTTAGTATTTGCCTCCATAGCCATTCTTATAGCTTTGGGGGCCTGTAATAGTATGAATGGTCACACTTTTAAGAGTGTGATGATTAGTAGTGTGTTGGTGCTGTCATTGGCAGTGCTGCCTGGGGCAACGGATGGTGCAAGCTCTAGTGTCCTCCTGTTGAGCCCCGGCACTATGTTTTTTTTTACAAATTAAGCACTGGGGGCAAACCGGCTCCATTGGCAGGATCTTCATCCCCTTTAGTCCTGTGGGTCAGCAGGAGACTGGAACAACCAATGCTGGAATAGAAATGCTGGAAATCAAATTTCTCTTGTGGTCTCTGACAGGAAGGACCGAGTTCTTCAGTGCAGTAAGCAAGGAGGACTTCCCTCCTTTATAGATCCAGGCACACTCCAGACTCCCAGCTATATATCAGATTGATGAGCTTCCTTCCCTGAGTACATGATTTGTGGCATCAAAGCTATTGCTGAGTTCAATTCACCAGAAATCAAAAATGGTGCATTCACGTCACAGCTATGGAGAGCTCTTCCTGCCTTCCAAACCCACCACTTAGTTCAACCACTTGAGCTTCAAATAAACTATGTAATTACTGTCACCCATGGCTCCAGCTGGCTTCTCTTCTGTGTTGAGAAAGGTGCTTCGTATTTTATGGATTCACAGGTATCCTACTTGTCAGACTTCGGGGGGGGGGGGGGGGTCTTCAATTAAATTCCGGGCATTTTGTGGTCATGCCTTCGAGGGGCAGCTGGAATGTAGTGTCATCAGAAGATATGAAGTGAGTGCAGTCCCAGCTAGAAATGTTTATGTCTTTGGAATGGTCATCTCACTGCAGAATATATTTCTTTTCTCTTACCTGGAATAATGGTAACGGGTAACATGAATTTAATTTCACACTGATATTTTTATTGCCTGTATAGATACAAATTAAAGGTGACATTACATTTTATATAGCAAGAGATATATCCTTCAGTGGAAGCTGCGAGGAAAACCACAAAGCAGGTGGAACAAATATATCCTTTGCTGCTACTTCTTATATCTGTATTTGGTGCAGCTTCGCAAGGGATCAGCAGATAGACAGCTGAATACCACAGTGAGGGTTATGGCAATTTCAAAATAAAAATGGCTATCCTTCAGGGCATGTGTTTTCATCTGGTTACAGACTGCAGCCATTGCGGAAGTCATAATTCAACGTTTCCTATGAGTTGCGCTTGGCACCAAGGCCTGTTGCTATATAAGAATTTCCGTTTCAAATATGCAAGCTGCTTATGAATTTAAAAAAATTAAAATACAGAAGGCATCATCCAATTGATCAACGATTGACGTATAATTTAGCTGTGAGGCAGAGGAGGGATATATTAAGGAAGGGTCCTGATTCATGGACAGACCCTTTAAAGCATGGTCTTGCTACTGCTTGCAGAGGGTGCCATATGTACAGTTTCTATTCATTTTAATGTTCCCTCTAGTTAGGGCTCGACTACGTGAGCCTGTGCTAGCGCATGCGCTCTCGCTTGTGAGACTCTTGTATTCTATAATGGGCTTGAAACCTGCCCATCACTTCCTTTTCTGTTGACAGCGCATGGACCAAGCACAGATTAATTTAAATTTAATTAGTGTCCCTCTGCTGCTCTCATTGAATCAGGTACTATTTTTTTTTAAACTGCTATGAGGCAGTCAATGCGCGCCTCGTCATAGCACTTTTTTATTTTACCTTCCCCATCCTGTTTTTGCTTTGCAGTTTTCCATAGACCGAACACAATCCGAAGGAATTGGAGCGCATTATGTGCTCACCCGTTACATTACACACCGACATATTCATTTTTGTAGGCAGGGGAAAAAGTAAGTGATTTGCCTAGAATCACAGGATTTTGAGCCAACGCAGAGACTCAAACCTTTTTCCCCACTCCCAAAGTCAGCATTTCTGGACGTAGTATCTGAAAGAGACAATTAGTTATAGATTCCTTACCTTTGAATTACCCCCAGGCGTCAGACTGGATCCGGAGAATTTTTTTCGTCAGCAGTACCCCTGCGCCTTCGAAAGGTGGCGTTGGTCGGCTCCGCGTTGGTCGTTGGCGTCGTGGTCGCAGGGATGACGTCGCTGTAGCTACTTAGACGCAGCCCTCGCGCGCTGACGTCAGTTCTTTCTTTTTCCGCGCCAACCAGCGCAGATCCGGAGAGAGCAGTACCTTCAGTCCCTTTTTGACTGACTTTTTTGGCGACTTTTGTCTACACCGTTTTTTGAGTCTTCGACTCTTGGTGCACGTTAGGAATGCCCGGGTTCAAGGCTTGGTGTTCCTGCCGAAAACTGATCCGCACCGCGTGTGCCTGTGGTGCCTGGAACGCGACCACGACCCCAAGTCGTGTTCCGACTGCCGGACCATGAATCCGAAGTCTTTGCGGGAGCGGTCGCGAAAGCTTCTCGAGGCCTGGCAGTCCGCTCTGCGCCGTTCGAGGTCGCGGAGCCACCACCACCATTCGTCTTCGAAGTCTTCGCACTCCTCAGGTAAGTCGAAGCACAAGAAGAAGTCGAAGAAGCATCGTCGCTCTTTGACTTCTCCCCGTCCGTCGGCCGATGCGACAAGGGATGTGGGTGGTGCCCCTCCCGCGGCCATGCGTGCGGAGCCCGAAGGGTCGGCTTCGAGTTTCCCTCCCTTTCCGGGACCCGGAGCGACCCCTGCCCAGCTTCGAAGTTTTCGCGATGCATGCCATCTTTGGGCAGCCCGACTCTGCTGGTGCGCCTTCAGGCCCTGCGGACTCGGCGGCTTCGGCCTCGGCACCGCAGGGTCCCCTTGGATCCAGGCCTGGATCCGGATCGACACCGGTCGACCTCGTAACACCTCCACCAGCGCCGCTTCCAACGGCACCACGCCCGCAGCCGACGTCGGTTGTGTCCCAAGCCGGTGTCGACCCCGGCCTCCACCCCGGTGTGGACACGGAGCCGGACCGACATCAACTGACGCCAGATCCTGCGCCAACGGGTACTTTTGTACCCCTGTTCCACACTGGTTCTTTCAGGCCAGATTGGCAACCAGAGGAGGGTGAGGAGGACTGTGAGGGGTCTGGAGACCCTTTAACTGACCAGTTGGAGTATGATCCGGACTGGACAGAGGAGTTGGGGGATGCCAGTGGTCTGGATACCTCCCCAGATCTTGGCATGTTGTCTCCTCCTACCGTGGCTACGGAGGAGGGAGCTTCTTACGCAGTAGTGTTGCGTAGGGCGGTCGAGGCTCTCAACCTCGAGCTACCTACGGTGGCAGTCAGGACTAACCTCCTGACAGAGGTGCTTCATCCGGCAGCAAGCTCTTCGGAGCCCCTGCTGCCGTTTAATGAAGCCCTAACTGACATCCTTTTGGGCACCTGGTCCAGGCCCAACACAGGGGCTCCTGTGGCTAGGATGATTGCCCGACGCCACCGCCCGGCTCCGGGCGACCCCACTTTCCTCTCCCAACACCCCACCCCTGAGAGCTTGGTGGTCCAAGCCTCGACGTCCAAAGGTGCATTCCCTAACGCTCCACCTGATAGGGAATCCAAGAAGCTGGACCATCTTGGGAAGAAGATGTTTTCTTCCTCCAGCTTGGGACTGCGGTCGGTAAACACTGCATGTCTGTTGGGCCGTTACACCCACTCTGTGTGGGATACGGTAGCGCAGGTGCTGCCCCAGTGCCCGTAGGAGGCCCGGGCCGTGCTCTCCCGTGCAGTCGCTGAGGGGAGAGACGCCGCCAAGTTTACCATACGATGTGGGCTGGACACCGCCGACTCGATTGGTAGGACGATTTCCACGTCGTTAGCCCTTCGACGCTATGCCTGGCTGAGGTCGACTGGCTTTTCCGGGGATGTCCAGGCTACCCTGATGGACATGCCCTTTGATGGCCGTCGCCTCTTCGGCGACAAAGCAGACAATGCGCTAGAGCCCTTCAAGGACTCTCGGGCTACGGCCAAGTCCTTGGGCCTCTCCACCCGCCCTGCGCAGTCTGCTTTTCGCCCCTTTCGTGGCTACGGAAGGGGTGCCCTGCCATGTTCCACCCAGAGCCACAGGCCGGCGCATGCTGTTAAGCCCCTGCGCAGCCGGGGACGTGGGATCCACCGGCGTGGGTCTGGGGGCCAGAGAGCGGGTCAGTCCACCAGTGCCCCCTCTGCAGCAGCCTCCAAACCCTCCTAGTCCGACTCTCCAGGGCCACCGATCGCCAGTGGGTGGCAGGATCCGCCATCACCTCCCCCACTGGCGCACCATCACGTCGGACAGGTGGGTTTTGCAGATAGTCCGAAGGGGCTACTCCCTCCCCTTCGAGACTACCCCCCCAGCCATGCCACCTCAGTACCATCGAAAGTCGGAGGATCATCTGGCCCTTCTCCAACAGGAAGTTACGGCTCTCTTGGCTCAGGGAGCCATTGAGCGAGTTCCTGCCCAGTAGGTCTTGGTTGCTATTCCCACTACTTTCTGGTGCCCAAGAAGGACAAAGGCCTGCGTCCTATCTTGGATCTCAGGAACGTCAACCGCTTCCTCCGGAAGGAGAAGTTCAAAATGTTGACGCTTGCTCAGGTCCTGTCTGCCCTCGACCCTGGAGACTGGATGGTAGCGATGGACTTGCAGGGCGCTTACTTTCACATTCCCGTCCTGCGTTCCACGGTAGACCACGAGCACTTTCAGTTTACTGTGCTCTCCTTTGGCCTTACAAGCGCCCCTCGGGTGTTCATGAAAGTGATGGCGGTGGTCGCAGCTCATCTGATCAGATCAGGGGTTCCAGTCTTCCCATATCTCGACGACTAGCTGTTGAAGGCGGGCTCGCCCCAGCCAGTCGTCTCCCACCTCCAGACTATGGCGGACCTCTTGCATTCGCTGGGGTTCACTATCAACGTGCCGAAGTCACACCTGACTCCCTCTCAGAAGCTCCTTTTCATCGGAGCGGTTCTGGACACGACGCAGTTTCGGGCTTATCCTCACGAGCAGCGAGTCCGGGATATTCGGGCTATGATTCCGATCTTTCAGTCTCTATCCCGGGTTTCGGTCAGAATGACCCTGAGGCTGCTGGGCCTCATGGCCTCCTGCATCCTGCTGGTGGATCATGCCAGGTGGCATATGCGGGCTCTGCAGTGGGACCTGAAGTTCCAGTGGGCACAGCATCAGGGAAATCTGTCTGATTGCGTTCAGATTTCGAAGGGCACTGCACGACAATTGCAGTGGTGGCTAACGAACCAGAATTGGGTCAACGGCAGATCCCTCTCCCTTCCCCAACCGGAGTTCACAGTGGTGACGGATGCGTCACTTCTGGGGTGCGGCGGACACATGGGAGAGGCAGAGATCAGAGGCCTCTGGTCTCCGGCGGAGTCTGGGCTCCACATCAACCTTCTGGAGCTCCGGGCGATCCGTCTTGCACTAAAAGCATTCCTTCCCTCTGTCCGGGGAACAGTAGTGCAGGTGTTCACGGACAACACCACCGCCATGTGGTACTGCAACAAACAGGGCGGGGTGGGGTCGTGGACCCTATGTCAAGAGGCTCTCCGTCTCTGGACATGGCTGGAACATCAGGGCATATTCCTGGTGGTTCAACACCTGGCAGGCTCACAGAACGCCAGGGCTGACTAACTCAGCCGCAGGTGCATGATGGATCACAAATGGCGTCTTCACTCGGAGGTGGTGCGAGGTCTCTTTCGGCAGTGGGGAGAGCCTTTGTTAGATCTATTCGCCAACGAAGACAACGCGCAATGTCAGCAATTCTGCGCGTTGGAATTTCCAAGGCGGCACTCGCTAGGCGACGCTTTTCGTCGCGAGTGGAGTTGGGGTCTTCTATACGCCTTTCCGCCTATACCATTTCTGCCCAGAGTACTGAAGAAGATCAAGCGCGACCGGGCTCAAGTCATTCTTGTGACTCCGGATTGGGCACTAAGAGTCTGGTATCCCGAGCTATTACACATGGCCATCGATCCACCGCTCAGACTGTCTCTTTGGGAGGATCTTCTGTCGCAGCAGCAGGGGACGGTCCTCCACCCGAACCTGTCCAGCCTCCACCTCCTTGCGTGGAGATTGAGCGGCGACAGTTGACAGCCTTCGACCTTCTTCCCGAAGTCTGTGACGTTATCTTGACAGCCAGGCGTCCCTCCACTAAAACGGTATATGCATGCAAATGGAACAAATTTGTGTCATGGTGCGCAGCAAAGGCTGTGGATCCCCTTTCTGCCCCTCTTTCTGAGGTTCTCTTGTTCCTCCTTTCTTTGTCCCAGCAGGGCTCTGCTCTGGGCACTCTTAAGGGCTACCTCTCAGCCATTTCAGCCTTTCTTAGGCTTCCTGATCAACCTTCTCTTCTCAAGTCCCCTGTTGTAAATCGTTTTCTTAAGGGCATTACTCATCTTTTTCCTCCTGTTCCCTTCGTAATGCCTCAGTGGGACTTGAACTTGTTCTTACTTTTCTTATGTGCGCTCCCTTTGAGCCGCTCCATAACTGTCCTCTCAGACTTCTTACTTTTAAAGACTGCCTTTCTGGTTGCCATCACTTCTGCTCACGGAGTGAATGAGCTCCAGGCTCTTTCCTCGAAACCTCCTTTTCTGGCGGTTCATCCAGACAAGGTTGTTACTTCTTTCCACATTGGTCAAACAATCACTTTGCCCACCTTTTTTCCGCCTCCGCATCCTTCTTAGGAGGAGGAGAGGCTCCACCGTCTGGATCCAAAACGTGCGCTTTCCTTTTATTTGGATCGCACCAAGCAATTCCGGGTGGACGACCAGCTCTTTGTTGGCTACGTGGGTGCCAAAAAAGGTCGGGCCATGCACAAACGGACCATCTCCAGGTGGGTCGTTTTGTGCATCAAAGCTTGCTACTCTTTGGCAAAGAAGGAGCCTCCAGTGGGACTGCGCGCCCATTCCACCAGGGCGTCGGCAGCTACCACTGCTTTGGGACGGGGAGTTCCCCTCAATGACATCTGTCAGGCAGCTACGTGGGCATCTCTGCACACATTCAAAAAACACTACTGCCTGGACAGCCAAGTTGGAGAGACGGCTTCTTTGGCCGTTCTGTTCTCCAGGACTTTCTGGTGTGAACTTGGTTCGCAGACCCACCTCCGGGGTTGGTATTGCTGGGGTATCTATTCAAAGGTAAGGAATCTATAACTAATTGTCTCTTTCAGATGAACAAGTTACTTACCTTCGGTAACGATATATCTGTAAGAGACATAGATTAGTTATAGATTGCTTACCGCCCCACCCATCCTCCCCGTTCTGCGAACTGACTTCTAGGGTCAGGGAATCCCTTTCAGGGCCCTAGATTTGTGCACCAGTGGTCAGTGCCTTGCATGGCTCTGCGCTTCTGGCATGGAATGTCGTGTAAAAGAACTGACGTGAGGGCGGCGTCTAAGTAGCTACCGCGACGTCATCCTAGCGACCACGACGCCAACGATGAACGTGGAGCCGACCGACGCCACCTTTCGACGCGCAGGGGTACTGCTGACAAAAAAAATTCTCCGGATCCAGTCTGACGCCTGGGGGTAATTCAAAGGTAAGGAATCTATAACTAATCTATGTCTCTTACAGATATATTGTTACCGAAGGTAAGTCACTTGTTCGCTACAACCTCTCCCCTAACCATTGCTTCAAAAGATCGCCACTTTTAATAAAGTCAAAATGATGTTATTTATTTACACTGTTACCTATAACATACACAGCATACAACCTCCTGTATCATCTTTGTGCTAATTGGCAAGAAACCTTCAGACTTCACACTTTGCTGAGAATGACATAAAATGTAAGAGCCTCATGACTCTTTAACCTTTACTTAGAGCCATTCTACACAGCCATGCTACTGTATATCATGGCTAAAAGACATTGGCTAAGCCAATAACTATTGTATAGGCGAGACCTACTGGCTTTTGCCAATGCTTGTTTTGAATGCAGGAAGTAAACAGTAAATAGGTTCTAGTAATGGGCAGATATCTTATTTTTAACACATTAATAATTAACTGCTACCATTTGGATTTTTGCTATCTCTGTATTTCCTAAGAGAAGCCGCATTAGCAGGAACCTGTTAACAAGTGAGATGGGAGTTTTCCCTCCAGGGCTGAATTTGTAAAATAAATAAATAAAGAATTGCGGAGGCTTAAGCTTTTCTTAGAAGCCTTAGGAGTCGGCCGCTGGCTCGATCGAATGCCAGACTTGCCAAATGCCAAGGCTACGTAGTCTCGCTTCCACCTCGTGCGTTTTTCTCCCACCACCCTACCCCGCCTGTCTCCTTATCTCCCTCTTGCAGGTTCTTAATTATCCCTACTTTCTCCCTTTGTCAAAGTTGTCCTGACTTTCTCCTCCGCTCCTCCTCCTCCTCTTTCGTTCTCCCTTCTTCTTCTTTCTTTTTTGCTGTGGGCCAAACTTTGATGATGTAAAATAAGTCCAGACGCCCCAAATCGATTGCTGGTCCTCAACACCTGCCACCACCTGTCCAAATTACACACCTCCTTCGTCCCCTTCAAATGTGGGTGTGACGTGTTTCCCTTACAGAGAGCTGTAAAGGTACCGTACAGGCCCACAAAACACTGGAAAGCAGTTGCAGTTTCCACTTTCGAGCTATGCGCCAGCTTTGACCATGCACAGTAAAGAGTGTGTGTGAAGGGCCCCTCCTTTGCATTCAGGCGCCTATACCGGTGCTTTTCTCAATGCAATGCAGTGTTTGTGTTAGCGAGATAAGGCGATAACTGCTTCATTCTTTCTATTGGCGCTGAGCTGCCACGTTTGTTTTGTGCAGGTTGAGTAGTGTGACCTGCCCCACGTACAGATTCCAAATTAAACACATGTAAGTGACTAATAACATATATCCCAGGCTTCCCTGCTTCTTAAGCAGGGGGGGCTGGCCATTTTATTGTTGACATCCGTCGCTGCATAGCCAGAGTCGGCAAACGTTTTTTTTTTCCAGATTCCTGGGCTTCGGTGAAGAATACTCCTTCACTTGAGGGGAAAAGGAAATAGCAATATTTCCCTGTAAGCACACAGACAATAACTAGGTAAGAATTTAGTTCAGTTTAGACTCATGAAAAAACAGTAACAGTTTGTTTAAACCTTTCCTTGAATCCCTGTGGTTTGCACGCTCTTTTGCTCTTAGGTGCCCGTGGGAACTTTATCGGAATCTTGTAATCTAGTATTGCCGGTATTATTAATCTTGTTATTAGAATTAATTCGTTTCTGCCGTGTACTTATTAATATTATGAAGGTGTGCTGTGCAATTTCTTCCAAAGAAACAATTTCATTCTTTTCGATCGTGTCTCGGGTTTAGCCTTGGAGCATTCATGTGTTTGTTGGGTGGCAGTAACTGCTGGGATTTCATGTATTACGGGTATAGTTTCGTCGTTCGTACTGGCATTAATTAAAAGATACAGGATGAATCGTGCTGTAAGAAAAGATATATAATTTGGTGGCCCAGTACCGGACAGTGTATCATTGGCTGATATTGTAAAATCAGACATTCCCTCTCTCCCCATCTCTGCCCCAAAAACAGCATTACACATGCCTTGATCACAGAGTGGCCGCTTTACTTCTTGTTAGACACTTAAAATCTAATGCACTTTGGGGTTGTAATCTTGGTTTACTTCCTTTGAACTAATTAGACTGACACACCTGATGGAAGTGGTCTGTGGGTTAAAAGCCAAGGACCGGCTACAATGTGCCTCATGACATCGAATGAGATGATCAGCTTATTGGGGCTTCGATTTTTGGTTGTAATCGAAGTTGAACGTTACTCCCATTAGAGGCCGCTTGTTGGCTCTGGTCTTGCTGAAATTTTAAAAGGTCCAACATTTAGTACTAATCTTAAAATCAAACTTGCATCGCCTTATTTTGTTAAAAGTATTTTTCAAAAGAACAACTCAAACAAAATATGAGCTGGTGTAAAAAGGCACACAGCGTTTTGCAGTGGAGAGAAACTGAAATGTAGATATTGCATTCTGCTCAATGTTTTTTTTAAAAACGTCTTTATTTATGCAAATTCCAGAACAACCATGAACAAACCTGTTACGCACTTTGGACATTTTCTTATCGAGCAACATGGCGTGCAATGATGGCACATAAGTCAAATTTAGGGTAAAAGGCCGCTTTAATAGAACAGGTCTGAAACTTATCAAATACCAACCAACCTAGTCAAAAAGCTGCCTTACAAAACTAATAATACCTAACTAATAAAATAAAAATGTTCCTAACCAACCCACCCTTCTAAAATCTCTCTTGCCCCCTTTTTAATTCCTCCCTTAACACCCCAACCTGTCATACAACTCCTGTCCCATTGACGTCACCAAAACACTCACCTGTAACCTTCTCCCAATCCATCCCTTTACCCCTGACCTCCATGACTGTGTCCCCCTCCTCCCTTGTGAGCCCACCCATCCAACAATTATCCTGTTACCATGCCAACCAGGAAAACCCACAGGTGTTTTCCTGCCCCACTCAAAAAACGTCATCAATTGGTGAAACTTATAAACCATCTCAGCTCCATAATCTTTTTTCTCCCAGCAATATTCAACAGAGAAAACAAACAACATAAAAACCACATAGCCATAAAGTGCCATAACTTTCCCATCAAAAGAAAATTATAAAAATATTATGGGTGGGAGAGAGGGGGATACTAATCTTACTGAACTGCCCCTGGTTTGTGATAAGCGGCCAAAGAGACCATCCCACTCCTCCTAGCTACTTAATTTTTCTACTTGCCCCGCCCACTACCTGCAACTGACTAATGGCCACCCCTAACCTGACCTCCGGATTCACCACTCACCCGACAAGTCTGGGGTGGAGACCAGGCAAGCCTGGCTCCACCACACCCCCATCGGCAAGACTGTGTGCAAAGAAGGCACATTACTCAAATTTAGGGTAAAAGGCCATTTTAATAGAACAGGTCTGGAACCTTTCTAAAACCTCTCTTGCCCCCCTTCAATAATTCCTTGCTTCACACCCCAACCTGTCATACAACTCCTGTCCCATTGACGTCTCTACCCCCCTGTATCCAGCTCCCAATCCATCCCTTTGGTCCTTGACCAGATCCCTGACTGTGTTCGCCAACGCCCCAATCCAACAATTGTCCTTTTGCCATACCAGACCGGAAAACCTGCAGGTGTTTTCCTGCCCCCATCCCCCAAAAAACGTGGTCCTCCTTATCAGTTGGGGAAACTTATAAACCAACTCAGTTCCACAATCTTTCTCCCAGCAACTCCGCAATCTTCAAATGAAGCTCCAACAAATAATATTCATTGCCAAAAACCAACAAGTGAACCCTGTCCTGCCGAAACAAAGACTGATCCTCCGGAACAATCTCCTAATGCTTTAATACTGAGATCCCCATCATACTGCAAATGCCTCTAATTTCCCTGTTAAATTTCTGACTCTGTTTCTCAATAGCAGTCGGCTTTAGTGCACCCCTCCAAACTCTTCTCTGAACCAACTCCGTCCAAAGCATGTACGTCCCTGACCAGCATTCTGTTATCCTTCTCAAATCCATTTTTATAGACTTTATCAAACCAACAAATTCCAGACAAAGCAACTAAATCATTCTCCCCAAGATGGAGAACCAATAGGTCAAGACATTCCCTACCTTTCATCCGTTTTGTCAAAAAAACCAACAACTCACCCCACTGCATACCGCTCTTTTCCCACCAAGAAACTAGAAGCCTCGCACCATCAAGCGTTAGCTACCTGCCGAAAATCTGTCATTCTGCTTGCTTTTCTGCCCACCGGACAAAGGAATGTCCCACGATCCATACTGCAGAAGTGTTACTGCATGCCTCAGTGAACCAACCTATAAAATGAAGGAACCAAAATTATTACAAGCAATAACAAGAAACAACAACATAGCACAAGTTTTAAAAATGCACATAACGGCGATAGCTAGTCGACTTCCACTGACCCAGCCTTTTAACTGTCTCATCAGACAGACCCGGATGTGTAGCCTCCGTCGCTGCCCCAATCCGAAATGAATGTGTCCTTTAATCTGCAGCATGCAAACCCAAATCCTGTAAAACATACCGCATTAGCCTTATTACCTGGTAACATGTCAACCTGGACCCATCCTCGTGTAGAAAAACTGCATGTGATAGATCTCCTGAAAGACGTTTAAAAACTTACCACCTATAAACTAGGCAACAAACCTTATTAGACATCTTAGACATGAGCACCTCCTGACCTCTGCCCATCTGGCCGGTCTTACTGTAAGATAACCAAACTTTTATCTCCTCATTGCTAACAAACAGATCTTTCCTCAATAACCCACCCTTGTCCCTAGAACCCAAAAAATCTGAAATACGAAAGGCCCCATGTAATAACCATGCCTTGCATAAGGAGATCAATGCCACCTCCCAAGATGATGAGCAAAAATGAGGCAACCTAACTTCAATGTCTGCCAACAACTTACTTGAAATTGGTCTGCGTCTGTCACAGCGAGCACCACCTTTTCTAGCCCACCCTGCCAAAATCCATCTACTTACCTCAGCCTCCATTGGATCATATCCCCAAAACACTTACCGTAAAAGGATATGCCGGCCTTCTTGCCCGAAATTGTGATTGCAGAAAAACCCATATCAACCTGGCTCATTATGAAATTTACTGTAAGTTTGTGCCTCAAGGGCATCCCACCCTCTCCTGCAGACTCCAGATTAAAAAAATTCCTGCCATGCCTGCTTTTAAGCATTTTTTGGTAGACATAGCTACAGACTTCTCAATAAACTCAAGTATTCTCATCTCCCCAGCTGCCAAAGCTCCAGCGGCATCCCAGTCTTCTCCAATTCTGCCCCAGGTGCTAGCCCATGTAAGCTCAGCTACTGTAAAATAGATAATGCATCCACAAAGTTATTCTTTACACCCAGCACATATCTCCCTTTAAACAAAATGTTAAACTCTAAGCAGCTTAGTAGAAAAACGTCCAAAAGCCTCAAAACCTTTTCATCTCTTGATTTTTGGGTATTCATCAGTGCAACTACAGCCTGATTATAAACATTAAACATCACTTTCCTGTTTGCTAGAAGTACCATGGCCACCACTAAAGGAAAAAACTCTAGAAAGGCAATGCTTCTCTTCTGGCAACTTCAATCCTCCAGCCAGGGTTCAGCAGCCCAACGTCCATCCCAAAATAAGCCAAACCCATGGGCCCCTGCCGCATCCAGAAAAATCTGTACCTGCCAAAGCCACTCCTCCTCCAAACACAACATGGTTACTGCAATAAATTCTTTCAAAAAAGTAATCCTAATTCTCTCTGACACTTGCTTTTATGCGCACCCTACGATGGTGAAGAACCACTCCCAAAACTGAAAAACCCAATCTCCTACAAAAGTCTCTGTCCGCCCTCACCACCCTCAATGTGAAGTTAAGATGACCCAGCACCCTTTGTACCTTCCTCAATTCCAACTTGTGGGTTACAACTGCTTCTTCCAGTAATTCAGTTGAGGCGTTCACTTTCGCTTGAGGTAACCGAACTTCCATGCGTACAGAATCCAATACGATGCCCAAAAAAGTAAATGAAGTTAGAGAACTCTCAATTTTCTTAGGAGCTTAAGGAACCTCCAACTCCTCCATTGCACCTGAAACTCGCTAAGGGCTTGCTGGCAATCAACAGTGTCTCCTTTCTGCACCAAGAAAAAGTCCTCCAGATAATGTGTCACATAATGATGACCAAATCTGAATTGAAAGAACCAGTGCAAGAAGGAACTAAACATTCCAAACAATGAACAAGAAACAGAACATCCCATAGGCAACATCCTATCAATAAGTATGGCACCATCAAACTGTAAATCTAGCAATCAAAAATCATCATAATGAACTGGCATTAGCCGAAAAACAGACTGAATGTCTGACTTCGCCTCCTCCCCGCAAGCTTTCACCAACTCAATAGCGTGATCCACTAACTCATATCGCACCACACCATCTTAACTAGCAATAAATTCATTAACAGATTGTCCTTGCCTTACTTCATCAGTCCCTACCACCTTAGACATTTTGGATGCTAACCCTATAAAAGGAGCTCCTCCACTCACTTGACACACATCTGACCTGTAAGATGATAGACTCTGTCCATCCCTGCCTTGCAAATCCACTAATGTAGAAGGAGTTAGCTCCCTATTTTCCACATCCCATATTTGAACGTTATTCACCAGGGGACTCACCTGCCTTTCCCTTAAGTGATATCCACTAGCTAAGAGGCTCCTCCAAGCTATCATCTTCTTGTAATACCTCCAGTTTCCGTATTTGTCTATGAAGTAAGCCACCACACTGAGTGCCATAATCATTCTCCAATTCTTTGTCAGAGTCTGATACTATAACTATCGGCTCGTCATCTTGTAATGCAGGCGCTGCCATCTTGGACGCTGCTAACGACCCTTCCCTTGACGCACGATGATCTACGTCCATTGTTGGCTGCACCCCTGCTGCCGGGCGACTGTTACCGCACCCACCTGGGCGGGCAATCCCTGCCCAAGCGCATCCACGCACTCCCTCAGGGAACTTCCTCGTCTGCGCAATATACACGCTGCTCCTGTCCTTCTTTGCGGTGTCCCCGCAAAGCCATCCAATAAATCACCGGGTCCCAAAACTGACTGTAGCTCCTCTTCAGCAACCACAATAGGTACTGGGACCCATACAGCTTTTTCTAAATTTGTTTTTGTTTTGTGTCTAAAACTCTTTGCCCGAGGCGATTAACACGCTAAAACTGCTGCTGACACACCTTCTGCAGAAACCCTCTTTAGATGCCTCAAACCTCTAAAACCATATCTTTTATAAGATCTTTCCTACCCTCATCCTGCAGCACCTTTAGAGCATCAACAACTTGACTGACCCCGGGCATATTAATGTACTTATAACACCTTTTATCCCTCCTTCATCTCACATCTCTCTGATCTAAGTCTACCTTGGGACACTAATCTTACTGACCTGCCCCAGGGTGTGACAAGCGGACAAAGTAAAGGCCGCCTCCCCACTCCTTCTCCTAGTTGCTTAATTTTTCTACCTGCCACGCCTACTATCTACAACTGACCAATGGGCACCCCTAACGTGCCCTCTGAATGCACCACCCGACCGACAAGTCCGGGGAGACCAGGCAAACCTGGCTCCCCCCAAACCTCCATTATGCCCTCTCGTTTTATATGCAAATAATATAATGTGTCCTGTGAGTACCTTCCTCCCATCCACCTCCCACCCTCCTCCCTATTACTTTCCCTCCTCATTTGAGTTCACACAGTGTGTGGATAACCAAAGCTATCAGAATTCATCAGCCATAAGCAGTGCACACATTGCAGCAAATTTGTCTATCTGCAGGTGCAGATTTTATACAAGCACATCCCATGATCACCAGCCCGTGTGTGCGATTAGGTTGTTCCTTGAGTGTATTCTGCACAATATTAATGTGGAACATCCTTTTTTGATCTATTGGTACATATAAAAGAACCTGTGTTTGAGTGCAGGCAATGTAAAACCTTCTTAATGTTGCATTTAGTTCCATGTTGCTCCCAGCCATTGGGAACTGCTTCTGCTTTCTGGTTGGGCTGGAGACTGCTATTCCAAAGCCATTAAATTCCAAATTGTGTGCCTCTTGTATTATAAGTCTCTTCATTTGTAAGTTCCACCCCACTCATCCTTACATTGTGCACCCACCTCGCTTTTCAAAAAATATTTCCCTAACCTCTGCAGGCTGAATACGGCGTCAACCATTAAGAATGCTTTTCGGCCACCTTTCTTAGGCTGTTTCCTTTCTGCAGAAGAATAAAAACCCTTTCATTTCTCCATTTGCCATGTTCTCTCAACCGTTTTACCTGCTTTGTTTATTTGATTGATTCATTTGTTAGCTTACGTTGCCTGGTGCACTTGTAATTATTGCTTTCACAGGAGTCCCTGGTGTAGAGAAGGGACTATGAGATCTAGGGCTCAAAATATTGGTTCGAGTTCCCATCTTAATTCAAAACAATTGGAATAGGTCATGAGCCAAGGAAGTAGGGCTTTCTATTGTTGGGGTAGTGTAACTAAAAACAAACAAAGTCGTGGTTTGGAACAATTCCCTTTCCAATATATTCTTATGGAGGTCAATCTAATAGTGTTCCTACACCTGACTACTGTTGTGTTCCTAAACTGTTTCCTTGTTTGTGCCTTTGATGACGCTCAGCAGATAACTTTCCTGTGATTTTTGCTGCCAAGAATCCTAATATGATCTCAGTTTTAAAAATAAATAACTTCTCAATGCTTCCTTGCCACCTGAAGGTTTGTAGTCTGCCAAGCAGTTGTGGGGTACCAAAGATTGCTTCCTGAAAAGGGCTGCCTAACTCCGGACCTATCCGCAAAAACAAGGGAATCGGTTCTGCTTGTTGTATGATATGCAGTCTCTCTTACACTATGGAAGACAAGTGCTTGGAAACCTAAACGTAGTGCCTACTGCCTCTGGTACCCCTAACCATTTCATCTCTAAGAAGAAAAGGAAGAGTTTTTCAACTCATTGAAGCCTGGTTGGAAACAGCTTAGAAGCAGAAAGGGGGGGAGGGGGGTGGCAATAGTGTTGGTTGTAGTACAAATACTGAAAATTGATAATGAACTCTGAGCATTGGAATAGCGGCAGCTCCACACTTCAGCGTTTGAGCGCTGATCCTCAGTCAGTGTCAGCTGGAACTTCATTACCTCATAAATGGAATACCAGATTATCTTCAGCTGAGTTCACAACCATGTCAGCCACAAAACAGTGTGACCAACAACAACCCTTCTCATCTAGTAAAGGACAAGACAACTCTGTGGGGTGTTTTTTCCAGCCATTGTGTTTTGAGTTTCTCTTTTTACACTAAACAAATCAACTTGGGCAAACCCTTGCATTGACTCAAGAAGTTTTCTTTCCGTTGGGCCACCAGCAGTGTCCTCCCTTGCTCAGTTCATTTTTATCACCTCCAAAGTTGAGTCCCTGTCAAGCTAACATATTTGTGGTTCCTTGCTCCAGAATTTATTTTTGAGGGAACCAACTGGAATAAATCCACCACCTTGGTTCGGCGTCTGTGTATTATGCTTTAATATGCAGCAATGGCTCCTTGCTGCCTGCAGGATTTTTGCACTTCAAGGCTGATTTACAATGATTTCCAGAAATTCTTCACTGTTCTTAAGTAATTGTACACCTGGTCAAACCTCCAGCTGCAGACTGACTGATCTACTCACCGCCCGACATGCCCTTTCATTTTAGCCAGCTTAAAAGATCAATAAGTACACGTAAAGTAATACTGCATCATTTCTTGTCCTACCATTGCCTTTATTGAGCAGGTCCATTTATGGCCATGCCTTTCCTAACATTCCTACCCCCATTAAAAGATCAGTAAGTTCAAAACAATTCTGTCCTGTCATAAACGTCAAAAAAACCTCTCTTATAAACACTTATTATTGCATGATGTATACTACACCTATAAAACAGATAGGTCTACTTCCATCTCTTATTCTCTTGAACTTTTTTGTGTTTACTGTTACTAATTTTATATCTTCTGTTGTCCAGTCACAAGGGGCCCGATTCACAAACTTCCTTTTTGTAGTACATAAAGTTGTACTACAGTGTACTACTCATGTACTGCAAAATAAAATTCACAAACCTATTAAATATATGTACTTTTTATTATTTAATACACACTTAATTTAATTAGTTAATGTGATGTAATATTTGTATTTCCAGTTTAATAAATATTTTAAAGTATTCTATATTGATATTAAGCATTCAGATACTTTTAATATGTATATCTTAAATAATAGATTATTCATTTTCCCTTTACTTTGCCGTAGGGAGATCTCCATCCTGGTGGCGGAGAGCTCAGACAGCAGGTGAAAAGTTACTAGTAGTAGCTTTACACTTGTATGCTCTGATGTAGGAGGCTCCACCCATCATTTGAGTGGGTGGAGACCCATAAGTCTACCTAAGTGTATGTTGCCACTCTTAAATGATGAATAGCTAATAAAGTTACACCTAGGTGTAGGAATAAATATGCATGTGAGTAAATATATACATGTAAATTTATCTTTGTGACTCAAGCCCTTGCTTTTGGGTTATATGTCAGAACATCAAAAATAAAAATATTTTTGGGTCAACATATTGAGGCCTAAATATCGAGAACCATAATATCTTGATTTACTACTCTTCTCTCCAAAACATTGAACCTTGACCTACATGCTTCTAGTGGAGTTAAGTACAGTAAATCTATACCTACATATATTTACCTTCACAACATTTTGGTAAGAAGCCAATTCCAACAACTGCCTTTCATTTACAGTTAGGAAGGGTGTTGTGGTTTGGGAGTTTCTGTGACCCATAATTGTGTGAGGTCATGTAGAATGTTGGTGGAGCTTGGGGACAGCTGCTGAGAAGTAGCTGTCCTGCTTCGATCTTGGTGTAGTCTTGGAGAAATTAATTAACTCTTTTACCGGAAATTACATGACCGATCTTCAATTCTTGGAAGGGGAGCTTGAACTTAATAGATGGGCAGTCTGTTACGTAAGAATCTTTGTTCCTTGATCAGCCTATAGACAATAATTACATCATTGGGAGGGGGCCTAATATTATATGCTGGTAATTAGGAAATTGAGGAGAAAATACACTTAGGAAGGTATCTAGTGTCAGCTTTTTCTTTCCTTTTCCCTATATATCTTCCCTAGAACATTTGACCTTTTCCATATTCAAAAAAACTTAAAACTGCTTTTACCCGCACCAATGTATCCCAAAAGCTTTGAGGCTGAAGTGTTATGTTCAACAGGTAAAAGAACATGGTCATTGTATTTTAAACACAGAAGGGAACTTGGCTCTAATGACTGATGGGCAAGTTGACCTCAAATGAGCAGTGTGCCAATCCTTATTACTGCAAAGTAATACATAAAGGAAAGATTGAATAAAGGAAAGAATCAATTATTTATTACTTTAGCGAAAATTCAATAAATATCGGACTGTTTTAAAGAATTTTGGCAAAATTTGCTAACCCGTGTTTTACAATCCAATTAATAAAAATGTCTCTTTTTGAGGGCATGAAATGATCAAGAAATAAAATCAACTTCGTTTTTATTGTCACATACAGTGAATCTTAATCCATGTTTCATTAGATGAAAGTAAAAAGTGAAACGATGAAAAATAAGAGAGTTACAAAAGGATGAAAAATAAATCAAGAAGAAAGTACAAATAGAAATTATTTTTAGTTCACATCCGCGTATACATGCAAAGGTAAATTGTATTAAAATAAATGGAAAAGTAATGATATGATGATCTGGCTGTGATTGCTGACCTCTGAATAGATACAACTCTCTTTCTGGTTGACGGTTATTGGCCATATTAAGTGCACTCAAATTTGAATGTCATATTTGTCTCCAGTTAGTCGTAGCTAAAGTCCAGAGAATAGTTCTGTTCTTTTTTTACGAATTACACAGTTTCTAAAACTTGAATTTTTTGTTTGATTTCTTTAGTTTTAATCTAGTTTAATTAGTGAGACAATCATTTAAGGGACTGTGAGTTTTTTTATTGTGATAGTTTTATGGAAAGAATTACATTTGTACTAATTACCTTGCCTCGCATATAACAGATCTTTCTGTGGTGAAGATTACTTAGTAAAAAGTGTAATGGTTGAAACCTACATTTCTATAAAGAGTAAAATTAAGAAATTATACTCCGAACATAATTGAGATACTGTGGCCTGATTTACAAAGGCAATCTGAGACAAAGGTCTAAATTTACGGGTTTTGGTATTCACAGAGGTAATTTACGAGTTGTATCTTTACGTCTGCAGTCGAGCCGGAATCTCCACACTCGGGCCGTACTCTACGCACCGGGCCGTGCTCTCCGGCTCGGGCCGGATGAAGTGTAATCAATAGGTCGGAATACATTTTTTTAACGGAAAGGAACATTAGGAACATGTGATAAATGGTAGAGGAGGTCATGAAAATCAGTTTGGGCAGGGAAAAGGGTGTGACCAGACACTACATCATATTCCAGAAAAGTTTGCTCCTTGCATCATGGTACTTGTAGTCCATGATTTGCCCTCCCCTCAGTGTGCTTGGTACATGCAGTCCACGATTTGCGCTCCCCTCAGTGTGTTCGCTGAGGGGAGCACAAATTGTGGACTGCATGTTTCATGATGCAAAAGAGCAAACTTTTCTGGGATATGATGTAGTCTCCGGCCACACCCTTCCTCTGCCCAAACTGATTTTCATGACCTCCTCTACCATTTATCCATGTTCCTAATGTTCCTTTTTGTAAAAAATTGTATTCCGGCCCATTGATTACACTTCATCCTGCCCGAGCCGGAGAGTACGGCCCGAGCCAGAGAGTATGGCCCCCGCCGAAGAGTACGGCCTGGGTGCGGAGAGTACGGCCTGGGTGTGGAAATTCCGGCCCGACTGCGGAGATTTCGGCCCGACTGCGGAAATAACGATACCCTAGGTCATGACCTCTGTGAATACCAAAAGTCGTAAAGTTAGACTTTTATCTCAGATTGACTTTGTGAATCGGGCCCTGTGTTTTTACTGTCCATACCTTTTGGGGATTTATGGTTAAAGGAGACTTCACAATATTATTATGTATTTATAGGTTTTGTAGTTTTTATTTTAAACCATGTCTTTAAAACAAGAAACTGAGACTGATTATGGTAATGTTTTTCTGTTTTAGTTTGAGCATCATACAACATGGAGAATAAAGACACCAACATCGAGGACTCAGCACAGTACTCAACTGTAGATGTAGACGCTGCTACCATCGAGTTCAAAGCTAATGTAAGTATCAGTGTGTGTTGTTTGTGTGTGTGTCTGCTGTGGACTGCTGACAGATAACTGTACCTTTTTCATCTGGCTTGATACTGCTGCTGTGTGCAAGACATATTGTTACCAAGTTTTTTAAGTCTACTTTGAGATGGCTTTGGCTCTATCCAGGGGGTTTTAATCTCTGACCTTATGCATTGCATTGCATGAGCAACTATTTTACATCTGAGAAGTTCACTCAGTTATCACGCTGTGTACACACATTTGCGCACCCAACCCATGTAAACAGCATTTGTGACTGGCTGACAATTTATGTGAGAATCAGTAGGAGAAGAGAGGGTCTTTGGCCCTTCCACATGGTGGGAGCCAGGAGTACTGGTTTTGATTGGGCAGAAGTTGTCTGCTTCCACAAAAGAAGTGCTTGCCCAACACACGGAACATTTTGTTTATCCAGCTACCTGAGCTTGCACATTCAAGGTCACACAAATTCTATTGTAATGCTATTAAGGTGTGTTAGATAACTAGATAATATATAGCATTTTTCTCTGGGAGCAGCACAAATGGGAAGAAGACAGCTATTAACAGTACAATGATTTTTAGGTCTGGCTTGATAGGGCTTTCAAAAGCCTGACCTATTGGCATTGCCACTGCTTGATTTTTTCTATTCACTCATCTGTTTTATGTCTCTCCTTCCCACTCTTATTCTTTCCAAATAGGTGACATTTTCCTAGTCTCTCTTTTTTTCATTCCGTCTGCTTCCCCCTCACCTTTTTTTCCTCCTTTGTATCCCCTTCTCTCCATGATTTTCTTTCATTCCTTTCTTCATATAGCATATCTCTGTTCCTGTTTTCCCTTTTCCTTCCACTTATTCCCTTCCTAACTCATTTGTATCCTCCTGTATATTTTTGGGTCTTTTTTGTTTTTCCCTTCTTACCCATGTTTTCTTCACCTCCATCATGTAGCCCTTATTTCTTCTACCTGCTTGCTCATTCTTTCATGTGCCAATTCTGCACCCTCTCGCCTTCACATCTTCTCCATCCCCCCCCCTTTTTCTTTTCCCCTGCTATCACTTTTTACAATGCTCAGGCTTATTTAGACATAGAATGAATGTCTCAACGTATTGTCATTCATCGTGAGTAAACAACATTTATTAGTGCTCCACCTTAGTTAAGAAATTCATGTGTGTTACAGTTCCATAAGAAATTTGAGGAAGAAAAATTTGAAAATAAATCACAAAACCTTATTTTCATAGTTTTGAGAGCACCTCATGCATCTCAAGGAGTTGGGTTAGAAGGGAAAGGCAATAAAGCAACAGTTGAGAATAGTAGCTTCACCTTTCATTTGAATAATTGATTTTTAGCAATTGTTAAATTCAAGGATAGACAGAAAATAAATGTGCAAATCACTCCCTGCCCAAGTAGCTTGATTAGCAAATGATCGCCAGTGTAACAGAATGATTTCTTTTAGGCAACTCTAATATTAGATTTAATTCTCCAGGAGTATTTAAAAAATGACATAGTAAATTAGAGTAGTAAAGGGTTATCTGATGTATTATATTGCAGGGCCTTTCTGTGATCCCTGATCCCTGCATATTTGATAATCAGTACTATCTAGCTCCTAGCATGGCCCAGATAAGATGGACAAAATGGGAAATAGTGGGAAGAGGTTTCAATGTTATCATCACAGAAGTAACCAAGAACAAATTAAAAGCATTAGCCACTTAATTTCTTTTTGGCGTTAGCAACAGATAAAATTGCATAGCGGAATTTCAAAAAGAGACCAGATCTCTCTTTCTTCATGACCATCCCAGAGATTAAACTTTTCAGTGTTTCAGATAATAGGCAGCTTGTGATCCTGCTTATGTACCTTCTGGTACTGCTCTTTAACAACAGGATCACATTGCTGCTAATTGTTGCTGTTTTGAACCAAAGACTTTGCATGCCAGTGATATTGTTCTCACAGAAAAAACAAGGTAAGGAAAGGCTTACGGGATTTTCCATAAGGTTGGATTGGTCTAAACTATTTGTGTGATGTGCGTGAAAACTACAGATTTTTATGTAGGAGAGTAAGGGTTTCAAATTGATCTTGTAAGTTATGGAGTCATAACCGAGATCCATGTAAAGAAGCAGAATGGAAGTGCTTTTGGGTATAGATAGAAGCCACTTCAGGAAGAGAGTTTCTCTATTAGCTAATTATATATATCCTCAAAGTTTTACTTTATAAGTTGCTGTTCTAACCATCTTTGGTTGAAAATGAAGGCAGAAATATAGCTAAGATCAGGAGCTGTAGCTTTGCCTCCATGATTTATCACAAATCTGCTGAAGACTCCATCTTGTTGACACAGCATTGTCACACTCTTTCCAAACTAGCCATCAGATTTTATATTGTCCTTCAAACAAATCTCCATGTATTTAAGGTTCGATACCCACTCCAGGACAGTAGACTCTAAAATGATATTGCTTCTAAAGTTCTTCTGGGGCAGGTTCGCTGATGGTCTTTCTATATTTATCTCAAATAGAACACCTGTTCAAGTAGCAGAAGTTAGTGTAAAAAAACTACCTTGCAGACAGTAGTGCTGGTAGACAGGTACTCAGATTAGTGTTGTTAAGACATTGATTGTCATTAATATATATGCAAATTCTGTAAGTAATATTAAAAAGCTAACATTTAGGAACATTGTGATTTTAATAAATTAAATGAGTTAAGTGAGTTACATCCTATAGCTGCATTTTATGTTGTTTGGGACTTTAAATCCAAATTGATAACCACAATTCTAATTATGATCAGGTGACTTGTTATGATTCATATTTAGGAATTAAAAAACTTGATACTCGTAATCCAAGAAGGGATCATCTCAGAGAAACAGTTTTTGCCTGAAATTCAACGTTTAAATCTTCGTGCCCTTATGGGTGGGGGGGCTGCATCCTGATGTCCAAGCCAGCTGCACACGTGATTTTCTATATAGGAATGATATTTTAGACTAGATCTTTGTATGCTTGTAGATGTTTGCTTATTGCTTTGACATTAAGGAAATGCATAGATTAGTCAGTGATCACCATCTACTGTCTGTGAAGATAAACCTTTATATTAGGACTGCCAAGCAAAACGTATGCAGTAGAGCTATGGCAGATGCCAATCAACTGAAACAAATTCTGTGGGTATGTATGTATGTAATAATTATTTGTAGAGCGCACTGTGACCAGAAATGGTATCCTGGCGCTAAGAGCCACTAAGTAAGGAGACAGCAGATCAAAAAGCTGAGAAGCAGATCGCTAATGAGGGAATAGCCAGGTTTTCAGTGCCTTCCTAAATTTTATTAAGTCCGAGTGAGCTCGTAGGGGGGCTGCTAGTTTGTTCCATATACGGGCTGCGTTAACAATAAAGGTGCGTCCTCCTTGTCTGACTTTTTAAAATCTCGGTTCGTGAACATAATTGCCTGTAGTGGATCGGAGATTTCTACCAGGCGTGTATTTTTTAAATTTGTTTTGTAGGGGTATAGGTCCTTCTTTTTGTAGTGCCTTATGCACAATGCAGAGCGATTTGAAGATTATTCTCTGTTTGATAGACACCCAGTGGAGCTCCCTCAGAGCTTCTGTAGCAGATGAGTAGCGAGATTTTTTCAGCGTAAGTTTGGCAGTGATTGTCTGAATACGTTCTAGTTTTTTTAACAGGTAGTTAGGGGCTCCTAGCAGCAGGGCATTGCAATAGTCCAGCCTGCTTAATATTACCCCTCTCGAGATTAATGCTCTAGCTGGTTGGTCAAGCAATGGATATAACTTCCTAAGGGCCAGAATCAGTGCAAAACAGGTCCTGGTAAGTCCATTGACTTTATTTTCCAGAGTCAGGCCTTGGTCGATTATCACACCCAGGTTTCGTACCGCTACGGGGTTACCCAGTGGGGTTTCCGTAGGTAGCGGCCGGAAATTGGATGGTAAAGGTACCGGAAATTTATTAGAAGGGCAGCAGAGGAGTTCCGTTTTATTTCCGTTCATCTTAAGAGAATTTATGTTCATCCAATTAAAGATATCCAGAATACAAGCTTGAAAATTGCTAATGGTGCCCTCCTGATTATTGTTCAATGACAGAATCAATTGTGTATCATCTGCGTAGTTAATTAGCTTAATATTATGAATTTTTATAAGTGATATGAGAGGTTTGATATAAATGTTGAACAAAATGGGGCTCAGGGAGGAGCCCTGAGGAACACCATTTGTGGTATTTCTAAATTTGGATGAAAAAGGGGGAAGAGATACGGCTTGGCAATGCCCTGACAGGTAGGATTCTAACCAGTTCAACATCTGTCCACACCCACTGCCATAAGTCTGGACAGTAGGGTGTGGTGGTCCACCGTATCAAATGCCGCCGATAGATCTAAGAGGACAAGTACAACTGATTGTCCATTGTCAGTAGTCCTCCGCAGTTCATCAGTGGCACAGATTAGGGCGGTCTCAGTTCCATGACCAGGACGGAATCCGAATTGCTCTTCCTCAAGTTGTGCGGCATCCTCTAGATAATGTGAGAGTAATGCACTTATGTGGCGTTCTAGAATTTTTACTGGAAAAGGAAGAAGAGAAATCGTCCTAAAGTTGGCTAAGTCAGAAGGGTCAGCTAAGGCTTTTTTTAGCAGTGGTTTAACTATAGCTTTCTTCCAACAGTAAGGTACCGTCTCAGTTTCTAAAGAGTGGTTACAGAGTTGTAGGAGAGGGCCAGCGAGCTCGTCTTCCCATATTTGCCATTGCGTTGGCGGCAGAGGGTCCATCGGTGACCCTGATTTTATAGTCCTATACAAGGATTTAAAGGTCTCGCCAGAGATAGGATCCAACCTAGTGAGTGTCACAGAGGGTGGGTCTGACTGGGAGAGATCTAAAAGGGGAGACAATCCAAGTTGAGCTGGACTGGGGGGATGTGTAATAGAATGTTTACCTACAGTAGGTTTGTCAATTCCCTCCAGAATAGTTTTAATTTTATTCTCAAAATATTCTGATAGATTATCACATAGTGTCTGTGATGGTTCAATCTCTCGCTTGAGGCGAGATGGGTCAGTAAATTCTGTAAGAATTTCAAATGTTTTCCTTGCTTTGTTGGGAGCTGCAATAATTTGTTCATAATAGTAGTTAGCTCTCGTTTTCCTTATTTTATTTTTATAATCACGTAACGCGTTTTTTAAATGAAGCTTATCTACTTCAAGATAGTGACGCCTCCATTTCCTCTCCAATTGCCTGCATTTTAATTTGGCATCTCTCAGTGTGGGATCGTACCAGGGAGCTGAGACTTTTTTCCGATTCTTTATGGGAGTCAGGTGTATAATTTCGTCTAAAGTTTTTAAAATTTCCCTTTCGAATCTGTTATAATTCACCTCCGCAGAGTCTGCTGGAGAAAAATATGTATTATTGATGAAAGGTTTGGTTTTAGCTTTGGAGAGCTTATTCCACGCTCTACCTCTGCTAACTGCTGAGTGGGCTGCTGGTTCGACAGAAGAACGGCTCTTAGCCAAAATCAAGTGAAAGGTGATCAAAAAATGGTCAGTCCAGCAGAGAGGAGTTATTTCCTCTACCGAAGTCAGATTTTCTGGGGAAAAGATAAGGTCCAAGGTGTGGCCAGCTATGTGGGTGGGGCCATGGACCTGCTGCTGGAGACCTATTGTCTCGCAAGTGCTACGCAGCTCCTTATATGCTGCTGATAGGCCTTCTTCTGCCCAATAATTAAAGTCACCCAACAGAAAAAAGTTGTTATGCGTGATCCATTCATTGGAGATATTGTCTAAAAAGGAGGACATGGGTTGACTTACAGTAGTGGGCGGTCTATAACAGAGAATCCCTGTGGCCAGGTTCATCTGTTGATCCTTTAACTGGAATCCTAATGTTTCTATCCCCTCTACTTCATCTGTGGGGAAAATGTTGAAATCCCACCTATCTCTGTGGAGGATGCCTAAACCACCCCCTTTTTTACCCACTCGGGGCTTGTGGAACCCTCTAAAACCATCTGGACATGCCATGTCAAGGTCAGAGAGAGAGTCCTCCGTAGACCAAGTTTCTGTGATAAATAATACATCTAATTTCCCAGTATCCAGCAATATATAGATTTCTTCCGCATGTTTAGGGAGAGATCTAGCATTCAACAGACCACAGGCCAATCTATTATTTGGATATGTTTTATCCTTTCGAATCTCAATAGGCGTAGTATCTAGCCTTACAGTAGGTTGCTTACCAATCAGCATTAATTCCTCACCCGTGTAACATAGTCTATTCTGTGGAATGCGGCCAGATCTGGCAGTATGGCTGGCGCTGAGTGCGTCCGGAGCGCAGACGGGCTTGCCTTAGGCGCGCCAGCGGCGCGCCAGCGGCACGCCCGCTGCGCGTACGCTCCAGCTTGCTATTAAGTAGCGTCTGAATGATGCTAATTGAAGGCGTGGCGGCGGTCCCGCTGAGATACGGGTGCCGCTCTTGGCCAGACAGTGATTCGTGAGCTGTTAACTCTGTTTATCAGCCCCCAGTAACAAATTAGATTAAAAATGACCGAAGTCCTAAATACAGTTTTAAAAACAACTATTTAAAAGTGCCCCCTCAAATACATAGGTCAAATTCAAATTGCATAGTTCAGATTCGAAGTCCTAAATACAGTTTTAAAACAACTATTTAAAAGTGCCCCCTCGAGTACATAGGTCGAATTCAAATTACACAGTTCAGATTCAATTCAAGTTAACTATTCAATTCAAATGAGCACCTAGAGATAACGATGTTAGCCTTACTTAGTGGTATGAAATGATTTAGAAAAAAAGTTGTGTTGATAATATAAACAGGGAAGTATGCCAAGGATTACTGAAGAAGATGGGCTTTAGTGACATAAATGCGATCTATTGGAACAAGCTAGTGGATTCTGTTTTTTATATAGCAAGAAGAACAAGGAGACCCTGGAAGTCAGCGGGGACCAAGGGTGGAATTATGCTTTACAGAACAAGGGTCCCACACAATTTGGAATGCAGAATAACAATTTCACAGTTTTATAATAAAAATTGGATATAACAAATGTTTTAATATACAGATAGGTATTTTAATGCGAAAATCTATAAAACAAGGGAATGATAACACGAAAAAATAGGGTGAGCAACCGTGGCAAGGCAGAGGAAATCAGCCGATTTCCTTACCTCAGGCAAGTGACTTAAAACGTGACTTTTCAGTATATGTGAATATAAATAAACAAAAGTCACAATTGGGGTTACATCTCATACTCCACAATAGAATATAAATAGCGGTATAGAGTTGAGAATGTATGTGTCGACGACGTTTCAATCCCGGAGGAGTATCGGGATCTCATCAGGACTAACAGATAGAACAGGTGCCTGAGAAGTTGCCAATTGAGCTGCAAAGTGGGAAACCGCGATGCGGGGGGCCAGTGCGAGATGCTGGCAGTAGGTTCCACCAAGAGCAATCCGGAGACAATTTTGTATGCGGGGGTCGTGTGGATCATGGGCATCCAAACTGGGAAAATAGATTAGAATCTTCCAACAAGCCTCCCCGCCTTGATCGCCACTGCACGGTGCACCCCTGATCCCAGGGCCGTCCGCTGTCCTTCCCGCATCAGACATCGACCCGTCGCTCGGTTCCAATTCCTTATTCCCGATTCCGGGGTTGCGGTTGACCTTATCGCACACAGCGGCCTGCTGTCCGGCACGCCCATCCACATTGCAGTCTCCCGGCTGGGAGTTGCTACTTGTTGGAAGATTCTAATCTATTTTCCCAGTTTGGATGCCCATGATCCACACGACCCCCGCATACAAAATTGTCTCCGGATTGCTCTTGGTGGAACCTACTGCCAGCATCTCGCACTGGCCCCCCGCATCGCGGTTTCCCCCTTTGCAGCTCAATTGGCAACTTCTCAGGCACCTGTTCTATCTGTTAGTCCTGATGAGATCCCGATACTCCCTCCGGGATTGAAACGTCGTCGACACATACATTCTCAACTCTATACCGCTATTTATATTCTATTGTGGAGTATGAGATGTAACCCCAATTGTGACTTTTGTTTATTTATATTCACATATACTGAAAAGTCACGTTTTAAGTCACTTGCCTGGGGTAAGGAAATCGGCTGATTTCCCTCTGCCTTGCCACGGTTGCTCACCCTATTTTTTCACGTGTTATCATTCCCTTGTTTTATAGATTTTCGCATTAAAATACCTATCTGTATATTAAAACATTTGTTATATCCAATTTTTATTATAAAACTGTGAAATTGTTATTCTGCATTCCAAATTGTGTGGGACCCTTGTTCTGTAAAGCATCTGTTTTTTATATGTCATGAATTGTTGACATTTAAAAAAAAGGCCGGCAATATAACACAGGAAGGGGAGAACAAACATTCCATTCCCTAGTTTTCAAAAAATGTAAAACTAGAGATGTTTGTTTTGAACAGAAAATGATGAAAGCTTTTATGCAAAAGGAGTATGAAAGCATTTATGAAAAGATCAAACTTAAAAGAAATACTGGAAATTAGTTTATGAAGCCCAGGTGCGATCTAATAAAAATTGTTGAGATACCATTTTTGAGATTTGTAAATCAAATGACTCTGGTTGGATTTGAATGTTCATCAGTTCTTTAGATTGTGATCTTTCTTATGTTCAGGTTAGTTCATTTGCTCCTGAGGTTTGGGAAGTTCATATTGGGGAATTGTATTCAAGGGATGGCTGTACCACAGTATTGAGCTGGAGTCAAGGTTAGATACTTCAGTTAAGGCAACAGGGTCCTATGACAACTTCCAAACCTGTTCAGTAGATTATGTGGAGAGGGTAATAGAATGGAGCCCGTCAAATGGCCCTCCTCCACCCAATGATTTACCCCTAGCTTTGTTTAAATTGCATGAAACCTTTGGAGCAGCGCAACCTACATTGCTTTTTAACAATTTCTGTCTCTTGTATCAGGTCTCTGTTTGTTTGGTGAGCATCCAATTTACATCCACTGTATAAAACATGTGACCCAGCAAGGCTAGAGAATGACCGAATGAACGCTTTGCTGCATGGTGAGGTTAGGTTTGTCATAAAAATGTTACTAGATGAATTGGAAATATGGGTTATACAAAAATGATATGTTATGTTATATGTTTTGTAAAGTGCAACGAATCACACCTGAAGGTGGATCTCGCCGCTCGGCCTCTTCATGTATCACATCTACTCATTAAAATAACCAGGTTTTAAGCAATTTCTTAAATTGAGTAAAGTCCACAATCTGCGAAGGTAACCAGGAAGTTGATTCTATGCTCTCGGAGCCGTATAAGAAAAAGCTCTGCACCCATATCTTGAGGCAGGAATCCGAGTAATAGACAAAAGCGCCATGTCGCTGGATCTCAATGTGCGAGCAGGACAGTAATGATGAGGTTTGTCCTTCAGGCACTGAGGGAGTCTGCCTAGTAGCGCTTTGTGGATGAGGCAACATAACTTAAAAAAGATACACTTTCTGACCGGCAGCCAATGGAGAGACCTGAAGATGGGAGCCGAGGAAGAGCCTGCTGAGATGTTACAAACTAATCGGGCAGCCGTATTTTGCACGACTTGAAATTTCGTTAGAAGAGTGTTGTTGACTGTTATAAGCAAGGCGTTGCTATAATCCAGACGACTGATTATCAGCACCTGGACCAGCGTTTTCCTGGCTGAGGGAAGAAGCCAGTGAAAAACTTTCCTCAGGACACACATGGTAGAAATACATATCCCTCTTGTAACAGCTACATGACTTTTCGTGGTCCATTAATAGTCATTTTTTATTCCTAGGTATTTTGCTGATTGACTGGGGCACAGGGCGATTCCCAATTCCGCGGGCCACCAGTCAGGGAACCAGAGATGTTGCTCTTTATCAAACAGCGAAACCTCTGTCTTCTCATTGTTCAACTGAAGACAATTCCTGGACATCCAGGCAGCGATAACTCATATAATTTTGAAAGCGGTGAAAACGGTGCCTAGTACCCTCAATGTCCTGTCCTTTAGAAATGATCAGCTATGTATCATCGGCATACGAAATTACAGCAACATAGATATTAAACAACGTTGGGCTCAGCGAAGAGCCTTGGGGTACTCCCTTGGTGAGAGGGACCTGTCAAGATTGAAAAGGGCCCTCTGTGGTGATTTGTGTCTGATCTTCTAAAAAGTCAGCTAACCACTGCAGGACGGTACCTCTGACACCGATCTCATGCAGCCGGCTAATCAGAACTACATGAGAAACAGTGTCAAAAGCTGCAGAGAGATCCAGTAACACAAGCATGGCCGGGGCACCAGGGTCCAAAGAGAGACAAATGGAATCAGTGACTGCCACCAGTGCCGTCTCTGTACTGTGAGCTGCCCTGAATCCTTATTGGGAGGGATCGAGAATCGCATGATCGTCCAAAACCTATATGAGCTGTTTGTTTACATAATTTTCAACTATTTTCCCTAGCATAGGCAGAAGAGAGACAGGGCAATAATTACTTACATTTTTGAGGTCCGCATTAGGTTTTTTCAGAATGGGAACCACTAAAGCAGTCTTTCAAGCCAAAGGCACTTTGGCAGATTCAAGAGATAAATTAAATAAAGACAAAACCACAGGGGCTAACGAAGCTGGTAAAATGGACGCAGTCCTGGGGAGACAGATGTCCATCGGGCAGCCTGATTTAACTTTAATCAAAGATATTGCCACTTGGTCTAGAGTAAGAGGCACAAACTTATCTCAAAGTGGAGGAGAGTTATTATAAAGCAACCTCGAAAGGATGGAATTGGTCTGCTCCTGATTAGTAAGACATTTCCTATAAATCGCCTCAACTTTTTCCTAAAAAAATCTGCCAGAGAATTGCAGAGTTGTTGAAAGGCAGGTATATCTGAGACACATGCATGAGGGTGAATAAAGTCATTAAGCACTATATGAAGTTTTTTTAGAGGAATTACCCGCGTTTGTTATTTGATTACAGATAAAACTCGTCCAGGTCTTTCAGATAAACGCATAATATTTAGTAAGAGCAGATTTAAAGGCTACTTTATCATTTAGAGCCTTTGAACCTCACCAGTGTCTTTAATTTTCTACACCCTGCTTTCAGCAGGCATAAATCGCTGATGAACCAGAGGGTATGGGGTCTTGAAGAGGTCTGACAACAGAGAGGAGGAGCACACAGAAGACTCAGGTATTAGAGGCAGGCATGAGAATCCACAAGATCTACAAGTAACTGGGCCTTCCAGGCGAGAGAACAGGTCACAGGACCCAGAAAGTCGTTACCAATTTCATACAAAGATGAAGTAGATTAACAAATCCTTATCTTCCCTATATTATTTAGTACCTGAGAAGCAGGGGTCCTGGCGACGGCGGGGAACAGGCTGGCTTGCCTTTAGGGCGCCTTCGGTGCACTGGCAGCGCGTCCACGCAGTCATCTGGCTAAATAGAGCTGCCGAGATTAGTGCTAGACCGCTGACCAGTCGGGAAGTGGGCAGCAAAAAATGGAAAGCAACCTGCCTAAACCGTCCTTTCCGCACAATCAGCATGCTGCGGCAGACTGAAGGGCTCACTACCAATCAAAAAAAAGCTTTTTCAGCCTAAACAGAATTCCCACCCAACACAAACCAAAAAAACCTAAAATGCAGCGATTTTAGAATTTAACTGCAGGGAACCTGAGTAAGATGGCGCGTCCGCAAAATAATCTGCCTAAATAGAGCAGCCCAGATGAGCGCTAGACCGCTGACCGACCCTACTGGAAAATTAAGGATGACATTGGTGTTGTCGAAGATGTCATTCTCCGGGGTGGAACTTTAATAGCACCAATGTCCATGAGAAGCAGGTTGGTGGCTTTATCCCACGAAGGGCATGTAGGAATGACAGGCACCAAACAGAGGTTGAGGGAAGGGTACTGGTGGCCCTCCATGGATCGTGACGTTGATATGTTTGTTACTCACTGCTTAATGTGCAATGAAGCTGACAAAACTTTGACGACACGCCATTGTCCAATGACCTCCGTTGAACTACCAGAAGGTCCGTGGATCAAAGTCGGCATTGACTTCATAGGTCCCATGAATGCCTTGAGTCTAGAATTACGTTATGCCATAGTGTTGATTGATTATTTCAGCAAGTGGGTGGAAGTCAAGTTTGTGTCTCAACCCACCACACGTGAGGTAATTAACTTCCTGAAGGAGTTATTTTGCAGAGAAGGTTTTCCCCATCAACTGGTCTCCGACAACGGAGTGCAGTTTGTATCCTCTGAGTTAGTCTCATTCTTTAAAATGAATGGCATAGAGCATGTAAAATCCTCTTTATATCATCCACAGGGCAATGGCCAAGTGGAACGGGCCAATCGCCTGATTAAAGAAACCATCCAAATGGCCTTGAAGTCTCATATTCCTGTTGAGGCAGCACTACGCACTAGGTTGTGGTCATACCGTACCACCCCCCACAGTACCACTGGTAGAATCCCATTTGAACTCATCAGGGGTAGGGCAGCGATCACACGTTTGCAACCACATTGGTCATTGGCTTGGAAAAAATGGGAAAATGAAAACCATAAAGAAAATGAGAGTAAGATGAGAAGTTTGGTAGATGAGCGCCAGAAGCGCATGCGCACAAATTATGACACAAGGAATGCTGTACGAAAGATGTCCGTGAAAGAAGGTGACGTGGTGAGAGTGAAGTATCCCAGGAAGGGGGCCAACATGAGCAAGTATAGTGAACCTAGGCGCGTGGTCAAAACAAAGGGTACTGCCGTTCTTCTTGACAATGGTCAAAGGTGGAATGGGTCGAAAGTTGCCAGAAGCCGGATCTCTGAGCCTGTGATCAGGCCCAGTGGCTCGCAGGACGATTGTCTGGTGTCCTCTGCTGAGTCGCACATGGGTGGAGCATGTGGGGATAAAACTACTCCTGTGTCAATTGATGATATTCCCAGAGTATCCCTTCCTGGTGTGGCCACTGGTCCTGTTGATACCATTCGTGATAGGAGAACAATTGTTCCTCCCATAAGATTCAAGGATTATGCAATGCATTAGCTCTTCTAGGGAAAGCATAAAAGCATGTGTTTCCTTTGCTTGTTTTGAAACTATGTATTCCAGAGTTGTTTTATGAAAAACGGGAGAAGATGTAACATGCTGTGACCCTCCCCTGTCTTGTCCCTTCCCCGCTCCCGTCCTACCTGCTGTGTCCGTGCGCGTGTCTCCCGGCGCGCGTTTAGAACGTTGAGGGGACTTGTGCTGAGGCCGTTATTCTAACGGCCATTCCGTATCACACATCAATAAAGCTGGTCGCTTACTTGTTCCCTTGATGCCGTCTCGTCATTACAGTGGGCAGCAACCAATGGGGATCAACCTGCCTAAACTGCCCTTTCCACTCAATCAGCACGCTGCGGCAGACCGAAGGGCTCACTACCAATCAAAATAAAGTTTTTCAGCCTAAACAGAATTCTCACTCAACAAAGCCCCCAAAAGACTAATATGCGGTGATTTAAAAATTAGAATTTTAATTATACCAACAGTTCAGGCTAGACTGTTCCCATGAGGAGCAGGGTCAAGACTGATTTGCATATGGCTAGGTTCAAACTGTGGTGGCGTAATGAGCAAAAGAATGATGGATTTAACCCAGATCTCTTGAGTCGGGGTGATTCTTTGATTCATTCAGCATTCCGTCCATTATTTGTTGCTGCAGGACCGATTTTTTACACGTCAAGGTTTTTCGCTTATGCAGTGTGAGAGGCACAGTCATTACCAGCCTAGTGAGCTTTTCCCTCTCCGGTCTCAAAGTCTGCACCTAACAGTAACAAGCTGTGGATGGGATTCCCCTTGTGCTTTCTAAAAGGCCTGTGTTTGAAAACTGTATGCAAGGTTAGTGGGTTGGCTCGTGTAATGCCATAATCCAGTGATACTCAAAGTACGGCCCGGGGGCCGCTTGCGGCGCTCTTGACCTTTAAATGGGGACCCCCCTGATGAACACAAGCTGCTGTTTAGTTGCTGAGCACTAATATCTAGAAACATTTTTTAAATAAACGGGCAAGCATTTATTGACCTGCAAAAAAATGCTTGCCCGTTTATTTAATATTATTTCAGACCTCCTTACACAAACTTTGACCCACCCAGACCCCTTTCCGCCACCCTGTTGGCATCAGTGCGGCCCTCGCTCACACCATAGACGTACTTTGTGGCCCCTGGGCAAATGTTTGTGAGTACCCATGCCATAATCAATAAGGGAAAGAGTGGGTCAATAAGGCAAAGAGTGGCAGTAGTTGAGAAACTTGCAAGATGCTCTGTTTTCAACTGAAAGTGTATTTTCTCTTCCTATAAGGGAAGCATTCCAAATAGTGATGGAGCCAATACACTGTCAAGCTTACAACCTGTTGCGTGTGTTCCAGTTGTAGTCACCGAGCCTTGGTGCCTTGAGGTCTACGATGCCACCTAGCTGGCATGGCATTCTGTGTCTGGGATTTGTTTATGTGAACAACAGAATTAAATGTAGGAAGCGCACATTCTCTGGGGTACCTTATTGGAAGACAGTAGAAATTAATTAATATGTAGGTTACACTTGTCCTTCTGTCTTCTTTTTGCATTTTCAGTAGGTGAAGTTGGTGTTACTTTTGACCATTCCTTTGCTTTTCTTTATCTTTAGCGTTTTTGCAGATATTAACTCTAGAGTATTAATAACATTTGTTCCTTCTCACATTTCAGCCCATTAAATCTTTCCTCTTTATTTTTGCCTTTTCACATGCACTATTGTCTATCTGTTCTTCTTGGGCTCTCCATTTGCATCGCAGCTCCTCTTCAGTCGAACTTCAGTCATTTTTCTTTCTGTTTACATCTCATTCGACCACTCATACATCCTTTTCCTAGCTCTGTCTGCTTTTTGTCTTTTCAATTGCCGCGGATTTCTCTCTCCAACTCTCTCTTGTCACGTGGCCGATAGGGACATTGTCGACATCGCTAAGTTAGCATGAACCCAGCAGCCATGATGCCGCTTTTGCGCATGTTACTACATGACTTTAGTGTTGCAAGGCTCTGTTTATGCCTTTCACATGAGAACCGTCTGCTTTGTTCGTTCTCTGGCTGTTCCTGGAGTTTAGTCTGTGAGCAAGGTCGATAAACAATCTTGTTATTCTGTTCTGGTCAGTCTCTAGCACCTGGACAAAACAAAACATGCTAACACAGCTGCTGCTGGAAACTCGTACATTGATATTATGGGGATGCATGTTTAGGTAACGGACATTTGGAGAGGGACCTTTCCAGGGAGAAGAGCAATGCTGTTCCTATGATGTAGATCTACCATCTAGGCACTAAGGTATGGGGTCTGCTGACAAAGCCCAGAGATTTTCTATTATATAATAGTACATATTCGTACCAAGGGGAGGGTGGTTAGGCGTTATAGTCCTTTTTCCACTGTCTTTATATGATGACATCTCCCTTTATGATTTATGGCCTAGCTACAATGCTAACTGTATTAGTTCTAAGCATTTTGCTGCTGGTTGTGGCTCATATACTGCATTTTAGAGCACAATAGTTAAAATAAACATTTTAAACTATATCCGTGTTTTATTCTGTTCTTTAGTGGCCAAGTACGAAAGCATGAGCGAAAAGGTGTGTCTTGTTACCGCGATTCCTGAGAGATCCGTGAGTGTTGTGTTCTGGGGTGTCTGATCATTTGCTTCTTCATGAGTGTGTAGGAGAGCGAGTGAGACACTATAGCTAGTCGGTCCTGGGTTCGTGGGCACTAAGGTGGTGGGAAGGCTTAACCCCTATACACCGAGGTCCCATTTTCCTGCGCATAGTTCTGTGTATGTGCAGAATCCCTGCAACACTCTCTCTTTGTGTAAATATATATTATATTCACTGAATATAATATATATTGTGTGTGACTATATATATATATATATATTCACTGAAAAAACCATAGGTTTCAGGGCGTTATAGTTAGTTGGACATTTCACTCGTACAAAACCATAGAAATTCCCCGTTATAGTTAGTTCAGCTAACTATAACTCGCGCGCCCATAATGCACTGCTGATGACGTCACATATTACATCACTCATGACATGGTCAGTGACATCACTCATGACATCACTCATGACATCACTGATGACATCACTGATGACATCTTCCTTGTGATAGAGTGACAGACTTCCTCTCACCCAAATATAACCTTTGATACACACACTCAAAAATACAAACTACCATTTTCAAAACAATGGACATACCGATACCAATTACAACACACCTATTCAGTAATTCCAAGATCTACACACACATCCACTCATTCACCAACAGTCCCTATACAGTCACTCATACATGTACTCACTCATCATATGTACTCATACACCTATACATCCTGTTACACACCGCCACTCATCCATAGAGTTACTCACACACATAGTCACACATGCAAACAAAGTATCAAACATCCATTTACTTGCATATACAGTTATACACACACTACCACACTTACTTCTACAGAAACTTATACATACTTACTCTCTTAAACAATCACTTATAGAAACACCTACTTATTTGTACAGGAACTCTTCCAATCTCTCACTCTCACATATACTCACTTATATACACCAATACTCACATATACTAGTTTAAAACATATGTAGTTACTCATAAATACACTATTGAGACAGTCATCCACTCACTAACACACCCATACACATACTCATCCACCTATACAGTCCTGCACACATGCTGTCTTCAACACATACAAACAGTGAGTCACTCATTCATGCATCTATGCACTAAGTAATACCCCCCACCGAACCAAACAGACACTCAGACACTCATACTGATACTCAAAAAACCAACTAATAACCCATATAGACACTCATGTAGCTACTCACCAACCCATGCAGCCACTTATACACAAAGTGAGAGACTGATACAGATATTTTCATATTTAAACATTACTCACTAACCCATGTATTCACTAAGATACACTTAGTCAGTTATAAAATCAATTTTACAAAAAAATCATCCATTTAGACACTTATATACCCATTTATTCTTCCATCGACCTTGAGATATACATATATAAAACATATTTAATTTTCAGAAAAACACACATTCACTGGATGATGTCATCAGTGATGTCATCAGTGATGTCATGAGTGATGTCGCTGACCATGTCATGAGTGATGTAATATGTGACGTCATCAGCAGTGCATTGCGGGCGCGCGAGTTATAGTTAGCTGAACTAACTATAACGGGGGAATTTCTATGGTTTTGTACGAGTGAAATGTCCAACTAACTATAACGCCCCTGAAACCTATGGTTTTTTCAGTGAATTTCTAAGGTTTTTTAAATGCTAATTTCTAACTATAACGTGCCTGAAACCTATGGTTTTTTCAGTGAATTTCTAAGGTTTTTTAAATGCTAATTTCTAACTATAACGTGCCTGAAACCTATGGTTTTTTCAGTGAATATATATATATTTATTATACTATGTATACATGTGAAAATGTCTCGGTCCCCTGTTTGCCTCGGTGGCACGGAAAAAATGGGTGGAACTGACGTCAGCACGCCGACGAGGTCCTCTTATGGCTCCGATGACGTCATACGGTGTCGCGAGCGGAGCCGTGCTCGTTGACGTGGGAGAGCTAGGAAAGAATTTCCGTGGAATGCTGGTGCAGGGGATATTCACCTAAGTGTTCAGGCTAGTCCTTTGGGAGCAACTGTTTATGTTGCCACTCCAGAAACCGAAACCAGTGATCCGAGGGCAGAGGCCCTGCAGATGGCACACGAGGTGGGGTGCCCAGTCGTGTGCACCGGCGGGGCAGCGAAGTGACAAGCACCCCAACCCACAAAAAAGGTAACAAGGGCACTGAATAACACAGGATCTTCTCTTTGTATCTGGCAGGAACAACGAAGTTAAAATGCCCTACTACCAAAATGTAGAATTAGTGCTACAACGGTCTTCAAGAGGACCTGCGATGCCGCTTCTGCCTCCCGTACCCTGGAGGCGGCACATGGGTCACGCGGTACGGTCATACTGCGGTGGGACGCACACTCGTTGACCTCTCATGGCACTGCTCCACACTTCAGGGAGGACGCTTTCCATTAGCTATGTTTTCTGATGACATGTCGCGCCGGCCCCGTCCAACAACAGAACTCCTTTAGATTCAAACAGACTCTTCCACTCTCTCACCGGAAGGGAAACCAGGCCACGCGGACACTTTCACAATACAACAGCCGGGAATGCACTTTTCGGTAAAAAAACACATTCCTTCCTCCTAATTAATCAAATAAACGTCTCACTGAAGAACAGGGGCCAGCTTCGATCGGTAAACAGCCGTTACAACGACTTTTTTACTTTGCGATACCATTACAATGCATGCATTACCACGCATGCGTTGTACATCACGAAGTCATTACTACGCATTTTTTAGAACGCATGGTCATTTACCACGCATGCCTTTACAACGAATTTTGTTGTAAAGGTATGTATGGTAAATGACCATGCGTTCTAAAAACATGTAGACGATCCATGTCGTTGTAAGGAAGCAGAGGCTGTTCCGTTTCCTCACAACGACGTGCACCGCCCCTCAGAGATGACGTGAAGCAGGAACCACGAGGAGAGAGGAACCATGAGGAGTGAGAGGTAAGGTGGATTGGGCATGGGGTGGGGGTTTCTTTTCTAGGGTTTAGGGTAGTGCAGTGGTGTTTGGGTGGTGTAGGGGGTCGTGCTGGGGGTAGGTTTTTAGGGTTTAGGGTAGTGCAATGGTGTTTGGGTAGTGTAGGGGGTCGTGCTGGGGGTAGTGTTTTAGGGTTTAGGGTAGTGCAGTAGTGTAGGGGGTCGTGCTGGTGGTAGTGTTTTAGGGTTTAGGGTAGTGCAGTGGTGTATGGGTAGTGTAGGGGGTCGTGCTGGGGTAGTGTTTTAGGGTAGTGCAGTGGTGTTTGAGTAGTGTAGGGGGTCATGCTGGTGGTAGTGTTTTAGGGTTTAGGGTAGTGCAGTGGTGTTTGTGTAGTGTAGGGGGTCATGCTGGGGATAGTGTTTTATGGTTTAGGGTAGTGCAGTGGTGTTTGGGTGGTGTAGGGGGTCGTGCTGGGGGTAGGTTTTTAGGGTTTAGGGTAGTGCAGTGGTGTTTGGGTAGTGTAGGGGTCGTGCTGGGGGTAGTGTTTTAGGGTTTAGGGTAGTGCAGTAGTGTAGGGGTCGTGCTGGTGGTAGTGTTTTAGGGTTTAGGGTAGTGCAGTGGTGTATGGGTAGTGTAGGGGTCGTGCTGGGGTAGTGTTTTAGGGTAGTGCAGTGGTGTTTGAGTAGTGTAGGGGGTCATGCTGGTGGTAGTGTTTTAGGGTTTAGGGTAGTGCAGTGGTGTTTGGGTAGTGTAGGGGTCGTGCTGGGGGTAGATTTAGGGTTTAGGGTAGTGCAGTGGTGTTTGGGTAGTGTAGGGAGTCGTGCTGGGGGTAGTGTTTTAGGGTTTAGGGTAGTGCAGTGGTGTTTGTGTAGTGTAGGGGGTTGTGCTGGGGGTAGTGTTTAAGGGTTTATGTTAGTGCAGTGGTGTTTGGGTAGTGTAGGGGGTAGTGCTGGGGTAGTGTTTTAGGGTTTAGGGCAGTGCAGTGGTGTTTGTGTAGTGAAGGGGGTCATGCTGTGGGTAGTGTTTTAGGGTTTAGGGTAGTGCAGTCGTGTTTGTGTAGTGTAGGGGTCATGTTTTAGGGTATAGGGTAGTGCAGTGGTGTTTGGGTAGTGTAGGGGGTCATGCTGGGGTTAGTGTTTTAAGGTTTAGGGTAGTGCAGTGGTGTTTGGGTAGTGTAGGGGTCGTGCTGGGGGTAGTGTTTTAGGGTTTAGGGTAGTGCAGTGGTGTTTGTGTAGTGTGGGAGGTCATGCTGGGGGTATATTTAGGGTTTAGTGTAGTGCAGTGGTGTTTGGGTAGTGTAGGGAGTCGTGCTGGGGGTAGTGTTTTAGGGTTTAGGGTAGTGCAGTGGTGTTTGGGTAGTGTAGGGAGTCGTGCTGGTGGTAGTGTTTTAGGGTTTAGGGTAGTGCAGTTATGTTTGGGTAGTGTAGGGTGTCGTGCTGGGGGTAGTGTTTTAGCACTAATTTTTCTTTCTACAGCACTAACCATAATTTCTATGACAAAATGAACCCCCTCATTTTGTTCCTTTTAAATTAAATGTTTTAAGTGTTACCAGTTTATTCCAATCAAGATGGCTTCAGGTGTGCCATAATTTTGTCATAAGTAAGACTGTTAGCGCTCTAGTTGTTCTTTAGAACACTCTGGGAAGCTGCAGTAGAACACAAAGGCATCAACTGACAGGCTGCTCCTGTTGAAATATAACAGGAAGATATTTGAGATCTCACTTAAAACATGTCCTAATTTTTCTTTCTACAGCACTAACCATAATTTCTATGACAAAATGAACCCCATCATTTTGTTCCTTTTTAAATTAAATGTTTTAAGTGTTACCAGTTTATTCCAATCAAGATGGCTTCAGGTGTGCCATAATTTTGTCATAAGTAAGGCTGTTAGCACTCTAGTTGTTCTTTAGAACACTCTGGGAAGCTGCAGTAGAACACAAAGGCATCAACTGACAGGCTGCTCCTGTTGAAATATAACAGGAAGATATTTGAGATCTCACTTAAAACATGTCCTAATTTTTCTTTCTACAGCACTAACCATAATTTCTATGGCAAAATGAACCCCCTCATTTTGTTCCTTTTTAAATTAAATGTTTTAAGTGTTACCAGTTTATTCCAATCAAGATGGCTTCAGGTGTGCCATAATTTTGTCATAAGTAAGACTGTTAGCGCTCTAGTTGTTCTTTAGAACACTCTGGGAAGCTGCAGTAGAACATAAAAGCATCAACTGACAGGCTGCTCCTGTTGAAATATAACAGGAAGATATTTGAGATCTCACTTAAAACATGTCCTAATTTTTCTTTCTACAGCACTAACCATAATTTCTATGGCAAAATGAACCCCCTCATTTTGTTCCTTTTTAAATTAAATGTTTTAAGTGTTACCAGTTTATTCCAATCAAGATGGCTTCAGGTGTGCCATACTTTTGTCATAAGTGAGGCTGTTAGCACTCTAGTTGTTCTTTAGAACACTCTGGGAAGCTGCAGTAGAACACAAAGGAATCAACTGACAGTCTCTGCCCTTGTTGGATGTACATGTTTTACTGAGAATGTCAGACTTCATTCTCACATGACTGAGAAAGATAATGTGAATTTACAGAAAATATGCTCTCATTTTAGCTTCTGGAGCACCTTCCAAAACTGTATGGGACAAGCATGTGAAAATAGTTCTCTCAAACATGATTCATGATATCCCAGCAGAAGGTTTTTCACAGGGTAAAATCACCTTAGAACACACCACAATTCCTGAAATTAGTATGGTACCATCAACAAATGAATTCTAATGTAACTAAAGTCTGTTATCACCCTTTATAGTTCTCCTTTTGGTAACCCTCAAAATCTTCGATTCACTACAATGCATTTCAATGGGGTACTATCATTTATATTGGTCCCAAGATGGCTGCCAGCAATTCCAGGATGAAGTGCTGACAGCCAATCAGATCTCACGATGACATGTGTGGTTAGGCTCCGCCCAGATATATATGTGTTTTCTTTTTCAAATTTCTCAGGAACTACTGAACGGATTTACACCATTTAAGCAAAAGGCACGACTCTGAACCAAGGGCTACCTTTTGGCAAATTTGGTGTAATTCCGTTCAGCAGTTCGGGCTGTAGCTGCGACTAAAGGTTCCTATGGAAAATTGCATGGGGAAAACACGTTTTGGGACCCCCTTTTTCTCGGCCCCGCTTGCCGAATCACCCCGAGACTTTCAGGATAGGAGCGGACCGGAGCGCCCCAACAAGTTGGAAAATTTCGCGAAGATTCGTCAACCGGCGCCAAAGTTATTTCAAATAGAATGTTTAGGATTTCCTATGGAAAATAGGTCCTAACTATAACTATCTACTGGCGACCACCACCCCCCAGGGCCGGCTCCTGCAGTGTCCCGGGGTGCCTACCCCCGGGACACTGTAGTTTGCTATGGCAGGACGGGAGCCTCGCGGCTCCCGTCCTGCCATAGCAAACTGCTTTGGATATTGGAAGAGAGCAGGGAAACCTGCTCTCTCTTCCAATATCCAAAGCGATTGCTTTTCCACATGGGGAGCAGCATGTCAGCTGCTCCCCATGTGGAACAGCAATGCCGGCTCCCAAGGGACGTGGGGAGCCGGCGGGACTGTGGGGGATTGGGGACCCCCCACAGTCCCCAACGGAAGGGCCAGCCCCGGGGATGGGGTCCCCGGGGCAAGTAGTGGCTCGGGAGGGGAGCCACGCGGCCCCCTCCCAAAAAAAGAGCAAAAAATTTTTTTAAAAAGGAAAGGCCGGCCCCGGGGATGGGGTCCCCGGGGCCTTAAAATGGCCAGAGGAGGGGGCCACGCTGCCCCCTAAAAAAAAAAAATATAGAGGCCATGCCCCGGGGATGGGGTCCCCGGGGCCAATACAGGCCAAGGGAAGAGGGGCCACGCGGCCCCCTTCCCGTTTTTTTTTAAAGGTTATTTTAAAAAGGGGTAAGGCCCTGGGGGATGGGGTCACCAGGGCCCAAAAAAGAAAAGGAAGGGGGCCACACAGCCCCCTTCAGGAGAGAATTTTTTTTTTTTTTTTAAACGATCGGGCCCGCAGGCCCCGCCCCCTTCCTTCACCACTCTGCAAACGCGCCCCTGGCGCGTTTGCAGAGGGGAACGATCCCCTTGAATACTGGGGGTCTCTGGGGGCCAACTAGCCCACCAGGTACCTCCAGTATGCGCCAGGGGCTGCCTTGCAGAGAGGTGTACAGAGGCCACGCCCCTTTTACACCTCTCTGCAACGCAGCTCTGTGGCGCTTTGGAGGTATATGGTGGGCTAGTTGGACTCCGGGGACCCTCAGGATTCAAGGGGACTTAATCCCCCAACTTAAAACGCGCCACGGGGCGCGTTTGCACAGTGGTGAAGGGAGGGCGGGGCTTCAGGTGACATGTGTGCAAACAGGCCCCGTGGTGCGTTTTAAGATGGGGAATTAAATCCCCTTCAATCCTGAGGGTCCCTGGGGCCAACTAGCCCAACAGGTACATCCAGAAAGCGCCACAGAGCTGCGTTGCAGAGAGGTGTAAAAGGGGTGTGGCCTCTCTACACGTCTCTGCAACGCAGCCCCTGGCGCATATTGGAGGTTCCTGGTGGGCTAGTTGGCCCTAGGGACCCTCAGGATTCAAGGGGACTTAATCCCCCAACTTAAAACGCGCATACGGGCGCGTTTGCACAGATTTCACCTGAGGCCCCGCCCCTCCCTTCACCATTGTGCAAATATTCCTCTAAAATCAGCCGAAATACGAATTCCGATTTACTCACCTGTTATCAGGAGAGACCTCAGTGCTGCATCTTTCAGCCCAGTACTGGTCCTGAAAAGTAATTTTAACCGTACTTACCGGTAACTTGAATTTCCTTCATAGGCTAACATTGACTGGTTTCACTTGGAAATTCTTCTAAGTGTGGAGTTTTGGAACTTTAAAATATTCCTCTAAAATCAATTGAAATACGAATTCCGATTTACTCACCTGTTATCAGGAGAGACCTCAGTGCTGCATCTTTCAGCCCAGTACTAATCCTCAAAAGTAATTTTAGCCGTACTTACCAGTAACTTGAATTTCCTTGCATAGGATATCATTGCCTGCTTTTTGCTGAAAAAGTTTCTAAGTGTTGATTTTTGGAACTTTAAAATATTCCTCTAAAATCAGCCGAAATCCGAATTCTGATTTACTCACCTGTTATCAGGAGAGACCTCAGTGCTGCATCTTTCAGCCAAGTACTGATCCTCAAAATTAATTTTAACCGTACTTACCAGTAACTTGAATTTCCTTCATAGGCTAACATTGACTGGTTTCTCTTGGAAATTCTTCTAAGTGTGGAGTTTTGGAACTTTAAAATATTCCTCTAAAATCAATTGAAATACGAATTCCGATTTACTCACCTGTTATCAGGAGAGACCTCAGTGCTGCATCTTTCAGCCCAGTACTGATCCTCAAAAGTAATTTTAACCGTACTTACGAGTAACTTGAATTTCCTTCCATAGGATATCATTGCCTGCTTTTTGCTGAAAAAGTTTCTAAGTGTTGATTTTTGAAACATACAAATATTCCTCTAAAATCAGCCGAAATCCGAATTCTGATTTACTCACCTGTTATCAGGAGAGACCTCAGTGATGCATCTTTCAGCCCAGTACTGGTCCTCAAAAGTAATTTTAACCGTACTTACCGGTAACTTGAATTTTCTTCATAGGCTAACATTGACTGGTTTCACTTGGAAATTCTTCTAAGTGTGGAGTTTTGGAACTTTAAAATATTCCTCTAAAATCAGCCGAAATACGAATTCCGATTTACTCACCTGTTATCAGGAGAGACCTCAGTGCTGCATCTTTCAGCCCAGTACTGATCCTGAAAAGTAATTTTAACCGTACTTACCGGTAACTTGAATTTCCTTCATAGGCTAACATTGACTGGTTTCACTTGGAAATTCTTCTAAGTGTGGAGTTTTGGAACTTTAAAATATTCCTCTAAAATCAGCCGAAATACGAATTCCGATTTACTCACCTGTTATCAGGAGAGACCTCAGTGCTGCATCTTTCAGCCCAGTACTGGTCCTGAAAAGTAATTTTAACCGTACTTACCGGTAACTTGAATTTCCTTCATAGGCTAACATTGACTGGTTTCACTTGGAAATTCTTCTAAGTGTGGAGTTTTGGAACTTTAAAATATTCCTCTAAAATCAGCCGAAATACGAATTCCGATTTACTCACCTGTTATCAGGAGAGACCTCAGTGCTGCATCTTTCAGCCCAGTACTGATCCTGAAAAGTAATTTTAACCGTACTTACCGGTAACTTGAATTTCCTTCATAGGCTAACATTGACTGGTTTCACTTGGAAATTCTTCTAAGTGTGGAGTTTTGGAACTTTAAAATATTCCTCTAAAATCAGCCGAAATACGAATTCCGATTTACTCACCTGTTATCAGGAGAGACCTCAGTGCTGCATCTTTCAGCCCAGTACTGATCCTCAAAAGTAATTTTAACCGTACTTACGAGTAACTTGAATTTCCTTCCATAGGATATCATTGCCTGCTTTTTGCTGAAAAAGTTTCTAAGTGTTGATTTTTGAAACATACAAATATTCCTCTAAAATCAGCCGAAATCCGAATTCTGATTTACTCACCTGTTATCAGGAGAGACCTCAGTGATGCATCTTTCAGCCCAGTACTGGTCCTGAAAAGTAATTTTAACCGTACTTACCAGTAACTTGAATTTCCTTCCATAGGCTAACATTGACTGGTTTCACTTGGAAATTCTTCTAAGTGTGGAGTTTTGGAACTTTAAAATATTCCTCTAAAATCAGCCGAAATACGAATTCCGATTTACTCACCTGTTATCAGGAGAGACCTCAGTGCTGCATCTTTCAGCCCAGTACTGATCCTCAAAAGTAATTTTAACCGTACTTACCGGTAACTTGAATTTTCTTCATAGGCTAACATTGACTGGTTTCACTTGGAAATTCTTCTAAGTGTGGAGTTTTGGAACTTTATAATATTCCTCTAAAATCAGCCGAAATCCGAATTCTGATTTACTCACCTGTTATCAGGAGAGAACCCAGTGCTGCATCTTTTAGCCCAGCACTGACCCTGAAAAGTAATTTTAACCGTACTTACCAGTAACTTATATTTTCTAACATAGGAATCCATTGTCTGGTTTTCAGCAGAAAACTTTCAAAGTGTCGATTTTCACAAACTACAAATATTCCTTAAAAATCGCCTGTATGACTTAAACGCATTCATTCAACTGTTTACAGGAGATGCACCAGTGCTGGATCCAGGATCCAAAACTGAGTAAGAAAAAGTAACGATAACAGTTTTTACCTGCTAAGTGAATTTCCTTCCATAGGATAACATTGGTGATTCTATGAGAAAAAGTTTCTGTGTCAACTTTTAAAGTACAATAATATTCCTTAAAAATCACGACTGTAACCAAAACGCTTTTACTCAACTGTTTACAGGAGATGTGCCAGGACTGAATCTAGGATCCAGTCAGGTGGTTAGAAAAGTAATCCATAAAGTAACTAATTGCATTTAACTAGAAATTCACATTGAGCTGAATGTTGCATTGTGTTTGAAAATGTGTTGCACATTGCAACAACTGTAACTACTGTACTTAAAAGTCTATTGCCTATGTGCAAAGTATTTAAACTAAAGTAATTCATTCTGAGAAAGTATTTTTTTGTAATGTATAATGTAATTACAATGTAATTTAAATAATAAAATATGTAAAAAAAAATTGTTTCTAAAAATGTAGTAAATCAGTATTTTAAAAATGTATATAACAATTAATACATTTAAAAATTGTCATTTACAAAACCTTTGAAATTCACTGAAAAAACCGTAGGTTTCAGACATGTTATAGTTACAAATTAGCATTTAAAAAACCTTTGAAATTCACTGAAAAAACCATAGGTTTCAGGGACGTTATAGTTACAAATTAGCATTTAAAAACCTTTGAAATTCACTGAAAAAACCATAGGTTTTAGGGACAGTTATAGTTAGTTGGACATTGCACTCGTACAAAACCCGTGAAATTCCCCGTTATAGTTAGTCCAGCTAACTATAACTCACGCCCCGCAATGCACTGCTGATGACGTCACATATTACATCACTCATGACATGGTCAGTGACATCACTGATGACATCACTGATGACATCTCAAATGACATCACTGATGACATCACTGATGACATCATCCATGTGATAATTTCATGCATCTTCTCACACCCTAATATAACCTTTGATACACCCACTCTAAAGTACAGACTGCCAGTCGCAAAACCATAGACACTCCAACACCAATAACTACATACCCACTCACTGATTCTTAGGTCTACACACACACATCCACTCACTCACCCGAACAGTCACTCATATTTACGGTCACTCAGTACAGGACTATCATATGCACTCATACTCCTATATAGACACTCAAACACCGCCACTCATCCATAGAGGTACTCACACACCTAGTCAGTCATGCAAATAATTAAACACACTACCATTTACTCACCTATACAGTTATACACACACCAGCTCACTTACTCATACAAATACTAGCACATTCTTACGCTCTTATACAATCACTGATACAAGCACACACTCATCCATACAGCCACTATCACAATCAGTCACTCTTGCTTATAGCTATTTATATACTCCAACACACATATATACTGCCTTTCACATATGTAGTTACTCACACATGTACCACTGGGACATACATTCACTCACTAACACACTCTTACACACACTTACCCACCCATACAGTCTATCACAGATGCACTCTTGAAACCATCCACCCAGTGAATCACCCACTCACACATCTATGCACAGAGTCGCACACACCCCTCCCACACAAACACTCAGGCACCCATACAGATACTCACACAAGCATTCAATAACTCATATAGACACTCATGTAGCTATTCTCAAACACATGCAGCCACTTACAAAGCAACAGACAGACGGATACAGACATTCACCCACTTTAGTCACTAACCCATGCATTCAGTAAGATACGTTAAATCACTCACTTATACAGTCAGTCACGCACCTACTAAATCATCCATACAGACACTTACACACCCACTCATTCTTCAATACGTCTTTTCCTATATATATTAAAAATATTTAAACTTTACAGAAACACACAGTCACTGGATGATGTCATCAGTGATGTCATCAGTGATGTCATTTGAGATGTCATCAGTGATGTCATCAGTGATGTCACTGACCATGTCATGAGTGATGTAATATGTGACGTCATCAGCAGTGCATTGCGGGGCGTGAGTTATAGTTAGCTGGACTAACTATAACGGGGGAATTTCACGGGTTTTGTACGAGTGCAATGTCCAACTAACTATAACTGTCCCTAAAACCTATGGTTTTTTCAGTGAATATATATATATATATATATATTATCTACTGGCGGTCGCCAGTAGATAGTTATAGTTAGGACCTATTTTCCATAGGAAATCCGCGACATTCTATTTGAAATAACTCTTGCGTCGGTTGACGAATCTTCGCGAAATTTTCAAACTTTATGGCCCGCACCTGTCCGCTCCTACCCTGAAAGTCTCAGGGTGATTCGTCAAGCGGGGGCTGAGAAAAAAGGGGGGGTCCCAAAACGTGTTTTCCCCATTCATTTTCCCATAGGAAACTTTATGCAAGGCTACAGCCCGAACTGCTGAACGGAATTACACCAAATTTGGCAAAGAGGTAGTTCTTGGTTCAAAAAGAACCCTTTTTGTTAAATGGTGTAAATCCGTTCAGTAGTTGCTGAGAAAATCAAAAGTAAAAACACATATATATCTGGGCGGAGCCTAACCACACATGTCATCGTGAGATCTGATTGGCTGTCAGCACTTCATCCTGGAATTGCTGGCAGCCATCTTGGGACCAATATAAATGATAGTACCCCATTGAAATGCATTGTAGTAAATCGAAGATTTTGAGGGTTACCAAAAGGAGAACTATAAAGGGTGATAACAGACTTTAGTTACATTAGAATTCATTTGTTGATGGTACCATACTAATTTCAGGAATTGTGGTGTGTTCTAAGGTGATTTTACCCTGTGAAAAACCTTCTGCTGGGATATCATGAATCATGTTTGAGAGAAAACTATTTTCACATGCTTGTCCCATACAGTTTTGGAAGGTGCCCCAGAAGCTAAAATGAGAGCATATTTTCTGTAAATTCACATTATCTTTCTCAGTCATGTGAGAATGAAGTCTGACATTCTCAGTAAAACATGTACATCCAACAAGGGCAGAGACTGTCAGTTGATTCCTTTGTGTTCTACTGCAGCTTCCCAGAGTGTTCTAAAGAACAACTAGAGTGCTAACAGCCTTACTTATGACAAAAGTATGGCACACCTGAAGCCATCTTGATTGGAATAAACTGGTAACACTTAAAACATTTAATTTAAAAAGGAACAAAATGATGGGGTTCATCTTGTCATAGAAATTATGGTTAGTGCTCTGGAAAGAAAAATTAGGACATGTTTTAAGTGTGATCTCAAATATCTTCCTGTTATATTTCAACAGGAGCAGCCTGTCAGTTGATGCCTTTGTGTTCTACTGCAGCTTCCCAGAGTGTTCTAAAGAACAACTAGAGTGCTAGCAGCCTTACTTATGACAAAAGTATGGCACACCTGAAGCCATCTTGATTGGAATAAACTGGTAACACTTAAAACATTCAATTTAAAAAGGAACAAAATGATGGGGTTCATTTTGTCATAGAAATTATGGTTAGTGCTGTAGAAAGAAAAATTAGGACATGTTTCAAGTGTGATCTCAAATATCTTCCTGTTATATTTCAACAGGAGCAGCCTGTCAGTTGATGCCTTTGTGTTCTACTGCAGCTTCCCAGAGTGTTCTAAAGAACAACTAGAGCGCTAACAGTCTTACTTATGACAAAAGTATGGCACACCTGAAGCCATCTTGATTGGAATAAACTGGTAACACTTAAAACATTTAATTTAAAAAGGAACAAAATGAGGCGGTTCATTTTGCCGTAGAAATTATGGTTAGTGCTGTAGAAAGAAAAATTAGGACATGTTTTAAGTGAGATCTCAAATATCTTCCTGTTATATTTCAACAGGAGCAGCCTGTCAGTTGATGCCTTTGTGTTCTACTGCAGCTTCCCAGAGTGTTCTAAAGAACAACTAGAGGGCTAACAGCCTTACTTATGACAAAAGTATGGCACACCTGAAGCCATCTTGATTGGAATAAACTGGTAACACTTAAAACATTTAATTTAAAAAGGAACAAAATGAGGGGTTCATTTTGCCATAGAAATTATGGTTAGTGCTGCAAAAAGAAAATTTAGTGCATGTTTTAAGTGAGATCTCAAATCCTCTTCTATTTCATTAGAAAATTCTGACATGCAGACTGAAACAATCACTTTCAATACCAGCAGTAGACTTCCAGTTAACTCCTTGGTGAGCAGTAGCTTTACTACAGTGATATAATGAACAACTAGAGTAATAACATTCTGAATTTATGGCAAATGTGTGACACATCTGAATGCCTTCTTGATGGAATCAAAGTAAAAAACTGAAAGCATTTCCTACTGAGGAGACTGCAGTAAATGAGGAAATTAGGAAACTTCATAACAAAGAAGTCTTCCAAGATGGCCACCAGTGAAAAAGAGCCCAAATGTAGCACAAATATTACCCAGATGTAGCCCACATATAGCCCAATGACAAAAGTGTGCAAAACACTTTTTATTTTTAGTTT
>CAWUFW010018872.1:0-206303 GCA_963921515.1 Calotriton arnoldi | reverse complement strand
GTAGTTCCTAAAGACCTATATAGGATCTGCGCGTTTAGACAACATACACTTGGGGACTGGTGTCCAGACTGATTCCAGACACCCCCACCTGGTATGTTGGCCTGTGTACCAGCTAGCTCTCAATGCCACTATAACCTCCTCTTACCAAGGAGAGAATAGTTCTTGGCAACTATCGAACATGACAACCCTGATCCCTCAGGACCGTGGAAACAGTAACTTACTTTTCACTCAGTCACTCGTGCTCACTTGTTCTCAGAGAGATACACAGAATAAACGGTTGGGACATTTTCAATAAGCATTTATTGAACAGTCATTATTCTAGCGTAAAACAAGTGCACTGAAATCACCAGTAGACAGTAGCATATATAAATGAGTAGCAGCACTAAGAAAGTAAACAGATGGTAGGTTTCTACCATTTTGCTAAAATCATAAATATAGGCAAGTATATAAAATACATGGCAATAAAATGCGTACTCCTACGATGCACCCTAACTAGATGTACCTAAGTGTACCTAGCATGTGAGTAGGTGTAGAGCCAAGAATCCCTCTAGGAGAAAGCCAACCCCATTACCTGATGTCAGTCTGCGGGACCTCGTTCTGGTCTCGAGCTGAACACCCCGCAAGGGATGTCAGACCACTGCGAGCTGGAGTATCTGCATGCAGGAACCTCATCGTCTCGCGTCAGTGTGTCGGCATGGAAGTCATGATCTCCTCTCTCTATCTCAGCAAGATGTGGTGTTTATATACCCTAAGGTATCCCCAGGGGTTTCTACCTTGCTGTGCCAGTGTCGAACTTAGGATGACGTCAGGAATGAACTTTATACACAGTTATTATGCAGGAGATGATGGTCCTGCTGTAATTCCAAGAAACTAAGAATCCTCATGCATAATTTATGAGGCCAGTGCCCAGGGAAAAACCCTACGTACTTATGTGTAGCATTGTAACTGGGTAAAAGGTCAGTCCTCCAAATCTGTTATGTATGTAGTATAGGAGAGAATGTAGGTGATGGGTTGTGATGATACCTAGACCTATATCGGGGTACCTATATGACATATAACACCCACTCCTCATCCGACTGGATGACATTACTAAATTCTAGCGTATTACCAAGGCGTCTAGAGGTTTGTACGCAACAAATAAAAACATTTTTAAGAGAAGTTAAAAGCGTTAAAAAACCCTTTAAAAATTGTTCTACAAAAAATCATTCAAGTAGTGGCTCTAAAGTGTCCATTTATATAGTCCGAACAACTACAAGCGACTGAAAGCCATGCAGGTCAAAAGAGTTCAGTTTAGAATTTCGAAAAAATTAAAACGCCAAATCTTCCCAGCGTGCGACATGCCAAATGTTTATGTGTCCTTGCTGGTAGACGCAACATTGCTACTGTCTGCATACGCAGCTGACGATCCCTGTAACACCTCACAAAGAATGTCAATTGAGCACAGATGATCTTCCGTACTGCCTGCAGCAGGTGCCGGGGCAGTCTGTGCCACATCCAAGGCCTGAGTGTTGGAGGAGCCGGTGTCCATACCAACAGGAGCAGAAACTACCTGTGGTGGCTCTAAGAATGCTGCCAACAACATGGGAATGTGCTGAGGACACTGCAGAACATGGGCCGTTATCGGGTCCAGTAAAGCATCAACGTCCGGTGGCGCAGCAGATTGAAGTGTCAGACAGAGGTCCAACATGCATTCTTTTCCACAGAACAGGCATCGGAGAACAGGTGGGACACAGTCCATCCAGACTGGTCTAAATGACAGGAACCAAGAGGCGCTCAGTTCCCGTAGGCGAGGTGTGCCCAGATGTTGTACCATGCGATCACGGTATTTGCGCTCCAGGAGAGCTGTTGCTACTTCCTTGGTGGCTGGGACGTCCATTGTGGAGCAGAAAGGTAACAATCAGGATTCCTGCTATTAGAAACAGGATCAGCGGAAGCCCTCCAAAAATGCTTCCAAAGACGGAGTGTATAAAGTTTGGTATAACTCCGAGGACCGGCTTAAAGGTGCTTAACAGTCTGGAACCTATGGTCTTAAATAGGTGTACAATATCCGTTGTATCGGACATGTTAAAGATACGACTTACCATTTCTGTGAAATGGAAAGGGCAGTTTGTACGTATAAGTGCCTGTATCTCAGCCGAGGACCTTGCGATCTGGAGATCAAAAGTCTCCCGGGCGGAGGTTAAGGGCACGGTTCGTTGTAAAAGTATGGCTTTCATTCTGCTCAGAGTATCAAACCGTATAAAGGAAACATTTAGCGAAGGCCATAATGGCGCCTCCCTGACTGTATGTGTCGGTGGGAACAATACTTGCATACAGCAAGTAACCCTGGAGCTCACGGTGACTAGATATGCGATGCCCGGAAGCATCCCACAACAACCTTGATCATTCAGCATCAAGTAACTCCCATTCGAGAGAAGCCTGAATACCAGATTAATCACAGCTGCCGGGGTACCCCTCAAGTGACAGGACAAGTTTGCCACAGACCCATTACAAGCTCCGTGTAGCATAATATCCTGACATATGAGAGATCCACTTAAAGCATTCTCGCAGTTAGTTCCGCTTAGAAACACTTCCAGATCCCCACTCCTGCATCGAAATCTGTATGGTAATTCCCAGGATTCTCTGATGAATTCCTTACCCATCTTTTCATATCTGCCTGCCTGTTGTTGTTCTAGGCAATATTGAAACTGGAAAGTTGCGACCGGTAATGTTATATGGCCGTGGACTAACCATTCTGTGGACGGTGACTCAGCCACAGTAAAGGGTAACCTATCCAGTTTCTCAATACGCAGCATTGTATATTTTGCTCCCCTCTGTGCCTTTTTCATCTGTTTTTCTGTTAAATTTTATGCAGAAAATAATGACGTAATGTTGATAAAACGCCAAGGCACATAACCGGCGCGCAATGACTGCAGGGTCCAGCTTAACAGAATAATAGAACGTAACTGCGACTGTCTGTGTTGCAATATGGACAAATCGTGTTCTATTACATCGATAGCAGAAGATACAATGTTGCCCAGTGAATATATCCTGGATGTTAATGTAGTCATACCATTGTCAACTACGGCTAACGCCTTGTCTAGGTTAACTCTATCTATTTCTTTTAATCTCTCTGCAGCTTCTTGTTGAGAGATTTTCCAGAGTTTGTTATAGACAGCATACAAAAAGCGCTTCTGACGTGGTTTCCTGGGACCTAATAGAAATTCCGTAGGTCCACATCCTCTGAGAGTAAGGACAAGTGTTGTTTCACCTGGGGTAGTGTTGAGGTCTATAGCCAATCAAGGCACAACTTCCCAACACTGTATGATGTCACTACCCCCGGATGTTCTCGTTGTACATAACGTGGGTCTGGCCTGTGGATACTAAACCCTTCGGTGTTACCCCTGAATCTTTCCTGACATCTGTTTGTGTCAGTGGGCCAAACTAACTATCCCTGCCAATTGGGGTCTGATCTATTGTATTGCAGTATGTTATTCAACTTAGCCCCTCTTTCTGATGTAAAATTCCCCTCGGTGTTTAAAGGTGTTGGAATTTGAGGCGTGTTCAAGTCCTTATTCTTGGCTATTCCAAGACAGGAAGTCTGTTGCACAGTGTCATTCAGAAAAATCATCTGCTGTGGAATGAGGCATGCTCTAAGCAGTGCTTCTGTCCCCTGGACTTCCAGTCCCTAGAACCCCAGATTGATTTCAAGTCTACAGTGTCCAACCATAAGTCAAAACCCTGTCCAGACAGCTGGGTGATAAAGGAAGCAGAGTAAATCTGTTTGGTGTTTGTTAACATATTTTTCTGTGCAGATATTGGTGCAACCTTGTAGTAGTACGAGGTTGGATCAGAAGTGTTAAACCCTGAAAAATATTAGAATTTCTGTGCAAATGATTTTGAACTACCTTTCGGTGGTGTAGGGCAATGTTCCCACTGGTGGTATGCGAAAACATTTCTCGGTTTGCTAGATTTATGCAAGAAATGATGACCATAATGTTGGTAACAATACATTTTGTCGAAATCTGATCTATCCTCTAACATTTCAGTGCTAGAAAATGCGGCAGATTGTTCTAAATCAGACAATAAGTTATTAACAGTTTCAAAATCCCAATCATCAGAAAATGTACTGGAGGTAATGATATCGTTTAACGAAATTTTAAACAAATGTGGAATTTTTAAAAGCTCGGTAATTCCAAATATATCAAAATTTACTTTGTCCCACACTATACCATCCAGTATAGGAACTGCTGAAATGTTCACGAAGGACAAGTCTCTTTGTTCACGATGAGATGAAACATGAGGTTTTAAAATTAAGTTCACTTTTGACATTGCAGAGCTCTGTTGAAGATAAGTTCCATTGATGAGCAAGTGGAAAGTGATTACTAATCCTAACCAAAAAAGAAAAAATAATATACCGGTGATTATTCAAAGTTCTAGCCAAGGTGATACTAAATAAGTTTTTCTAAGAAAGTTTAAAAAGTCTTTGATCCGTTGTTTGCGAGAAATTTGGGCTGGCGTCGTTTCAGGTTCACTTGGATCCAATGAAAAGGTATCGAAGTCGATGAAATAGCCAGATTAGCCAGGTGCAGTCCGATCTATCTTTGGTAGCTCAGCAGGTTTTGTTAAACTTGTTGATTGCTCTTGTTGAGGCATGTTGACGTAGACATCTTTATTAGCTTGAATTAAAATTTGTCTTTCACTTTGATTTTGATAGTTTGTGTCAAGGGTAAGTAGTTCCATTGCATTGTTATTGATTCCGTTGCTTTGCAAAGGTGACTCTTCAAATGTTATGAGTCTTTCAGTTTGAACTTCCTGAATTGTAGCGAGAGGAGGACGTCGGCTACTCAGGAGCCCACGAGGCCTACTATTTAGTATCGGCCACATAGTGTGGTTTGATCAGATCAATTGAGACAAATCTCTTTTCTTTTCCGGCAAAAGGCGGTAGAAGTATAGTTCTTGATCCTTCAACGGCCAGGATAGGTGCAGGCTTTCGATAGGATGGCCCGAATTCTTTCTTGTCCACAATCTTTTCTCTGACCAGATCCCCAACTTTAGGGATCCAGGCAGGTCTTGCCGTGGCTGACTTAACTTCCCCAGTGGCCCTTTTCTTTGTCTCGACATTACTTAAGGAGGCTCTGGATTCATTCAGATCCTGTAAAAGAGCCAAACGTTTATTGATGTCAAACGGTTTTTCATCCGCCACTGTGCCTTCACAATCTACATCAGGTACGCACATTCCTGTCCCAAACAGGACCTTATATGGAGTTGCCCCTCCCAGAGAGCTTCTTGGCTGGTTATTAAGGGCCCGCTGGACCCCAAATAGGTGAGTGACCCAACTACCACCCAAGCCTAATACCCTAGCTGTTAAAGATTGCTTTAAGTCCTGGTTTTTCCTCTCCAGAACCGAATTTCCCTCGGGATGGTACGGAGAGGAGTACAGCAACGCTACATCCAAACCTCCCATGGCTTCCTTGGAAGCCCTAGAGCTGAACACGGGGCCACGGTCAGAATGTAATGTGTCAACTGCGCATGTCCCTATAAAGACTCGCAAATCTTTTATAACAGATCGGGCGTCAGCCGAGCGTTGAGGCCATACCCATAAGAATCTTGAACAGGAATCCACTGCAACCATGATATACTTGTAGGCCCCGTCAGATTGTAAGGGGCCGCAGTGGTCCAGGTAAATGCACGCGAGCGGTCTGTCTGATATTAACAATGGTGTCTGCGCTGGGCGAGCTACGGTGGACCCTTTTATCTGTTGACAGATATCACACTTTAAGAAGAAGTCTTTGGTCTGCTTTGTTAACCCTGGCCACCAATAGCGTTGTTTCAGTAAAGAAACTGTCGCCGTAACTCCTGCGTGCGCCGAACCCAGACCCTCGTGTGGAGCCAAGATTAAACCTAACCTGCGATCCATGTTTGGCATTACTCTATCCCCCACTCCAGGAATCTGAGCAAATGGAACGTTGTTTTCATCTAACTTGTAGGAGTACTTGAGTGGAAAACCTTTAGGTAGTGCTCTGCTGTTGTTGCGTGAAGCAATCACAGCTACCATTGTGTTACCGTCTACCCTCGTTTTTGAACGGGTAATTGCAGCTACGGACGCAGTGCGTACTGCCCCCTTTGCGGCTTCATCAGCCAATGAATTCCCTTCAACGTGAACGCCATCACGTTGATGACTCAGCGTGTTGTTGTATTCCTCTTAGGGTGTCCGTATATAGGTTTTCCTGTATCATGTCCTTATATAGGCACAATTCGCCCTGCCCTTATATAGGCATAAAATCCCAGTCCTTATTTAGGCATTAAACCGTGCACTCCAAATACAGGCATGGTCTCCGACATCCGTCCACCCTAACGTCACAGCGAGTTCTTGAAGAACAGACCCTTAGGCTTCGGGAGTTTCCCTAGCCCAGGACTATTGATTTCTTCAAGGACTCATCTATTATGCATGAACAGTTATACCTTAAGGGTTCATTCATGACGTCTTCCACTGTCCGATTCACGTCAATGCTAACATTCTGAGGTACCTCTCAGGTATAAATATACCTTCCCTAGCCCTTGTAAACTAGAGGAGACCTCGACTTCAGAGGAGCCCGTATCCCGGCCTGACGCACTGAGAAGACGCTGTCATCCCTGCACGCAGAGAGTCCAGCTTCCAGTGATCTGACTTCACTTGTGGGGTGTTGGAGTCCGAGTCTGGCAAGAGATTCCCACCTCTCTCATTCTTAAGGTATGGAGCTGACTAGAACCTAGAGGGACTCTTGGCATACTAGGCATACTAGGCTTAGTAAGGAATACTTCACCTACTTCATACCTCTCCCTACACCTAGGTTAGGTTAGGTACACTGGGGTAGAACTAGCTTAGAGACGCATCGTTTGAGTACTCGCATTTTTAGCTCATGTTATTTATGTATGTGAATATACGCTTAAAGATAATGCTAGCGCAGTATTATTTATTTCTACTGCTTACGCTGTACATTATTTATCTTGCATACTGTCTTGTGATCGTAACAGCACATATCACCTACACGAGAAACAAGACTGTTCAATAAATCCTTTTATTGAAACGCCCGTCTATTCTTTCTGTGTAACTTTGAGGAAAACTAAGCATGCACGATTGAGCTGAGTGAAACTGTTATCTATTGTTTCCACGACTCTGGGACACGTTCTGATTCTAAAGGGAAACAAAGTTGTCATGTTTTGCGGCTGCCAGAAACTACTCCCTTCTTGTTATTCAAGGAGTTTCTAGTGGCCTCTGAGCTAGCTGGCACAAGTAATTAAGTTTAATATACTCGATAGGGACATACCGACCTTAGTCCTATGTCAAACCTATAGGGTATATTATTCCAATGCGCAGAGCCTATTAGGGAAATAGGAGCTACACTACATGGCGCCCAACGGTTTGGTAAGGCGGTAATTTAACGCTAGATACGGAGTAACTCAGCTGTGCTTTTTCTCTCAGAGACCCCTACCCATATACTCCAAAAGACGTCTGGAGTGGGCAGGGTTAAGTATCCGCCACAGCAAAATAGGGAAGCACCCTATATATTAGCTGTTTGGTTTGCTCAACGTTGAAGGATACAGTGTTCCAAAATATTGTGCACCTTATCTTTTTGTTTCCTTGAAACTTGTTCTACATTTTTCCAAAAACATAAATGTCCACCAACGGGGACAATAACACCGAAACCGGTGGAGCTGCAGCTGACCCAGTCGTAACAGCTTTTAACTTTACAGGTTTAAATGAAACGAGGAGGATGTTATAGACATCCATCCAAACTTAAGAAGAGCCATCACTCTAAAACTTATAAAACACGGCCTACCACCGAGAGGCGGTAGAGCAGTTTTCGTGATAGAGGCACACGAATCCCTTCAGACAGAGGTATTCTATTCATGGATAGTATTCCCAGAATCAAATCCAGTAACAAAAGTGTTTCACTTCTACAAAGAAGATGAACCACCAGAGGAATATATTCCTTTCGAGGATATTTAGACGAGGAATTACTTACTCAACTTACAGAGTTAATAAAAATCTACAGACAATTGGTCCAATATGTCATGCGGACTTTCACAGTCCAACCACCATTAACAATTCCAAATCAGACCCCTCATCCGGGGACTACACTAAACATAACACCACAGACTCTCTACTCAGTCATGGGTAAAATGCCCACAAAACGTGAGCATATTCCATTCTGGATAACTCAAAAAATTACTCAAATAGAAGCAGTATTTCCAAATACTAGCCCTTATGAGAAACACAGAATCCTAACAATCAGTTTACCAATGGGGATCACACCACAACTGGAAGACTGCACCACTTGGGGCTCAGTCTTTGCTGCCATCTATACTAAAACACATGGTATTCCATCAATTGCGGTAATACCTGATGTCCTGAAACAAATTCAAAACGAATACGGGGCAGAGCCTGCTCTGAATTTAGGTTTGAAATTACTGAAAAATTTCGACCAGGTCTCAACAATAATATTATCTAATATTAAAGGGGAGGGAGCAGCAGTGGCGATCCGCCAACGATTAAGAGAATTCGATGTTACAGAACATCAAACTGAACTACCCAGAATAATTGAACAATCCTATGCAGAATTAGGCAGAGATAGTTTGGGTGGAAGACCATTAAAACCAAAACTATCTGAGAATCCTGAAAAGGACTCTATTAAACAAACTCCTACATCTTCTAAAAAGAAGTGGGAAACTAATAAACAAAATTCAAATGAGAAACGTTCTCAATCCCGAGGTAGGTCTACTCAAAAGGAGCCCTCTGAAAGGAGGTATAACCTCAGGAATAGGGATAATTTGAGAAAACCTGACAGGTATCAAGATACTGATACACGTTCCTCTCGTACCTTTCAGATCTCGTCACAGACATCGGGAAGAAGAGGACGGTCAGAACATAGAGAAGAACGCGTGAAATCCAAGGAAGATAAACACGCTCCAAAAAATAAAACAAAACCTCAATTCTCCAAAAAGAAAGTAGCAGGTCTGAAGATCAGACATGCCGAGGATACTGAGAACACAACTCAAGAACGGAGAATGGGCTCAGACAATGCTGGACAGTGCAGCAGAAGTCACAATAGTTCACCAGAACGCGAAGGAACTTCTGGAGATAGTGGACTTGAATGAGTACATTACAGTTGAGACTGTAGACACCAGGGTTAGTACTCCACAAAGGTTATATGAAATAACACTCCGAATGGAGGGAGACATACCAAGACAGGTGAAAGCACTCTTTTGGGAAAAACTTTCAAAGGGCTATGACATACTTCTAGCAGAAAAAGACTGGCCACCACAATTTGTCAGGGAGTGCCCACATGGCGAGGACATTATTATGCCTGCCTTCTCCAACCATATTCCAATTCATCTAAAATATAGTTGTGCCAGGAAATGGGCAGTAGCCCAGGCCCCAGCATTATATAAAAATCATGTAGGATGGGATGAGGACTCACCTCACCATAAAATACATCTGAAACAAGAACCAACTGCACAAAGGCAGTACCCAATAAAGCAAGAAGCTAAAAAACAGGTCAGGGAGATCTTAGATCAACTTGAATACCAAGGAGTGATTGAAACATGCACCTCCTCAATGAACAATCCTTTGTTTCCTGTCTCCAAACCAGACAACACCTATCGTCTAGTTTTGGATTACAGACATTTAAACACTTGTTCTAAAACATTTGCAGTTCAAAATGCACATAGCACAGCACTAATGAATAACATTGTGCGTAAAAAATATAAAACCACATTAGATATCTCAAATGGTTTCTTTTGTCAAAACATAGCACCTGAAAGCAGGTACTTAACAGCATTCTCCATAATGGGGACCCAGCGTCAATTTTGTCGACTCCCACAAGGGTTCAAGAACAGCCCGGGGTTATTCTCAGCGAGAGTAACAGAGTTACTACAAATTTATGACAATGAGGCATTGTCCTATGTAGATGACATCTATCTGACAGACGATGACCTGGAAAAACACTTGAACAGGGTGAATACCATTATATTGGGCTTCACCTCTGAGGGCTACAAGTTCAACTTTAAAAAGTCCAGAATTGCCCATCTCAATGTCCTATTTCTAGGATATGAGCTTTCAAGTGAAGGCAAGAGCTTGGCAGCTAACTTTTTAGAAAAGTGTGCGCTGCTCCAACCTCCAAAAACGCTGAAAAATTTACAATCCATCCTGGGTTTCCTAATTTTTGGAAGAACATACATTCTAAATTATGCGGAAAGGGTTAAACCTCTTTACGCACTAATCAAACCTGATTTTTCAATCAAGAATTGGACACAAGAACATACAGAAATCTTGCGTTCACTCCAGGCTAACATGTTAGCAACAAATCACTTACAAACACGCGTAAGTCAACGCAATTTAGTGATCCGAATAATTTCGGGTCAATGCGGATTCACCTACTTAACATTTAATGAGGGTGAAAAAATACCAATTGCATACAAATCCCATTTGTATACACAAGCAGAAATGCGCTTCACTTCAACTGAAAAAATTCTGACAGCAGTTCAAACCGCTGTAGCAAAAGAAAGAGCTCTAGCCCAAGGGAAATGCATTATTGTCATTACCCCAGTACCTGCTTTAGAAGCGGTCACAAAAGCGAGCATTCCAAATGCTAAAGCATTACATCCTAGATGGATACAGTGGGTTAATTCTCTTGCTGCAACAGATGTTGAATATGTTTTTGATCCTGATCTAAAAACACAAGCGTTCCTGCAATATGAACAAGAATGTCCTCTACCCACTGAAATTCTGCCTCTCGATCAGTACGAATTCATAATTTACACTGACGGATCCGCACAACCCGCAACAGGGGGTAAGCAAACTTACAGTGCAGCGTGTGCAATCGTTAAAGGTCGCATGCAAGATGGCATCTTCAGACCTATGGTCACAAAAACTCAATCTCTAGGAGATTGTACAGCTCAGCGAGCTGAGCTACAAGCATTCAAACTGGCACTTGAAAGTACAGATCGCGAATTCCCCACACTAATAGTGTGCGATTCTTTTTACTGTGTTCAGTCATATAATGAATATATACAAAATTGGCTTGAAAACGGGTTCAAAGATGCAAAAGGTGGCACAATAAAGCATAAAACGCTTTGGGAACAAGTAGTTCAGTTGAAAAACGAACTACCAAAGGCTCACGTGATACACACACTGAGTCATCAACGTGATGGCGTTCACGTTGCAGGGAATTCATTGGCTGACGAAGCCGCAAAGGGGGCTGTTCAGACGGCTTCCGTAGCTGCAATCACTCGTTCAAAAACGAGAATAGACAGTGAGATAATGTTGGCTGTCAATGCTACAAGCAAAGGCAGTGGTGCAGCGTTACCAAAAAAGTTTCCACTCAAGTACTCTTATGTAATTGATGCAAACAACGTTCCTTTTGCTCGAATCCCTGGAGTGGGGGATAGAGTAATTCCAAACAAGGAACGTAGATTAGGACTAATCCTAGCAGCACACGAAGGGATAGCTTCTGCCCATGCAGGTGTTTCTGCAACAGTATCTTTACTCAAGCAAAGATATTGGTGGCCTGGCATTAGAAAACAAACAAAGAACTATGTTTTAGAATGCGATATATGCCAACAGATGAAAGTCTCCACAGTGAAACGCCCTGCGCAGACACCCCTGTTAATTTCAGACAAACCATTAGCTTGTGTTTACCTGGACCACTGCGGTCCCTTGAAAAGGGATGGTAACTATAAATATATCATGGTCGCAGTGGATTCGTGCTCAAGGTTCCTATGGATATGGCCTCAGCGCTCGGCTGACGCTCGAACTGTTATAAAAGATTTGCGAGTCTTTATCAGCACATACGCAATAGGCACACTACATTCTGACCAGGGCCCTGCGTTTAGCTCTCGGGCTTACAAAGAAGCCATGGCCAGTCTGGGCGTTGCATTGCGGTACTCCTCTCCATTCCATCCTGAGGGAAATTCGGTTGTGGAAAGGAAAAACCGGGACATAAAGCAGTCTATAACAGCTAGGGTATTTGGTTCGGGTGATGGGTGGGTCAAACATCTATATGGGGTTCAACGCTCATTAAACAATTTGCCAAGAAGTTCTCTAGGGGGGGTCACTCCATATGAGGTCCTATTTGGGACAAGAATGTGGGTACCAGACCTCGATCACGTAGGCACAGTGGTGGAAAATAAACCCTTTGATATCAAAGATCGTTTGGCTGTTTTACAGGACTTAAACAAATTAAGAACGAAACAAAGCAACGTGTTCCTGCAGCCAACCACCACTGGGGATCAACCGGCTGTCCCAGCAAGGCCTGTCTGGATTCCAAAAGTTGGGGATCTAGTCAGAGAAAAGATTGCGGTCAAGAAGGAATTTGGACCTTCTTACAGACAACCAGTACCTGTCCAGCTGTTCAAGGAACAAGAACAGTACTACTAGGAGAAAAGATTTGTGTCCATCGACCTCATCAAACCACAGTATGTGGCCAATACTAAATAGTAGGCCTCGTGGACTCCGACCTAGTAGCAGACGCACTCCTCTCGCTACTATCCAAGAGGTTCAGACTGAAAGACTGATAACCATCGAGAATTCAGCAGTAACAGATGAAGGACTGAGCAACAATGCCATGGAACTCATCCCTCTTGAAACTCAAGGAACAGTTCGTCCAAATACACCTGTCTACACCAACGTAGCAAGTGATCAACTGGTTCCAGCGATTTCAACAAATCCTGATGCAATTTCAACAATTGACAGAACTGCTTCTGGCTATTTCATTAACTTTGATACGTTCTCAGAAGATCCCAGTGAACCTGAAACGACGCCAGCATCATTAAATTTCAAACAGCAAGTACAAGACTTTCTTCACTTTCTGAAAAAGACTTATCTGGTTTCACCATGGATTGAACTCTGGATTATTTCTGGAATATTTGTTTTCCTGCTTTGGCTAGCTTTGGTTATGACTATAAGCGTGCTTATAAATGGCAGATACATCCATGTGAACACTGAAAGAAAAGATGTGAACTTACTTTTGACACCACATAAATCTTCCCATTGTGAAGCAAGAGACTTGTCAACAGTGAACATCACTGCCGTTCCTATACAGGATGGTATAGTGTGGGACAAAACTGATTTCGATATCTTCGGCCCAACGGAACAATTGAACATTCCACATTTGTTTAAAATTTCACTAAGTGATCTTATTTTGTCCAGTACCTATTCTGATGATTGGGACTTTGAGACTGTTAACGACATAATGTTTGACCTAGAAAAATCTGCTGCATTTTCTAAATATGAATATTTAGAGGGTTCATCAGACTATGAACAGCTGTATTGCTATAACCACTATGGTCATCATTTTTTGCATAAATCTGCATACCCTAGAAATGTGTTTATGTTTAACCAATGGGAGCATTGTCCTACACCACCAAAAGGTAGTTCAAAAACATTTGCTAATAAGTTTCCATATTTTTCAGGATACAATACATCTGATCCAGAAACGTTTTACTATAAAAATTTAAACAAAACAGGACTGAAAATTATGTTAACAAATACAAAACAGATTTATTCTGCAGCATTTATTACCCAACTGTCTAGACAGGGTTTCAACTTATGGAAAGACACAATAGACACAAAATCTGTCTGGGGTACTAAAGATTGGCAAGTGCAGGGGATAGAAGCTTTATTTAGAGCCTGCATCATCCCTGAACAAATAATGTTTTTGAATGAAACTGTCCAACAAACGTCTTGTCTTGGACTAGCCAAGATCAAAGAGATGAAAACACCTTCTGTACCAACACCTGCAAGTGATAACAATACACAGGCAGCGGTTACAGTTGACACAATACTACAACTCAACAGATCTAATCCTGATTGGAGAAAATGGTTGATCTGGCCCACAGACACGAACAACTGTCAGGAAAGATTCCTGAATAAAACTCAGGGCTTTACTATTCATAGGCCAGACCCAAGATATGTCCAAAGACAACATCCGGGGGTAGTATCAACATACAGTGTAGGAAAATTATGCCTCGATTGGCTGCAGAAATCTACACTACAGGATGTGAAACAACACTTATCCTTACTTAAAGAAGACGCAGACCTTAGGGAATTCTTGCTTGGACCAAGAAAACCGCGTCAAAAACATTTCATAGATGCCGGCATCTATGCTGCTTATAATGAAGCATGAAAGGTGTCACAGATAGAGGCCGCAGAACGAATACGTGAACTTGATCGTATTAATTTAGAGAAAACTCTCTCTGTGGTCGACAATGGGTTAACAACTTTGTCCTCCAGAATATATTCATTGGACGGCATTGTATCCTCTGCTATCGACATACTGGAACAAGATTTGGCGATGTTACAACAAGGCCAATCTCAATTACGTTCTATTGTGTTATTGAGCTGGACGCTGCAATCTTTGCGAGCGGGCTATGTGCCTTGGCGTTTTATCAACACGTCGGCTCTGTTTGCAGAATACAATCTAACTGATAAACAGATCGAACTGGCACAAAGAGGAGCGAAGTATACAGTGCTGAGCATTGAAAAACTGGAAAAGTTACCATTCACAGTGGCAGAAAAACCAGCTACAGAATGGCTTATTCATGGCAAAATCACGCTACCTGTGACTACTTTTCAGTTTCAGTATTACCTCAAACAGATGCAAGCAGGCAAATATGAAAGGTTGGGTAAGGAATACATTAAGACATCTTGGAATTTACCTTACACATATAGATGTTGGAGTGGGGATCGTGAAGTGTTTCTGAGCGGTACACACTGTAAAAGTGCACTGAGCGGTTCACTAATATGTCAGGACATTTCTTTACACGGGGCTTGTAATGGTTCTGTGGCAAATTTGTCTTGCCATCAGCAGGGTACACCAGCTGCTGTGATTAATCCAACGTTTGGGCAACTTTCTAATGGGAGTTACCTCATGTTGAATGATCAGAGTTGCTGCGGCATTTTGCCAGGCATCCCATATCTAGTAACGGTGAACTCCAGGGTCACTTGCTGTATGCAAGTATTGTTTTCCCCAATAGACACAGTCAGGGAGTCGCCTTTGTGGCCTTCGCTGAACGTCTCTTTTATAAGATTTGATACTTTAAGCAGAATGAAAGCCATGCTTTTACAACAAACAGTGCCTTTGACCTCGGCCAAAGAAACCTATGATCTACAAATTGCAAGGACTTCGGCTGAGATACAGACTTTAATACGTACAAACTGCCCTATACATTTCGTAGAAATGATAGGACGTATCTTTAACATGTCAGATACAAGCGGAATTGTACATGTATTTAAGAGCATCTGTTCCGGACTGTTAACACCTTTCCAGGCAGTCCTCGGAATCATCCCAAACTTTGCACATTCGGTGTTTGGTGGCATACCATTAATTCTAGCACTTGTTGCCGGAATTCTATTTCTCTTCCTGCTATTACGCTATGGCCAGCCTATTCGCAGACATCACTCCGAGCGAAGTAGAGAAAGCTCTCCTTGAACGAAAGTGCTGTGAGCGAATAGTACAGCTTTTGGGCATGACTCGTCTACGGGAACTTAATACCACGTGGTTCCTGTCATTCAGACCAATCTGGCACGATTGCATCTTACCTGTTCTACGATGCCTGCTATGCGGTAAAGAATGCGTGTTGGACACCTGTCTAATATTTCCATCAGCTACGCCAACGGATATCGATACTCTGCTGGACCCGATAACGGCCCATGCTCTGTGTTGTCCCCAGAGGCTACCAATCCTGATGACAGCATTCATTGAGATCTCACAGACGCTTCCGGCTGCTGCTGAGGTACGAGATGGATCTACAGGCACACAGGTAACAACAGACGCGAACATTGCTGCGGCATCCTATGCTGAAAGCGATGCTTCACATCTCTGTGCAATTAATCTACTACACGAGGTGTTCCGAATGTCACCAACTACAGTGGACGATATTTTGTCTACAGAAATAGATGATCTCATGTTTACACCAGACCCGTACACTGACTCTGATTCAGCCCACAGTGTTCCAGAGATGCAGTAACAATTTGGCCTTCATATTTCTAAAACTTTGAACTCTTCCCAAAATGAACTTTTTCCATTTTTCAAACCAAATGGCACGACAATCTGCTTGAAGTAGAACTATTCTTATAGTACGGACTTCGCGGTACTTCTACAGACACTTTGTCATCTTATTTGTCTATGAATTTCATTAATTTCCATGACATGAAATGACTTTGATTTTTGAACAACTTATCAATCATTTTTTTTTTTTTTGTCACATGTAATTATTACTGCTTATTTCATTCCAATTGCATTTTATTTTCAAATATATGCCTGAAATGAGAAGCAATGCTTACAATGTACAGTACTTTTTGCATTCTAATAGGTTTTTTAAATGCTTTTAAGAAATGTTTTAGCAATATGCGGTACTCCATTTTATGTTTAGAATTTTAAATGTTTAGCAGTTTATTATTATCGTACACACGAAAGTGGAGTGGGTGTTGTATTCCTCTTAGGGTGTCCGTATATAGGTTTTCCTGTATCATGTCCTTATATAGGCACAATTCGCCCTGCCCTTATATAGGCATAAAATCCCAGTCCTTATTTAGGCATTAAACCGTGCACTCCAAATACAGGCATGGTCTCCGACATCCGTCCACCCTAACGTCACAACGAGTTCTTGAAGAACAGACCCTTAGGCTTCGGGAGTTTCCCTAGCACAGGACTATTGATTTCTTCAAGGACTCATCTATTATGCATGAACCGTTATACCTTAAGGGTTCATTCATGACGTCTTCCGCTGTCCGATTCACGTCAATGCTAACATTCTGAAGTACCTCTCAGGTATAAATATACCTTCCCTAGCCCTTGTAAACTAGAGGAGACCTTGACTTCAGAGGAGCCCGTATCCCGGCCTGACACACTGAGAAGACGCTGTCATCCCTGCATGCAGAGAGTCCAGCTTCCAGTGATCTGACTTCCCTTGCGGGGTGTTGGAGTCCGAGTCTGGCAAGAGATTCCCACCTCTCTCATTCTTAAGGTATGGAGCTGACTAGAACCTAGAGGGACTCTTGGCAAACTAGGCATACTAGGCATACTAGGCTTAGTAAGGAATACTTCACCTACTTCATACCTCTCCCTACACCTAGGTTAGGTTAGGTACACTGGGGTAGAACTAGCTTAGAGACGCATCGTTTGAGTACTCGCATTTTTAGCTCATGTTATTTATGTATGTGAATATACGCTAAAAGATAATGCTAGCGCAGTATTATTTATTTCAACTGCTTACGCTGTACATTATTTATCTTGCATACTGTCTTGTGATCGTAACAGCACATATCACCTACACGAGAAACAAGACTGTTCAATAAATCCTTTTATTGAAACGCCCGTCTATTCTTTCTGTGTAACTTTGAGGAAAACTAAGCATGCACGATTGAGCTGAGTGAAACTGTTATCTATTGTTTCCACGACCCTGGGACACGTTCTGATTCTAAAGGGAAACAAAGTTGTCATGTTTTGCGCCTGCCAGAAACTACTCCCTTCTTGTTATTCAAGGAGTTTCTAGCTGGCACAAGTAATTAAGTTTAATATACTCGATAGGGACATACCGACCTTAGTCCTATGTCAAACCTATAGGGTATATTATTCCAATGCGCAGAGCCTATTAGGGAAATAGGAGCTACACTACAGTGTGTATCACGTGAGCCCTTGGTAGTTCGTTCTTTAACTCTGCTACCTGTTCCCATAGTTTCCTATGTTTGATTGTGCCACCTTTTGAATCTCTGAACCCATTTTGTCCCCAATAGTGGAGGTATTCGTTGTACGACTGTACACAGTAAAGGAATCACACACTATTAGTGTGGGGAATTCTGGAGCCGTATTTATCAGTGCCAGTAGTAGTGCTTTTAATTCTGCCAACTGGGCCGTGCAGTCTCCTAGAGCCTGCGTTTTTGTACAGCTTGGACGGAACTTGCCATCCTGCATCCTACCTTTTACAATAGCGCATGCTGCACTGTATTGTTGCTTACTCCCTATGGCCGGTTGAGCAGATCCGTCAGTATACATAATGTATTCATATTGATCTAGAGGCATTATTTCATTTGGTAGAGGATATTCTTGTTCGTATTGCAGGAATGCTTGTGTTCTTAGATTTGGGTCATATCTGTATTCTACATCTGTTGCAGTGAGAGAATTAGCCCATTGTATCCATCTTGGATGTAACGCTTTTGCATTTGGGACACTTGCCTTTGTGGCAGCCTCTAAGGCCGGTACCGGGGTCACGACAATTATTCGTTTCCCTTGAGCTAGTGCTCTTTCTCTCACTACAGCAGTCTGTACTGCTGTCAGAATTTTTTCTGTAGGAGCAAAACGCATTTCAGTGTTAGTGTACAAATGCGATTTATATGCAATTGGTACTGTTTCACCTTCATTAAAGGTTAAGTAAGTGTACCCAGATTGACCTGCAACTACGTGGATCACCAGATTGTGTACGTTTATGTGTGTCTGTAAGTGTTTTGATGATATCATATCAGCTTGTAGGGAACGAAGGATATTCGTGTGTTCCCGTGTCCATTGTCTAACTGAAAAGTCAGGTCTTATTAGGTCGTAGAAAGGTTTTACTCTCTCTGCGTAATCCAAAATGTATGTTCTGCCAAAATTCAAAAATCCCAGTATTTGTCTGAATTTTGTTTAATGATTTTGGAGGTTGTAGCAGTGCGCACTTTTCTAAAAAGTGGGCTGCCAGGCTTTTGCCTTCACTTGAAAGCTCATATCCCAAAAATAGACCATTGAGGTGGGCTATTTTTGATTTTTTTAAATTAAATTTGTAGCCCATAGAAGCGAAACTTAAGATTATGGTGCTCACCCTGGTCAAGTGTTCCTCTAAGTCATCATCCGTCAGATAAATATCATCTACATAGGATAATGCTTCTTCATCCAAATTCTGTAGTAACTCTGTTACCCTCCTTGAGAATAACCCCGGGCTATTCTTATACCCTTGGGGGAGTCGACAAAATTGACGCTGGGACCCTAGCGCTGAGAAGGCTGTCAAATATCTGCTTTCAGGCGCTATGTTTTGGCAGAAAAATCCATTCAAGATATCTAATGTTGTTTTGTATTTTTTCCGCACAATGTTATTCATTAATGCGGCACAATGTGCATTCTGAACTGCAAATGTTTTTGTGCTTGAGTTTAAGTGTCTGTAGTCTAAAACTAGATGATATGAATTGTAGGGTTTCATTACGGGAAACAAAGGATTATTCATTGATGAGGTGCATGGTTCAATTACACCTTGGTATTCAAGGTGATCTAAGATCTCCCTGGCCTGTTTTTTAGCTTCCTGTTTTATGGGATACTGTCTTTGTGGAGTTGGGTTTGTTTTTATTGGAATTACGTGGTGGGGTGAAGCTTCCTCCCACCCTACGTGGTTGCGGTATAATGCTGGAGCAAGGGCTACTGCCCACTCCTGTGCATATGTATGTCTTAGGTGTGCGGGGACTAGGTCAGAGAAAGCTGGAAAAATTACAGTTTCCCCCTTTGGGCATTCCATAACAATAGTAGGCGGCCAATATCTTTCTGCTAATAGGATGTCATAGCCCGAAGTCAGGTTCTCCCAAAAGAGACCCTTAACTTGTCTTGGCTTGTCCCCCTCCATTTGGAGTGTTATTTCATGTAACTTGTGTGGGACACTCACCCTAGTATCAGGCGTTTCCACCGTGATATACTCATTCAACTCCGCTGTCACCAGAAATTCCATCAGGTTCTGGCGAGCTATTGTTACCTCTGCCGCTCTGTCTAGCATCGTCAGAGCCCATTCCCCGTTCAGTAGCTGAGTCCTCAGAATTCTGGGCATGTCTAACTTTGAGACCTGCTACCTTCTTCTTTTTAAATTGAGGTTTTGCTTTAGGTTTTGCTTCTTTCTTTGAAGCGTAGTCTGAAGTGCGTTGCTTGTCTCTGGACTTTGTACGCTCTTCTTGTCTTTGTTCTGACCGTCCTTCCCTCTCTGAGTTTTTTGATGAACCCTGAAAGGAACGAGAGGAACAGTATCAGTATCCTGATACCTGTCAGGTTTTTTAATGTTATCTCTATTCCTAAGATTATATCTCCTTTCTGGGGGCTCCTGCTGAGGAGACCTTCCCCTGGAGTGAGATCTGTTCTTTTGTTGTTTATTATTGTCCCATTTCTTCTTTGAAGAAACTGGTGTTTGCTTCACCTGTTCTTTATCTGAACTCCCCATTAGTTGGGGTTTTACAGGTCTAGCTCCCAGACTGTCTCTACCTAACTCTGCATAAGCAGTTTCAATTATTTTAGGTAGTTCTGTCTCCTGTTGTAATGGAGTGAATTCTCTCAGGCGTTGGCGTATTTCCACTGATGGTGCTTCCCCTTTAATATTTGCCAATATTATCGCAGATACCTGGGCAAAGTTGTTTAACAACTTCATCCCTAAGTTTAGAGCAGGCTCTGCTCCATACTCATTCTGTATTTGTCTTAATACATCTGGTATTACCGCTAAAGAAGGGATACCATGAGTCCTGGTATATTGCAGTGAAGACTGTTCCCCAAGAGGTACAATCCTCTATAGAGGGAGCTATCCCCATTGGCAAGCAAATAGTAAGTATTCTATGCTTTTCCTTAGGACCAGTGTGTGGAAACACTGCCTCCAGCTGTGTTATTTTTTGTGCTATCCAGAAGGGCATATGTTCACGTTTAGTAGGCATTTTACCCATCACTGCGTGTAGTGTCTGTGGTGTAATTTTTGTTGTAGGAATTTGGGCTGGTCCTGGTTGTGTAGCCGGTGCGGGCTGAAGTGTAATTGTTCTCAACACAAACTGTGTCATATTTCTGTAAAGTCTTATTAATTCTTTATGCTGTACAAGTAAGTCTCCTCCTGGCATTGTGTCAATGTCAGGGTGTGGTGTGTATGCCGCTAAAACTGGCCATGTTGCTCCATCTCTTCCGAGCGGACCGATTCTTACTCTATTTCTTGTATGGGGAGGGCGCCTTTAAACCAGTAGAGGTGTTCTTCATAAGTGAGCGGAATTTCAATGTCCTCATATGGACTATACTCATTTGGTATATCATCTTCTACATAGTAGTGAAATGTTTTGGTTTGTGCATTTGCCTGCGGGAATTTAATCCATGAATAGAATACCTCTGTTCTATATGATTCGTGTGCCTCAATCACGAAAGTCACTTGCCCACCCCTAATTGTAACACCATATGCTACTAGTTTTAGGGTGACAGCATTTCTAACATTGTCTGCAATGTATATTGCATCTGCATCGTCTTCTTCGGCTGAGAATTTAGTGCATTCCCTTCATCTACGTCTCCCTGTTCAGTCATTTTTTTTTTAGAAAGGAGAGCGTTTCAAGGGAACTGAGATAAGGTGTTATGCACAATTAGGAACACTGTATCCTTCAAGCTTGATTAAACCAACAGCCAATACATAGGAATTTTCCTAATCAGCTGTGGCGGATTTGTTCCCTCCTACTCCAGACGTCTCTGGGGAAATGTGAGTAGGGGTCTCTGAGAATAGCAGGACTGAACTACTCAGATTTGACTGTTAAATAAGTGCCAATACCAATGTTGGCGGCACCATGTCGTGTAGTTCCTATAAGACCTATATAGGATCTGCGCGTTTAGACAACATACACTGTGGGACTGGTGTCCAGACTGATTCCAGACACCCCCACCGGGTATGTTGGCCTGTGTACCAGCTAGCTCGCAATGCCACTATAACCTCCTCTTACCAAGGAGAGAATAGTTCTTGGCAACTATCAAACATGACAACCTTGATCCCTCAGGACCGTGGAAACAGTAACTTACTTTTCGCTCAGTCACTCGTGCTCACTTGTTCTCAGAGAGATACACAGAATAAACGGTTGGGACGTTTTCAATAAGCATTTATTGAACAGTCGTTTTTCTAGCGTAAAATAAGTGCACTGAAATCACCAGTAGACAGTAGCATATATAAATGAGTAGCAGCACTAAGAAAGTAAACAGATGGTAGGGTTCTACCATTTTGCTAAAATCATAAATATAGGCAAGGATATAAAATACATGGCAATAAAATGCGTACTCCTACGATGCACCCTAACTAGATGTACCTAAGTGTACCTAGCATGTGAGTAGGTGTAGAGCCAAGAATCCCTCTAGGATAAAGCCAACCCCATTACCTGATGCTAGCCTGCGGGACCTCGTTCTGGTCTCGAGCTGAACACCCTGCGAGGGATGTCAGACCACTGTGAGCTGGAGTATCTGCATGCAGGAACCTCAGCGTCTCGCGTCAGTGTGTCGGCATGGAAGTCGTGATCTCCTCTCTCTGTCTCAGCAAGATGTGGTGTTTATATACCCTAAGGTATCCCCAGGGGTTCTACCTTGCTGTTCTAGTGTTGGACTTAGGATGACGTCGGGAATGAACTTTATACGCAGTTATTATGCAGGAGATGATGGTCCTTCTGTGATTCCAAGAAACTAAGAATCCTCATGCATAATTTATGAGGCCAGTGCCCAGGGAAAAACCCTACGTACTTATGTGTAGCATTGTAACTGGGTAAAAGATCAGTCCTCCAAATTCGTTATGTATGTAGTATAGGAGAGAATGTAGGTGAAGGGTTATGATGATACCTAGACCTATATCGGGGTATCTATATGACATATAACAGAAGATGTTCAAAAGTCTGTGACGTATTTCCCAACAACTCTTGATCCTATCGTCACAGAAATGCCCAGCTGCCCTAAATTAGTAGTTGCGGTTGATGCCAGTCACAAAAAGAGTGAGAATATAATGATGGAATGTCCAGTAACTGAAATTGTCTCTTACTTTATGGAGTTGCTACTGAAAAATCTTGTGATCAAAACATGTCTGAAATTAACATATATTGAGTCTACTGCCAGTAAATGAAAATGTTTGTAATGAAGCTGAACATGAAAGTCTAGGTGCCATGGATCTATGCATGAAGCCAAGGTTATACACTAATGATGAACCCCTGATTAAGCCCGATCATGTCCATTTTGTAGATGGCCCATGTTTAAGAGGTAACAATGGCACATTAGGAGCAGCATATGCCGTCTGCACCATGAATTATGTTGCCAAAGCTTCATGGCTACAAGAAGTTATCTTAGCACAAAATACAAAATGTAATGCCCTTACCATAGCATACAGTCTAACTGCTCAAATGGGAGAGACTATTGTCATGGGAAAGAGGGATGCTAATTCATTTGCACAATATTGTGTCCTGCTAGCCTACACATTTAAGGGAAATTTCACATGTGAATCTGAGAAGGACACTGTCTATTCAATGTTGATGTCAATAGGGAACCATTGAGAAGCGTTAAATGGGGTACAAGAAAATGTTTCAGGGGCAGAACAATAAGGTTGAATCAGAACATATTTTGAGAAAAAAACACAAATGACATCCAAATGTCAGCTGTGGGAGACCAGTGTTGCCAGACAGTTTATCATTTCCAATGACACGATACATGTATGGACATACACACTTAGAGAGGGATTGAATTAAACATCTCTTTAGAAAGAATAGATACCACCAAAAGGAAGCTTGCAGAAGAAGAGTGTCATTGAGATGTGACATGTCAACAAATGAATGCAGGGAAAATAACATATGTTACATTGAGTCACATAGGGAGATCCGAAGGTCCCTTCAATAGAATGCAAAAGAACATCATCGAAATGCCTGATTCCTCCACAACCAGAGGAAATGACAACCACATGGTAGCAAATGTGTTATTGCAAAAATCGGTCCTCAGGTATAGATTGCCAGTTTCTCTGAAATCAGATCAAAAGACCCACTCTATCAATGAGGTCCCGAAAATGATGGGTGCAGAACTACAGACTGAACAAGGATTGCACTGTAGTTATCGGCCTGAAGTTTCAAGCATAATCGAGCAAAACAAAGACACCATAGAGTCTCACTTTGCAAAAGTCTGGGTCTCAACATCTCTAAAGTGGCTTGATGCTGTCCCTGTAAAAGCACTAGTGAAAATCACAGATGAGAAGATAAGCCATTGATGTGAAGGATTGGCTGATGTGTGCCTACAGTTCCTCGCCAAGCTGCAGCTGCTACACGAGATCTGCTTAGTGAACGGTGCGACAACCTTGATCTGAGAGATGGTGTTGTGATCGAGAACCACATTTTGAAGACTTGGTTGAAACCAAGATGGAAAGGCCCGTTCCAAGTGATCCTGTTTACAACCACTGCTGTGAAGTGTGGTGGCCTTCCGAACTGGTTGTATGCCTTCCATGCTCGTAGGGTCCCGTGTCCCCTTGATGAAACAGCTCCTCTTCTAGAAGAGATGCCAGCAGTGGTCGAAAGGCCACGGGAGAGGGTCAGTCAAGCTGTAAGGGAACACACTGAGTCTGAAGCAGCCCTAGAGCAAACCGAGGTGGGACTAGAAAAGCAAGAAGTGGAAACTGGCTTGGATGAACTGGTATCGAAGTGGTGAATGAGCCTGGTCCAGCCTCTGATGAAGGAACTAGTGCTGTGGACTCACGAGTGGAGGTGGAAGAAAGCTGGCTAAAGGGGTATCCGAAAAGTCTGCAGTTGTCACCTGAAAAAGCATTTGCACCAATAGCTGAAAAGTCTGAATCAGAACAAAGTGAAGACGAAGACTAGGGTTGAAAAAGTCCAAAAGATCGATGGTGCTCTGTTGGAGGAATTCAGCACCTGAGTGGTCATATTGAATGGACAAGACACTGAACGTCACATTGGATTACCTATGTGATGTAGGATTTGAACTGTATGAGTCACCCTGATTTCACTAATTTTCCCCTAATTAACTAAATTTTCCAAAGAGGGATTACTGCGAGATTTCCACGCTATCATACAGAAAAAACTTTGCAGACAATGTACTACCTTCTTTTGATTGTTCTACTTAAGAAATGGGTTCCTTTTGAACGGACTAGAGAATTCCAAACTACCCTCAGTAAAGTAAAAGAAGATATCACTAATGTCCCACACTTAGGAACCTTTGATGTTAGATTAAAGACAGTGTTTACCTCTGATGGCAGGTAAAACGTACTAGGAGCCTCCTTATCCCAAATAATAGATGGAAAGGAAAAGATCATTTCTTTTGCGCCTAGAACACTTAAAGATGCTGAGTTAGACTACTCCACATTCGAAAAAGAAGCATTGGCATGTTATTGGGCCATAAACCATTTTAAGTTCTATTTGTGGGGTTTACCTTTCACCCTTAGAATGAATCACAAACCTTTGATTCCCATGTTCTCAATTAAATGCATTGAGAAAGTTACACTTTGAGTATCCAAATGGGTATTAGGATTGCAAGGGTTCACTTTAGTACAGAATACGTTCAAGGGATGAGAAATCAAGTAGCTGATTGTTTGTCCCATATGCCTGTGGAAAGAGGAATTTAGGGAGTCAATCCTCCGGAAGAAGTGGTTATTTCCATTGAAGTGCCTATAATCCATAAAGATGAGTGGGAACAGAGTGACAATGATGACGAAACCTAAGTTTCTGGCAGGGACAATATTATTAATGGGTGGCCTGGCAAATGTAAAGACCTACCGGAGAATCTCCAACCACATTTGAATGTGAGAGATGAGTTGTCAATCATGGGTAACATGATTTTAAGGTCTAACAAAATTGTACCAACAAGTAATATGTGTGACCGTATTATTGAAATAGCCCATGAGGGTGCTTTGGGGAGGAGTATGACCAAAAGCAAAATTACAAATGATTGCTGGTTCCCCCATTTGGATTCTATGGTGGAAAAGAAAATGAGGGACTGTCTGCAATGTAGCTCTAGTGACAAATCCAAGATCATACGTAAGGTTCCTCTCCTTTCCATAGAAGTGCTGGCCAAACCTTGGGATAAACTGGGTTTAGATATCTTGGGACCCATAAACCTACCTAAGGTAAACAAAAAGTACATGTTTGTTATGGTAGATTACCATTCTCATTGGGTCACAGAAAAGTCCATAAACAACAATAACACATCCACCTAAATAGAGTTTTTGTCAGACACATTCTCTATGGAAGGCATTCTCAGTACCTTAGTTATGGACAATGGGGTGCAGTTCGCCTCAGGACAAATGACACTGTTTCTCAAAAACTTGTCTATTTGTCACATAAATTCCCCACTCAATTGTCCAAAAACTAATAGACTAGTAGAGAAAGCTAATAAAATGGTGAAGGAGACCATACAGCTAGCCCATACTACAGGAGAATCGTTTGACAGATCAGTGAGGATCATGTTGTTTTCTTATCACACAACCCCAAATGCTGTGTCTGGTATATCTCCTTTTGTGTCCTTAAAAAGGAGGAATCCTGGTTCAAATCTAACACCAAATTGAATCAACGGTTGAGACCCGGTTTAGGTTGACAGAATTAAAGTTAAGGATAAGGTGGAAGAACACCAAGGAAGTATAAAAAATGGTTAGACAAAAAATGGGGGTTGTGCAACGTGATTAGCATAAAGGACAATGGGTTGTTTTAAGGAGACCTTCATATGCACAAACAAAATTCAGGTCCTTTCCAAACCTGTGAAGATAAAAAACGTCCAACATAATTCTGTCGTTTTGGGGGATGAACACACATGGAGCATGGACAGAATAGCCCGGTGTTCAGAGACTATGATTCCACGGTCTGATGAACCAACTGGTGGCCCCAATACATCGACCAAACCGACAAACCCCAGGAGGATTAGAATTCGTTGACCACCAAGTTGGCAATCAGACTATACAACGTTTCAGATATTAAAACAATATATTCCCTTAAAACAAATTGGGTATTGGGAAGATGTGTTTTAATTTATGACACTGGTATGTTCTATCCCTACCCCTGCCTTTCCTATAAAAACACCCCTCCCTCCTATAAAAACACCCCTCCCTCCTTACCTATAATGGCATTTCCAGAACTGATTGGCTTTTCCAGAACTGATTTGGCTTTTCCAGAACTGATTTCCTGAGGGGGAATACCGCAGTCAATAGCACCAAGACACCTCCGGGTATTCGTGCGCTCAATAAGTCTCATTAACATTAACATTAACATAATGTAATCTTCCTTCTTATGTTGGAATGTTCAGGTGAAGTTCACCTGAGAATGTTGGGATGAGAGCAGTTGTGCAAGGTTAAGGAACAAGCAGAGACAGGGGACTCTGTCACCTGAAATGAAGCTCTTTTTCACCACCTATGCTATGTGGATTCATCAGTTAGTTAAAGATTTGCTGTCCAGACTTGGTCAAGAATGTGACCTTTAATATGAGTAGGTACAGAAATAGGTTGTACTAAGTTAAGGCTGTTAAACAAAACTGTACAATCTGTCATAGCAACAGCCAAGGTTCCCTGTTCAGGGCGCAGCGCAGCCTACAACCCATGAGTGAGGAGAGAAGCTAATTCAGGGGACGTGGTCTAGTCTTTACGCATTCCCCTGTGTCGGTCCTTCTACCGGATGCTGCTCTGGTCACAGTCGGGTTCCTCAAATGCGGCAGCATAAAAGCTGTACTCAGAAACCCATCTTTGCCTGTAATTCTTACCTTGATTTTATACTTACCTTGGTTCACAAGGGCCTCACTTCTGCTGTTCTCTCCTTGCCAGTCACGCTGCTGCCTTTCCTGCAACCTCTGGAGGGATTCCCTCAATTCTTCAATGGCTGCTCCTGCGCTTTGCCGATTTACTTGGTGTGCTTTCAGTTTGGAAATGTTTCCATCTTCTTTGCGACTGTGGAAACAAAAGGGTACAAAAAGAGTTTACCAACAGCTGACTGATCTTATTTGGCAAGATGCATGCATACATGCAAGTAATTCTGGACATATGTTCACCGTCCTGCACTGAGATCCCATGAACTCAATGGATATTGATATGTGCATTCTGCAAAAGAAGGAAAATACTATTAATGGATGTTTATCCTGCTAAACACAGTGATTGAGAGCACGAAACAATTGTTTCTTTTCAAAGACTTTTTGAGACGCTCCTGGGGACATATTCAATTGCTTAGTTTCTACAGATTTTCTTTGAGAGATTTTGAATGAATTATGTAATTCCGGTCTTATGTTGCTCTCCTTAAATCCTCGATCACTTTAACTCCTTAGGTACTATTGGGCAATATAGGCGGTGATAGGAGAAAGAACATTTGGTTTTCTTATTAATTCAGCATCCTGTATTTATTTTCATTCCCTCAGGTTTACACTGCATTCATTGGGGTTCTGCCAATAGATGCAAGTGGGAAAGTGGGAGGTATTAGGTAAGAATGCACACTTAGCAGTAGTTTAAGCTATTTTTTGGTGGTTCATGTTTTAGAGGTAAAAGGTTCTAAAAAGTCCATTATATTTTGTTGTAGATGCATGACAATCCTAGAACACTGAAGGAACCTCTAGTTCCAAGAATTGATGCAGTCACTTGAAGAGACTCTGGGATACCACCTAATGTGTTTTCTCCACTTCCCCTTTCCCCAGGGTGCTGTTATCACCTGGAGCTCTATCCAAGATTCTAGTGGTTGCAGGACTGTAGGTGGCATAGGGAACCAGCTTCTGCTAGTCATGTCTCACTTCCACAACATTCCGCAGCCAGCTACTGAACTGGTTGTTCTGAGATGTTGCAAAATCGCAGGACTTCTGACATATATTATCATCATTGAGTATGCAGAAAAGTATGCAGAAAAGAGACTGATTTAACAACTCCAGTTTCATACCTAAGAAACCAGTTTCAGGAATATGATGGCATTGACATGTGGCAGATTTGAATTTTTGAAGAATAATTGAAGTCACACCCCCAACATTCTTGCTTGGTTGTCTATTAGACTGAATAATCTAATACTTGTCTGGGAGGGCTGCTAGGATATCAAGGGTGGATTCCTCTGTTAACCGAGTTTCAGAGAAAAACAGAATATCAGGATTTTCTGAATCAAGTAAATAGAAAATCTCCACTTTATGCTTAACCACAAAGTGGGTGTTAAGATAAATAAGCATTAGAACATTGGAATGTTGTGAGCTCCGTTGAAGACAATGGAGTACTCCGGGCTTCTAATGGCTTGTAAAAGCCCAGAGCTCCAACATTGCAATGTTTGTCATTCACAGGTGTTGCTGTGAACAAAGGCCTCATGTAGCCCGAGGGAATTTAACTGCTTCCGTGCCCTGGACATATTGGTTACGTCCTTGGCAGTGCTGCTGCTATGCAGAGGATGTAACCATTACCAGTAGGAAATTTGTGCCCGTGCGGTGATCCCACACCTTTCCCACACAGAAATGTGAGGAAAATGTGACTTTTGTAGCTACATTTGAGGTTTGCAGGGGATTCCGGGTAAGAAAATGTTGGGGTATCCACCCAAGCGATACCTCCCTGGACCCCCGTGTGTCTAGTTTTTAGAAATATCTGGGTTTTGTAGGTTTCACTACATGCCCGCTGAGTCCGGGACCAAATACACAGATTACCCCCTTGCAAAAGCAGGTCTTTTAGTCATAGCTAATTTTGATGTCTCCACAATTTATTTTTTATTTATTTTATTTTTTATTTATTTGAGTTTTATATAGCGCTGGCTAGACCCGGAGGTATCAGAGCGCTTTACATAAGGTTCCACAAAATTACATCAGTTACAAGTTACATCAGTTACAAGAAAACATTTCAAGAGCGTCGGAAGATTAAATAAATGGAGCTTAGAAGGGAAAGGGGTGGGGTAAAGGTGTAGGAGGGAGAAAGGATGGAGATAGGATGGATAGAGAGATGAAGGAGAGTCTGCCCAAAGTCCGGCTGGGTAGGTGACGGCCGAGGGGAAGTCCACAGAACATCTCCTCTATAGCTATCAGGTAGCTCCACCGGGCATCAGTCAAGCGGCTAGGTCTCAATGAGAAAACAATTAGAGAGCAAAGAGGAGGGATAAATGGAGCATAAAGGAGAAAGTGGGTGGAGTAAAGGGGTAGGAGGGAGAGTACGACGGAGAGACGAAGTAAGGTCTGCCCAATGTCCGGCTGGGTAGGTGACGGCCGAAGGGGTAGCCCACAGCCCATCTCCTCTATAGCTATCAAGTAGCTCCACCGGGCATCGGCCAAAAAGCTAGGTCTCAACGGTCAGAGATAGGTTCACAGATTCGGTATCCTGAAGGGTAGGCCGGATGGGGGATGTGATCGAGGTCTGGTCGAAGTCTGTTTTTTTCTCAGAGGAGTAGCACGACGTGGTAGGGAACACTGTGGCAGCCATCTTGGGGTCAGGCAAGGGATTCGGACCTTGGAGTTGGAAACAGCCGGTTCCCATTTTAGTCTTTCACACGAGGGGAGGGGTGTTTGTTGTGCAATGGAGCAGCTTGAGGCCAGAGTCAGTGTCCGCTTGCTACCCGAGGAGGAGAGTATTTCTGCGTTATAGCTGCCACGGGGAGAGATGTTCTCAGCTGTTTCCTGTTGTGGACACTAGACCTACCCACACAAGTGAGGTACCATTATTATCGGGAGACTTGGGGGAATGCTGGGTGTGTGGAAGTTTGTGGCTTCCCGCAGATTCGAGAACTTTCCATCACAGACATGTGAGGAAAATGTGTTTTTATAGACAAATGTTGAGGTTTGCAAGGAATTCTGGGTAACAGACCCTGGTGAGGGCCATACAAGTCACCCCATCCTGGATTTCCCTGGGTGTCTAGCTTAAAAATATACAGGTTTGCTAGGTTTTCCAAGGTGCCAGCTGAGCTAGGGTCCAAAATCCACAGCTAGGCATGTTGCACAAAAAGGGTCAGTTCTCTGTGGAAAAATGTGATGTGTCCACGTAGCGTTTTGGGCCATTTCCTGTCATGGGCACTAAGCCTACCCACACAAGTGAGGTACCATTTTTATCGGGAGACTTGGGGGAAAGCTGGGTGGGTGGAAGTTTGTGGATCTGCGCAGAATCCTGAACTTTCTATCACAGAAATGTGAGGAAAATGTGTTTATTTTTTTACAAAGTTTGAGGTTTGCAAGGGATTCAGGGTAACATAACCTGGTGAGAATCACACAAGTCGCCCCATCCTAGATTTCTCTGGATGTCTAGTTTTCAAAAATGTATAGGTTTGCTAGGTTTCCTTAGGTGCCGCAGAGCTAGGGTCCAAAATCCAAAGCTAGGCACATTAGGAAAAAAGGGTCAGTTTTCACTTGAAAAATGTGATTTCTCCACGTTGCGTTTTGGGCCGTTTCCTGTTGCGGGTACTAGGCTAACCCACACAAGTGAGGTACCATTTTTATTGGGAGACTTAGGGAAAAACAGAATAGTAGAATAAGTGTTATTACCATTTGTCTTTCTATGCATTTCTGCCTTCCAAATGTAAGACCGTGTGTAAAAAGAAGTCATTTTGAAAAATGCCCTCTAGTTCACATGCTAGTACGAGTACCCACAAATTCAGAGATGTACAAATAACCACTGCTTCTAAACTCCATATATTGTTCCCATTTCAGAGGTACATAGATTTCCTTGATACCTATTTTTCACTCTTTATATTTTAGCAAATAAATTGCTGTATACACGGTACACAATGAAAAACCATTGCAAGATGCGGCTCAGATATTGGCTCTGGGTACCTCAGGTTCTTGGTAAACCTACAAGCCCTATATATCTTTGCAACTAGAAGGCTTGAGTGGACATAACGGTACATTGATTTGAAAAATCTGCCATAGTTACAAGAAGTTACAGGTGAAAATGTAGGCACAAACAGCAGTTTTTTCTAACCAATTTCAATATTTTTTATTTCAACTGTTATTTTCTATACAAAACCCTTGAAGGATCTCTACAAATAACCCCTTTTGAATTCATAATTTTATTGTCTACTTTTCTGAAATGTATAGCTTTCTAGGATCCATTACTGGTTTCATACCCATTTCTACCACTAACTGGAAGGAGGTTGAAAGCATAATAGGAAAAATAGGCTATGTCCCGGTAAAATGCCAAAACTGTGTAAAAAATGTTGGTTTTCTGACAAAAGTCTGTCTGTTACTAAAAGCTGGGAAGATGGTGATTGTAGTGCCACAAACTCTTTGTTAATACCATTTGCAGGGGAAAAAACAGACGCTTTCTTCTGCAGCAGTTTTTCCAAATTTTTCACCCAAAAATTGCTGTATTTTGGCTCATTTCTTGGTCCCCTCCAGGGGAATTCACAAACCCTAGGTACCTTTAGAATCCTCACAATGTTGGAAAAAAAGGATGCAAATTTGGCATGGATACCTTACGTGGACAAAACGTTATGGGGGCGTAAGCGCGAACTAACACAAATAGACCAAAAAAGGTGTGGCACTCGGGGGTGGAAGGCCTGACAGCGAAAGGGTTAAATCCCCTCTGGCTCACTGAGGCCTTTATTTTATTTGTGAGAACATTCTGCCCTCTAGTGGTGGAATGTTCTAATAGCCTTATAGCTCGCTGTAGCTGGGCTATACCGGCCATTAACGGCCGGCTCGGGCCTTTAACTCTGGAACGGGCCTTTCATGGCCCGTTCCAGAGTTAAAGCTGGTATAGCCTGCTACGTTGGGCTATAAGGCTATTATAGGATATTGGAATTGCTCAGCTAGTTAGTGTTGGGTTTCCTACTCAGGTCTACTACATTATGAGTACTCTCTTCCTCAGGATGCAAAAGGGGGTGGTAGTAGTGCATAAAGCCCAAACTTTTTAAAATTGATTAATGTCTGTGGGCTAATTGAGTAACTCACTGAGTGGAGTGCTCTTAGCTTATTCGGGGTGTAGAAGTATTTTCCAGCATAGCGGTGGCCCCTGGTCTTGGCTTGACATCAACGGGCACAGATGGGCTTGCCTTTGTCACGCCTTTGGCACACCAGCAGCAAATCTGCACCAGGGCCAGTATTAAATAGGGCAGGCGGCAAACAAAAGAACAGCTAGAGCGTGTTTTCCAAAAATGGCTGTTGAAAAGGTGCTAGTTCTGAGCATAGAAAATGACCCCCAAGCTTCCTCTATGAGGGGATCAAAAGCTCACTATAGCACCAATTGGGAATTCAGTATATGATACAGTGTATGAAGAAAATCACTATAAACAATTCATGACAGATCATATGATAAAAATTCAAATTCACATAAAACTGAGCAGAATCACAGCTAAGATTAAAAGCAATATTACATGATGACTAGTAAAAACAATGTGCAAAAAAACAGTTTAGCAAGGTAACTTTTCAATTGTACTTTCAAGATAGGCTGCATGCCTGTGCTACGGCCAGGATTAAATAAGGCAGGCCAGCGCAGAAAATAACAATTAGAGCACGTTTTCCAAAAATGGCGGCTTAAGAAGCTGAAAGTTCTGAGCATAGAAAATGACCCGAACTTCCACCGCCAGTGGATGTCAAGCTCGCTATAGCACCAATGGGGAATTCGGTACGTGACACAGTGGATGAAGAAAATCACCATAAAAAATTCATGACAGACAATATGATAAAAAATCTAATTTATATAAACCTGAGCAGAATCGCGGCTAAGATTAAAAGCAATATTTCGTGATTAGTAAAAACAATGTGCAAAAAAGCAGTTTAGCAAGGTAACTTGTCAATTGTACCCTCAACATAGGTTGTGCGTCCGTGCCACGGCCAGGATTAAATACGGAGGGTAAGCAATCAAAAGAACAACTAGAATGCTTTTTCCAAAAATGGCAGCTCAAAGGTGCAAGTCCTGAGCATATAAAATGGCCCCTGACTCTGAGCTGAACAGACGGCAAGCTCACTATAGCACCGATTTGGAATTGGGTATATGACATAGTGGATGAAGAAAATCACCATAAACAATTCGTGACAGACAATATGTCAACATTCTGCTTAATTCCTGCCCTTATGCAGTAATAACATCTGGATTATGTTCATAGTTTTACTGTACATTGTCTTCAGGATTCTAACGCCGCTCTGATGATAGTAAAAATGTTCTGAGCTAAAACGTTGATTGGACTGGCTGATATTTAAGAGTACTTAATTTACAAGTTATACTTACTCGCTTTAGCCTGGTATACACAGGCCTCGTGTTACCTATTTGGAACGACTGATAACGTTGGTTTCCGAGGGAAAGACTTCAGATTTCACTTATCCAGTTTGGTCACTGGCAGTGAGTCAGTGCAGGGTGCTGAGGGTCTAATGCTACTGTTTATATTTTAATATGCAGTTCAAAAACATAGCAAGACTGACTCAGCCTTTCATCTGTCTGAGGTTGCTTCTCTGCGTACCCTTAAGATAGGATAAAAGTCTAAGAGCCAGAAAACAGTCCACTTAGTGATGCACACACTATAGAGAGTATCATCAGTGCCTAATTTGTGAAAGAATGAGTGCTGGTACCCAAAACTCTGCACAGAAGCCCGCAGCTGGCAATATCAAATGTCAACACCCTTAATATCAGTAGTCTTGAAACCAACTCCTGTCTCTTTAATCCACTGCCAGACACTCGCTGCCCCTTCATCTCACTCTTGTGGTTTCCTGCCTTCTTTCTTTCTGACTGTGTTTCCGTCTTTCTCTTCCTCCTTCTTTCCCCATTGTGCGTTTTTCCTTCTGTTGCTCTTGGAAAATGTCTGAAAAGCAAAAATACGTGCAGGTCCCCAAAAGTAAGTGCCAGTGGCCCGCTCCGGCAACCACCGGCACAGTGTAAGCATTAATATTTTTACCTGACGAAGAAGAGAGAAAGCTTAGGTGTTTCAGAGAAAAACATTTGAAGGTGCATCAACATACAAGCCAGAAAGGTGACCGGCTTGGCTGTTTCGGAGAAGCAGATGTGAATTCTGCAGACGTGGTGTTCAGTAACAGAAAGCCGAATAGCTTATACTTGAAACGGCATTTGTTACAAAAGATTCAGGGGCAGATTTATCACTATTTGAGGCAGCGCAACAAAGCAAGGCAACTTGCTGCTCTGCGTCAGATGGAGAAGGCAGGAATGCACCATATTTACAAAGATGAAGTGCATTCCTGCTCTCTCCCTGCGCTGGCGCACTATGTGCTGCCCAGTGCCAACGCAGGCCCCCTGGCATCATGGAGCAAGGGTGCCTGAGTTGCCGGCAAGATTGTTTTGATGCAGGGGCACCTTCCTGCACAAAAACAATCCTTAGAGGTGTATTCCTCTTTCTAAGTGTGCTGCAGATTGCAGGACACGTAGAAAGTGGAAACAACGAGGAGAAATAAAGATATTTCTCCTTGTTGCGTCTCTATTGTGAAGGCGTACAATTTTGACATATTACCAGGTATACTTGTCTTGGTAAATCTGGGAATGCTCGAAAAAGCATAGGTGGCTGCATGGGAACACCCACGCTCAAACCCATGTAACACCCTCCAGGCACAGAGTTACGCAAGAAAGCAACTTGTGCTGCCTCGCATTATTCTGGCCTTACTAAGCTGTGCAGGGTCATGTAAGCTGGCTTTGCGTGGCTTGGTAAATATGACTTAGACATTGCGTTGCTCTTGCATCGCCTTGCATGGCACAAGGGCATCGCAACCCTTTGGTAAATTTGGCCACCAGTGCACACTGAGAAGAGCATATAAAGCTGGCATTTCATGTATAGTGCCCAGAGGACCTCACTTTTTTATGAGCTATCAGAAGGCACTGAAGAGTCACTCCTGGGTTCCTGAAAACCCAGTTCAGAATGAGCAATATTTTAGGTCAGCAAGGACAATTTCGGAACCGCAAGGAACTATACAATACAGAAAATAGAGTTTGACGTGTCTACACCCGTCACAACAACATTTATTAATGAAGACGAACGGAATGATCTAAAAATGAATAGAAATAAAACTAATAACCCTCGACCCCTACCTTTCCAGTCAATTTACCGTCTGGCAGGATTCTCCATGCGACCACTTCTATACTTCAATTGGACCACCAAGCCCATGTTTCTTCTGGTGGGGAGAGTGTTAACAGCACTAGCAGAATTGAGAATTAGGGGTGTGGGGGACCCTTTTTCACTCCGGTCCATCCAGGCTTCTGATATGGCTTGGGGCAACCTTGATGAAAACATATCACTGCCTGAGCAGGCTTCTATCTTTGGCATGCTTGCACTGCACATGATATGTGCAGGCATGTTTATGGATAGGGAATGTGTGTAGGGTCTGAAGTAAAAAAAAAAAAAGGGCCCTTCAAACCTGCTCAATCCATAAGCAATGCGGTTCCATCCTCTTCTGTGCTGTTGACATGTGTACTTTGCGCTGTCAGCACACAGGCCTCGGAAAAGTTAACAGCGAAGTGAAAGAACTGTCAGTTCGTCCATTTACATTTCTGTCACTCGAAGAGGCACCAGGCAGTGTTTCTCTTTCTAAGATGGTGGGGAGCCACTCTATCACTTGCAGGCACCTGCCACTGTGGAAAATTAATTTGTATCGATAAACATTGTCTGCGCCATCTTGCCCTTTTTCCCAATGCCACACTTTCGTCGTCCGCGGCGGCCATTTTAGCTACCTTGATCAGACCCACTCTCTGCACACCGCTAATCCCCAGCGCGGCTCCACATCCTCACAAGCCCCCCCGCACTGGTCACCCTCTCTCTCTCTCTCATGCACGGGCCATTAACCCCCTCCAACTGCGCTGCACTTCCCTGGGAATCTCACCCCGGGCCTGCCCGACACCTCCCTTTCCTCCTATACACTATCACACCCTCTGACACCCCTCTTCCTCCGTATCCGATTGTCCAGGCCGGTCCCAGGCTATCACCTAGCCCTGCGGATACAGTTTATGGCCCCGACTGTAAGGAATCGCCCCTCTTCAAAGGAGTTACAGTAGATCAAGGCCCCCACCCCATGAGATCCGTCACACCACATGCATTCCGGGAACCGGCGGAATGCCCTGCTGATCCTGCCGTCTGATGACGATTCTGTATGGTGAATGGGGAGGGGATTCTCACTGTAAGGGTGCGTGGGAACGGGTCTGAAGCAGAAGATCCCAGGGATGTCTTTCATACTTCAAAGTATCTTTACTGTAATAAAGAATGTCTTCCTGCCATAAATGCGTGTATAAGAGGCCAGGCCTCAGAGATGCAGTAGAGCACCTCGTGAAGATTCCCTGTTGGTCTGATCTGACGTGTTCTCCTCCGGAGAGAATAAACCTTTGTTTCCTGCCTTCCAGTCTCCAGCGCCTGCCTCTTCATTGATTCATATTTTGGGGAATAGAGGCGACATCGCCGGGCAATACTTAAGGTTATTCCATTCGTCGATTGCCTTCCTGTTTTACAATTGGCGTCCCAAGCGTGGGGCCCATCAGCGACACGTGGATCCAGTGGGAGAGGTCCTGACGACAGAGTGAACGACTGCAACGATCGGGAGAGCTCCTGTCCGATAGACCCTCGTCTGACAGCCGATCATCCGAACTTCACTGGTTCCGAACAGACCTCTCTCGAGTGATCTACGGTCCTGACTGGGAACCATCAGGAGTGCCGCGATAGAAGATAGAGGACGATCGGGCGCTGGATTCGGAGGACAGGAAACAGCCCATGCGGTCCGGGTAAGGTCGTACAAAACGACAAATTGTGAAACGATAACGGTTCTTTGAGACATTTGCTGCTTACAAACGAGGAAGAGTACAAATACTCTATCTTCCTTTGTGAACAGTGAAGGGTGGGTAACGCAGACTTTTGTCCCCCTTTGTAATCTGTCGTACCTATCTTTTCTCCCCACTGATTGTTTGTTTGATTGATTGTCAAGGGTAGCTCCCTTTTTCTTTGAGTATCAGAGTAGCTCCTTTTTGAGGCATTCCCTGTCTACAAACGGCGAGGGATAGGAATATTCTCTCTCCCTTTACAGATAGTGAAGGATGGGTAACGTGGACCTTTGTCCCCCTTTGTAATCTGTCGTGCCTATCTTCTCCCCACTGATTATTTATTTGGATCTAGTTCTCTTGAAACATTCATTGTCTGCAAACAACCTGGAATAGCAATATTCTGCCTAGTCTTTTGCAGGTAGTGAAGGGTAGGTAACGCGGACTTTTGTCCCCCTTTGTAATCTGTCATGCCTATCTTCTCCCCACTGAGTGGTAGCTGGTTCAGCCCGGACCGCTTGTTAGAGGTGGATCATCCAGTCCCACTGGAAGGCACCCCTAACAAAGACATGTTCACAAAGCATGGACTAGTCGCTATAGCATATTGCAAATTATGGCACAGGTATACGAAGAAGGAACCCCAGAGTCAGTGGCCACTGATAGGATCCTTTGAAGAAAGCAAACTAGATGCACTAGATGAAGCCCTAAAAACTCGTAGAACGACACCGACCATGCTAGACAGCGTTGGCCTGTGGCGCAAAGAAACTGTACAGCGAAAGAAGAAAGAGGAAGCTAGGTTAGACAAAGAGCTACGTAAAGCAGCCCACCTAGCTGCAAAGAAACTAGAGGAAGAAATAAAGAAGAGAGAGGAGGCTAAGCGAAAACAAGAGATCGAAACACCGAGCCAGTGTCCTGTTAGAACACCCTCTGCGCTCTACCCTGAATTACCTTCGAAACAGCGAACCAACGATGATCTCTTATTAGGTCCTCCGATCATCTACATGCCCCCTCCATATGCCCCTTCCCAACCTTCAGCGCAACACTCGCGACCCCCAAGCACAGACGAGAGTAGCGCCAGGGCCTCGGCCCCCAAGGCCTCCGCACCGGCGGAATCCCTCGCACCAGATACAAAACAAGCAGCAATATTAGATGACCATGAGGCCCGAAACACAGAACCCACAAGGACGAACAGGTTGGGCAAAAACGAGCAAGAGAGGATTGACAAGGTAGTCAGGACACTAGTAGAACGAAAGGAGAAGGAGGAACACGTTATGGATATATTCAACTCATATGCGGGAAGCCACAGACGACACTTTGTCGTACGATTATGTTATCATGTCCTAAACGCTTATGCGGACCGATATCGAGATAGAGGTCCCGAGAGCCTAACGACTCTGTATAGAAAAATTGATATCGGGGATGAGGGCGAGTGTGACGTGACGGACCTCCTTGCGCGTACACTTAGGGTTTTCTGCCACCTCACTGAATCAGAGGTGGAAGCTAAACCTACGACATCCGTAGCGGCCGAACCACGAATAGAGCAACCTAGCACCATGATGCCGATAAGAGAGGCCGCCCCCTATTGGGTCCCCCACGAGGTCAGGGAACACACGATGATGTTAACCATACGGATGCAAAAGGGAGGATAGTGTACAACTGGGTCTACCAACCATGGGATCGACAGGATATTCTGACGTTCCGAAAATCTCTGCCCGATTTACGAAAAAACCCCACCGCCTTCTACACTGAACTAGGTACAGCCTTAGGTTCCACTATCATGACCCTAACGGACCTCGATTTGTTCTTCGGGTTATGTCTGCCAGCTGATGTGTGGAAGCAGATCCGCAAGGTCGACCACCTTGAGCTGTTCGGACATACCTGGAAACAACTCGATGAGTTCGACAAGCAACGAGGAGCCGGGCAGAAACCCGTAACGGCCATCCTTGAACTCCCGGACAAGATCGTCCAGAAACTCAAGACCCTGATTCCCGAGAAGAAAATAGACTGGTCAATAGTGACGGCCTGTAGACAGAAACCACAAGAAGACGCTTCGGAATACTTCTCTAGGTTCGAAACGGTGTTCTCCGACTACAGCGGCCAAGATATGGCCACTGCAACCGGACACCACTTGTTCGTTCAGAATTTCGTGAAAGGCCTGGTGCAAGAAGTTTCTCAAAAATTGCAGGCGAGCGAAAGCAGTTGGGCAGCCTCTAAACCCACGGCTATCCTCCAGATGGCCCAATACTATGAACATCAGAAGAATGAGAATGATAGGGCATCCGAACGTAAAAAGAAGGAGTTGAAAGAGCGGGTCATGATAGCTCAACTGCAGGGGGTGACGATAGGTAGGGAACCCTCCAAGGGGAACTACCAGCCGACAGCCCCTAAAAATACACCCTCCAGAGAACGAATGCCCGTACCCTATACAAGCCGAAGGGACTTAGATGAAAACCAATGCGCGTTTTGTAAAGGATACGGTCACTGGAAGTCGCAGTGCCCGGTCCTTCATGAAGCAAACAAGAACCGAGAGGCTAGGGATGGGACAAACGGACAAAAGAACAGGGACCAGGGACGGGGACACACCAATGGTGCTAACTATGACAGACCAAGCCGACCTAACACATTTGACCGCCCACGACAGAATCAGTATCAGCAGTCCGATTGCGAGAACGTCCGCGATTTCGCATAGGACAGCCAGGGACAAGGGAGGGATCCAGTCGAGCTTTGTGTTGACCAGCAAGGTCCTTATGTCACTGCTAAGGTCCTGGGTACGAAGTCCCCATTTTTGGTGGACACTGGGGCAACACGTAGTGCATTATCCAAACGACTGATTCCAAGGGCACCCTTGTCTGGCTCACACGTGACATCAATAGGCTTTGATGGAACGCCCTCTACTAATCCCTTATCTACACCGATTCCCTTTGACTTAGAGAACAACATCACGGACACGACCTTCCTGCTATCTTCCAACACCCCCGACGCCATTATGGGTCTTGACCTCCTGAAGCACTTTCGAGCCACCATTCGATGTTCCCCAGACAGAGTACGAGTCATACTGTACGATAACCAGAATCCGTTCAGACCTTGTCCCACCCGACGCATGTTTTCCATCACTGACGCTGACTTGTCCTTACTAGACACTTTACCCCCATACCTTTGGGCCAAGACCGACTCAGACGTAGGACGCATGATGATAGACCCTGTGCACATCACTGTACGGTCAGACGCTATGCTCCCAAACCTCCCACAGTATCGGATATCGCCCGAGGGCGAGAAGGCATTGGTAGGAATCATTCAGTCCTTAGTCGATGCAGGAGTGGTAGAGGAAGTAGTCAGTAATATCTGTAACAGCCCTATCCTACCCATTGTCAAGAAGCAAGGCGAGGGAGATGAGAAGGCTTATCGCTTCATCATTGACCTCCGCGAAGTAAACAAAGTAGTCGTACCTCAGTACCCAGTAGTCTCTGACATCACCACCATCTTGACCCTGATCCCCTCCACTGCCACTGTTTTCACCGTCATAGATCTCAAAAATGCTTTCTTTTCTATCCCCATCCATCCAGACAGCCGATACCTCTTCGGCTTCACCCTAAAAGCCCGTTCATATAGATTCTGTAGAGCACCCCAGGGCTACACTGAGAGCCCCAGCATCTACAGCCAGGCTCTCAAGAGACAGCTGGACGCAGTCCAGCTCCCGGACGGAGTGGTGTTAATCCAGTATGTCGACGACATTCTCCTGGCTGCCGACACTACGCCACTTGCCACCACAGCCACCATCCAACTCCTGCACTTCCTCGCGGAGAATGGTCACAAGGTCTCCAAGAAGAAGCTGCAGTTCTGCCAACCACAGGTGACATACTTAGGCCACCTCCTGTCCAAGGACGGGAGAAAGCTCACACCCGATCGGATCCGGACCATCCTAGAGACCCCCGTTCCCAAGACTCAAAAGCAGGTTCGCTCCTTAGTAGGCCTCACGTCCTTCTGTCGGCAGTGGTTGCCAAACCTTAGTCTCATAGTCAGACCTCTACTCTCTCTGTTAGCGAAAGACGTTCCCTTCCCACTCCCTTGGACCCCTGAATGCCAATCCTCCTTTCAAGAACTACGAGATGCCCTCTGCTCAGCCCCTGTTCTAGGGACCCCTGACTACACCAAGCCCTTCTCCCTCTTCACCCACGAGAGGGAGGGGTGCGCTTTGTCTGTCCTAACGCAACCCATAGGTCCCAAACAACGCCCTTGTGCCTACTTCTCTGCCACTCTTGACCCTGTAGCCAGAGCTCTGCCCGCCTGCCTTCGAGCGGTAGCTGCCGCTGCCGTCTCTATCCGACAAAGTGAGGGGATCGTACTTTCGAATTCCCTCACTGTGCTGGTCCCCCATGCTGTCGACACACTCCTGAACCAGACCAAGACTCAGCACCTGACTAGCGCACGACTGACTGGTTACGAGTTAACTCTGCTTACACCCCACATCACGTTGAAACGATGTACCACTCTGAACCCTGCCACTCTGTTGCCCCTCCCCGATGACGACCCCAATGTGTCCCCTATGCATGACTGTGTGACCCTCACGGACGAGCAAACTAGAAGTAGAGCTGACCTCCGTGACACTGCCATCCCAGACCCTGATGGAGAGCTATGGGTAGACGGCTCGTGCATTAAACTCCCCGACGGCACGACCTCGGCTGCCTATGCAGTCACCACAGCCCGGACGGTAGTTGAGACGGCCCGCATCACCCAACGGTCCGCACAAGCGGCAGAACTAATTGCCCTCACACGTGCATGCGTCCTAGCAACAGGCAAAGTCGCAAACATCTACACCGACAGCCAGTATGCCTTCGGGGTGGTTCATCATTTTGGGCTCTTATGGAAGGAAAGGGGATTCCTGACTTCGCATGGTACACCCATCCTTCACGGAGATCTAGTCTCTACCTTGACCGAAGCAGTCCTCCTCCCCGAACGACTTGCAGTCATCAAATGCCAGGCACACAAGAAAGTGACAGACATCATTGGACAAGGAAATGCACTAGCCGACATCACTGCTCGAACCACAGCTGAGAATAGGACGACGACACGCATGTACGTGACTAGGTCACAGACGGAAAAATGGAAGGACGCTAGAGAGCACATTAGAGACATACAAATGGCCTGCTCCCCCCAAGAACTGACTGAATGGGCACGGGTGGGACTGAAAGATGATGAAGGCTGCTGGTTGACAAAAGACACGAACAAATGGCTGCTACCCAATTCCTACTTGATCCCCATACTGACTATGGCACACTCCCCAGCACACATAGGATCTGCCCCCATGATTGAACTCATCACCCGAGTCTGGCACAACGACAAGATTCCCGACTCTGCTAGACGCCTAGTTCAACAATGCTTAATCTGCTTGCAAAACAACCCAGGGAAAGGAACTGTTGTCCCTCGGGGTGGGTTCGGGGTCCCCGACCATCCCTTTGAAGTCCTACAGATGGATTACATTCAGCTAGACCGTTGCCTGGGTTTGAAGTACGTCCTTGTTGTCGTGTGCGCCTTCAGCAAATGGGTGGAGGCCTATCCCACACGCGACAACACTGCCATGACCACTGCCAAAGTCCTGTTAAAAGAGTTTTTCCCCCGATATGGCCTTTGTCGGATTTTATGGAGTGACAACGGCCCCCACTTCATAGCTGAAGTCATCCAACTTATCTTAAAGGGATTGGGTGTAAAACAGAAATTTCACGCAGTCTTCCACCCCCAATCTGCAGGCCTGGTCGAGCGACACAACGCCACACTCAAGCTAAAAATCTCTAAGATTGTTGCCTCCACCGGACTGAAGTGGCCTGATGCCCTCCCATTGGCATTGCTATCAATGCGCTCCACCCCCACTAAGCACCACTTGACCCCTTACGAAGTAGTATTCGGGCGGCCAATGAATATTTGGGCCGCGCCTAGGCCAACTTCGATCCATGACGTCCCAGACGTCCTAATGTCTGACTATCTGTGCACCCTCACTAAAACCTTAACTGTCATCCATCAACAGGTGCTACAAGCCATCCCAGACGCTTCCAGGGGCCCAGGACACGACATTCACCCAGGGGATCACGTCTTGATCCGCAACTTCCAGCGTGCCAAAAGCTTGGAACCTCGGTGGACGGGCCCCTGGCAAGTCCTGATCACTACACGGACGGCCCTTCGAGTGGAAGGCAAGCATCACTGGGTGCATGCGCACCATTGTAAACGCGCCCCCAACTCTGACGACGGAAGAAGACATCGCGACTCAGGAAGAGCTCCTGACAAAAGACAAACCATCGTTGAGCTGTCACACCGACACAGAAACGCTCGAACTGGCAGAGTTTCCCGATCCCACCGTACCGTCCAGGGAAGGGTACAACCTACGTAAAAGGGAGGAGCTTCGGCAAAGCAGACCACTGACTGGGTAAAATCTCAGAACGGTAGCCTAACACACTCAAGGTTGCCCGAAGAGAAGTCAGAGAAAGTCGGTGGTTCTGCCCGCTACCGAGCACTCTGAAGATGATGGAAGCGCCCGACTCCCCAATGATGGAAGCAACTGGATATCCGAAGAGGACCTACCGAAACCCAAAGACTAACAAACTGCACAGCTCAAAGACTATAGCCGTTTTCATTACCCTTCTCTTTTGCCTCCTCCTCATGACAACCTTCTGGATCATCGAAGAAAGCACACCCGCTCACAAAACATTGCTCCCCACTGAACTGCCGATAACTACCAAGGAACACTTCCTGATTGCCCTTTCTCCACCGCTCCGAGAGAGACGCAGGGAGTTCTGGAATAACTCTTTTGTGCAACTGCTGCACCAACACAACCTTGCCGCTAATGCCACTAATTGCTGGATCTGCGGGCTGCTGCCCCATGCAGCCGGACACTCCATCCCGTTCATTCCTTCGCCCTTTTCCATCCACGGCTCCTGTCTTGCCTGGCTGATTCTTCTGCAAGAAAGCTTTAAAGACAATGCCACATCAGAAAGAACTGTTTCGCATTTCTACCACGAGGCATGGCTGAATAAGACTGGGCGAACCGCTACTCCTTTTACCCTCTGACCTCTGGTACCTCTATTCACATGGACATCCCTGCCAAAGAACGAGTGGAAATGCAAGTTTTCCATAACCCAGCCAGACCCACTTTCTCCTACCTCCGGAAACGAACAGCCACCACTCTGACAGTTGCCTTGTCTGTTGTCAACGTCTCGGGCCTTGTGTGCATCGAAGGCCTGGGGACGCAACTGGTGGGCCGCAGCGCCTGCGTCATCACCAGAACACTGGATTCATCCGACCCTCCCTCCTTTGTTGCTTCTCCAAATATGTACTTTGTTTGTGGCACCAAAGCATACACCTGGCTCCCCAAAGGTTGGGGGGCACATGCTACATTGCCTTCATCCTCCCACCTACGTATGTGGCCCCAGCAAGCCATCACCGGCAAAAGCGTGCAAGGGACATCGACCAGGCCGACTCGACAGGAGCACAGTTCTTGGATGCCGCGAAAGGACTTGTGCCATTCTGGGGTCCGATGACGAACAGCCGCGCCATCCGACACTTGACCCAGGCAGTTGAAACCACCATGAACATCACAGCTGGCATCTTGACCAATAACACCGCAGAGCTTCAGGCAGTCCGCCTGGTGGCTCTGCAGAACCGCCTTGTTCTAGACGTGGTTCTGGCAGACCGAGGAGGAGCATGCCGCATCATTGGGTCCAGCTGTTGCACCTACGTGCCAGACAATTCACCTTCTGTTTACAAAGCCATCGAACACCTCCATAGACTGTCCTCTGAAGTACACCGGGAGCAAGAAGGATGGTCGCTTGGGAGCTGGTTCTGGGACTTACTGAAAGCCTGGGGGTGGAGGTTGTTCACATTCATTCTGATTCCGATTGTGGTGCTATGCGGGTGTTGCTTAAGTATCCAATGTCTGCCTCCTCTGTGTTCATTATTTTCAAATTGCATTTGCCCAAAGACTTTGGACTTACAGGCTGAACACATGAAAACTTTGTATGAGACAGAAATACGTGGCATTATGGGGATCGACCCGAATTAACAAGTTGGCGAGAAATGTTAAAAGGGGGGACTGTGGAAAATTAATTTGTATCGATAAACATTGTCTGCGCCATCTTGCCCTTTTTCCCAATGCCACACTTTCGTCGTCCGCGGCGGCCATTTTAGCTACCTTGATCAGACCCACTCTCTGCACACCGCTAATCCCCAGCGCGGCTCCACATCCTCGCAAGCCCCCCGCACTGGTCACCCTCTCTCTCTCTCTCTCTCATGCACGGGCCATTAACCCCCTCCAACTGCGCTGCACTTCCCTGGGAATCTCACCCCGGGCCTGCCCGACACCTCCCTTTCCTCCTATACACTATCACACCCTCTGACACCCCTCTTCCTCCGTATCCGATTGTCCAGGCCGGTCCCAGGCTATCACCTAGCCCTGCGGATACAGTTTATGGCCCCGACTGTAAGGAATCGCCCCTCTTCAAAGGAGTTACAGTAGATCAAGGCCCCCACCCCATGAGATCCGTCACACCACATGCATTCCGGGAACCAGCGGAATGCCCTGCTGATCCTGCCGTCTGATGACGATTCTGTATGGTGAATGGGGAGGGGATTCTCACTGTAAGGGTGCGTGGGAACGGGTCTGAAGCAGAAGATCCCAGGGATGTCTTTCATACTTCAAAGTATCTTTACTGTAATAAAGAATGTCTTCCTGCCATAAATGCGTGTATAAGAGGCCAGGCCTCAGAGATGCAGTAGAGCACCTCGTGAAGATTCCCTGTTGGTCTGATCTGACGTGTTCTCCTCCGGAGAGAATAAACCTTTGTTTCCTGCCTTCCAGTCTCCAGCGCCTGCCTCTTCATTGATTCATATTTTGGGGAATAGAGGCGACATCGCCGGGCAATACTTAAGGTTATTCCATTCGTCGATTGCCTTCCTGTTTTACACCACCACTATATGTGGCTCCTCACGTCATAGACATTCAACTGACGTGACCTATTTCGCCTTGTTATTTCCTCTTTCCCCCTGTGCTGCATTTGCACCACACATAGAAAGAGGAAAATGCCACTTTGGGTTGTTTTTGTGAAGGAAGATGGCTCTTCCGGCAGAAGAACAATCCTGCCTCTAATGAAGTCGCCCTTGCATTATGACACTAGGCAGCACACAGTACGATAGTGCAAGGACAGAGCAGAATGTTCCATATTTTTGGAAATATGAAGCATTTCTTTTCTCCCCTTTCCCACAACGCAGCCCAGCACAACTTTGTTTGCTGCCCTGTGTTGCGTGAAAGATTAGTAAATATGCTCCAAAATATACTTCTCCCTTGTTACTGCTCCTATGTGCACCTTGAGCTGCCATCTACATTTTGACCCACTTAGGCCTTCTTCTTTGAGGTTTCAAAGACCACAGGGCTTATGATACTCTTTGCTCTAGACGTTGTCAGTTGACGCAGAAATAGGGGAGGCATTCTCATACATTTCTCAATGCACACATTGAAAAGACTTATTTAGGCTGCTGGACATACCACAACAAAAGCTTTTGACATATTTGCATTACTGAGAACTAATGAAAATAAAGAAGAGGTTCAGCTGCCATCCGCCCCATGTCAGACCTTCCTTTTGCTCCTAGGAGAGAAGAGAGACTGAAGGAGACTGACAAGTTGAGTCCAGTTCAAGAATACCTTGTTCGTTTTCTTGACCATCAAAGCTAACACAATAAAACATCCTTAAAAACATAAATAAAAACATATATCATCATTCTTCATCGTTCCAACACCTAAAATATGTTACAAACAGTAAGATTCTCAATTTGCTTGCTACAAAACATCTTGAGTAATAGGCGCCTTCACGTATCTCACTATTTCAAAAATTCACTAGATGTACAAATAATCCCGATAATCATGGTCACATACTTCACTGCTCCCCAATTAATGAATAGTACAATAGAAAACAAATGCAATTATATTGTAAGTAAAAACAAAAGAGGGTTCCTAGTGGGACCCATTATCTTAACACCCAAAGAGCACGGTGCGTGGTGCATAAAGAATTCACTCATGGCCGTCTTGCCATATCATCTTCTAATCTCACAAAGCCCCGCTGAATTCAGATCGTTTCAGACTAAACAAGACACGATACTATTAGACATAATGCAAAAGATACTGTTGCATAGGAATGGATCAATAATTGATTGACTTAAAATGCATAATGGAAATGATACAATAGTTGAGCCATCAAGAGAAGCTTACTCTACATCAGTGTTACTCAAAGTACGGCCTGGGGGCCGCATGAGGCCCTCCTGACCTTTAAATGCGGCCCCCTGGGCAGCAGCAGCACTGGGCTGCTGTTTCTCGACTCAGCACTAACATGATTTTTTTTTTTTAAATATACAGCAAACACTTATTTAAAGGTTAATTTGCAGTTAGGGAAAGGAAGTAACTAGGCCCTTAACTTTAGGAACACCTTAAATTTTAATGACGGCCACCAGATATACATGCTTTGCTTCACCTACACCCACTTTACACCCCCCCGCTGGCATCAGTGCGGCCCTCGGTCACATCATAGACCAAACTTTGCGGCCCCAGGAAAATGTTTGTGAGTACCCATGCTCTACATCATACTGGTACAGATAAAAGTTGTTTCAAGGTCTTGTCTCATTTAAGCCAAACATTGAACAGAAATCGACTCACTGAAAATACAATAGGACCTGCTGTGTCAGTCATCACAATTCGCTTCACTTCCATGCAAGTATTGCCCCCATAGTCAGACAGATTGGGCGGAGCCATCTTCTGCACATTCCACGGTACCTTGGGTCAACAAACAATGTGTTCTATTGGCTCAGGGTCCATGCCGCAGACTGGGTAGATGACAGAAACCTGGTCTTTACACCAGTTTCTACTAAATGGTTTTAGGGGTAGCCAGCTTAATCTGAACCTTACATACAAACTCTTGGCCAGTGGCGGAATAATACTATCCATATAGTGTTTAAAAGAGCAATAGGTCGATTTTAAAACCAATTTATCACCTTTGCAGATCAGTTCAGGAGAATTCCATAACTTGAGCAGCCACAATTCTTTGCACCATCCATAAACAAATCTTAACCAAGGAACCTTCATGGCTGACCTAGTTCCTTGAAGTCCCTCAAAGAATCTCTGTATTCAGATAACTCTGGGGTCGTCCAAATACGAATCCAAAATAACAATGGTTTCAAATGTGCCAAATCAGTTACCCTTTTAATACCTAAGTCAAAATAGAGCGGAACAAAAAAGGGGGTGCTTGTCGGTACAGATGCTCTGATAAAGTTGTTCTCAGCTACAGCAAGCTTGTGAGTATCCCCTATAACTTATGATTTTTAGAAAAAAGCGCTTTGGGCCTCTTGGCGCGAAGGGCTTCCGGGGCGGGGAGATGGAACGAGTGTATGTATTCTTTTGAAACAACTTGCTGTCACTAGAGGCATGCAAAAGATTCTGGAGCCCCATTAAATCGCCCTTCATTAGCCGTGTAATTTTGCTAACGATCCAGTATATGGGGAGTTATTGTGCTCAGCGAGAGCAATGGCCGCCGCCGCCATTAAGAGGTTTAGGCGCGATGCTCTCACGCCCACCGTGTGAATAGGAGAGTGTTCTGGCTGGCTGCACCCGACTGGAGTCTCCCCATAGAGGGACTGCCTGCTTGCAAGAGATGAATATTAATTCGGTCTGTGCAATTAAATGTTACGCTTAAGCCTGGGGCGGTGTGTTCGGAAATGAGTAAAGCTATTAATTGAGCAACACCGCAGCCTGTAACGCAGCTAACGCTGTAATGATGCACTGAAACAGTGCTTGCATATATTGCTGATAGATATAGCGCATATTGCTAACCGGATAGTCATCAGTCTCTTAATAAGCAAGTCTTGTTCTAGAGTAACCGACTGAACAGAGCAAACTAAAATGTGAACCCACTTGATGGGCAGAAAAAAATCTGACACAAAATGAAAAAACGGATTCTAATGCATTTAGCTTGTGCCTCACTTGTCTTTTAGCCGCCCGAATAATTTACGCCCATGTGTGTTCAGCTTCTTGATGCTCGAAGACAAATATGTAATTTTGTGCGTTTGTTGAAATTAAAATCGCTCAGCATTTTGAAAGGCAATCTCAACTGAAGCATGTGACTTGAGCTCGAGCATCGACGATAGTGCCATTATTGGCAACATCCCCACCCACCGTCTGAGCATGCATGAATAAATAAATACACAAGACAACTTTGTTATGGGAAAATATTGCTGCAGGTTTATTCCATACAAAAGTATGCAATATGGTGGGTTATCTTACGGGCGATCCAAGGGCAGGCAGCTGTACCAACCTATGCTGCCCCGCCCGCCTGATGAGCCAGCACTGTGGGGAACCCAATCAGTGCTACACCTTGTGTGATCCTCCTCCGGATCACGTGACACGTTGGTCCCCTATTACTCACGCCCCTTTCAGGGCGTAGCGTAGCAGGGCAAACCCCCGGTTGGTCAGGCCTCCAACCGCCCGAAGGACTAACGGGGCGCCGTCGCGGTTTTCCAGGAACCTGCCCTGAGGCTCCTGGTCTTTGGCTCTGGCACCCCTATTGTGCCGCGCAGAGGTACCCTTACTGTACCCGTCTGCCGCAGAGGTACCCTTACTGTACCCGTCTGCTTCCAGATCGCCCTGTAACTCCGCCTGCAACGAAAAAAGAAAACATTACAACGTTCTACGTACTTTGCCTGCCAACCCCACGCCGGGTAAGCGGTAGGGTGGGAGACGGCGTGTCTGGTGCAAAGAGGACGCCGGAGAGGCGGAGGGAGGTATAAGTACCCTCCCCGACCTCTGTGCGTGCACCGGAAGTGACGCGCCTAGTGCGCCGAGGCGAAGGACTCCTACCCTGAGTCCAACCACTAGACTAGGAGGGGTGGCGTTTGTGCCCAAATGGCACTAAAGGGCCGCCCTTTTAGGTGGCCCCCTGCGGGGGCTGCGGGCAGCCGCATAGTGCCATTATTGGCAACATCCCCACCCACCGTCTGAGCATGCATGAATAAATAAATACACAAGACAACTTTGTTATGGGAAAATATTGCTGCAGGTTTATTCCATACAAAAGTATGCAATATGGTGGGTTATCTTACGGGCGATCCAAGGGCAGGCAGCTGTACCAACCTATGCTGCCCCGCCCGCCTGATGAGCCAGCACTGTGGGGAACCCAATCAGTGCTACACCTTGTGTGATCCTCCTCCGGATCACGTGACACGTTGGTCCCCTATTACTCACGCCCCTTTCAGGGCGGAGCATAGCAGGGCAAACCCCCGGTTGGTCAGGCCTCCAACCGTCCGAAGGACTAACGGGGCGCCGTCGCGGTTTTCCAGGAACCTGCCCTGAGGCTCCTGGTCTTTGGCTCTGGCACCCCTATTGTGCCGCGCAGAGGTACCCTTACTGTACCCGTCTGCCGCAGAGGTACCCTTACTGTACCCGTCTGCTTCCAGATCGCCCTGTAACTCCGCCACAGCTCTGGAGGCGGCCACCGTCGCAGCCAGGGCCTCCCACCAAAACAGCTAATTTCTCACCTGTAACCTGCTTTCTAGGGCCTCCTGTCTGTCCAGTGGAACGTGTTCATGCCCACCTGTGACAAATGCACCGCATGTTTGTCAACTTAATCTTAGGCGTACGCACGGATGGCCCGTGCCACCAAGACAGCTGTCTTCTCACTTGCCACCTCTCATCTCCAGGGCCCCCTGCAAGGCCCAGGGAACAAATCCATCCCAATGGTGACAATGGACCCCATCTTATCCAAGTAGCCTATTAACATTAGCCTGAATCAGCTCGTGTCTGATGAAACCCAGACCCCTCTGGTCTGTGAACTTACGCCATGAACAGTTCACTCCTACAGGGCTGTTCAACGGCCTCCTCTGACTTAGCTCCGTGCCACCTCTGCGGGGGATCATCTCAGACCACCAGAGCTCACATTGAACCATGTCTTTGCTGATCTCACCTAAGTCAGCCTACATTGCTTGCAAGAATGCCACCTTACCCATGTCAGTGAGGTCATTGCCACCCTTCAAGCGGATGTGGCTCCCACCTCCTGCAACCTGTAGTTACCGCCCTTCTAGCATTTCGTGCTCCCTAACACCTGTTTCCCCAATTTATGGAACCGCAGCACACTTGCTTAGAAGACCGCTACACAACCAGCCTATATGCTCTGGCTATGCGGACGGGGCATTCCATGCATCACTGAAGCAACCCGTAACCTGCCCTGGGAGCAGAGTGCACCTACTTTGTTGAAGTTGACCAGACATGTGCACAGACCTTTGCGATTAATAAACCATGGCGAACAAGACCGTTCGCATAGCGCACACTATTGCAGTTACAGCAACCAATTGGAGTGACAACTTACGCCACCTACCAGGCTTACTTAACTAAAGCTCGATCACAGATACACACATACCTGCTAACCAGCTGACCCTTGATGCTCAACCCAGCTAATGACCTAGTACATTGTTATTCCAGGGAATATTGCCCTCCACAAGAACAAGCCGCATATGGCCTTCACCTACTGGGCCAAGGTGCAGTGTGTGCTCTGGAATAGTCAGCGATGGTGCTCCAAACACATTTCAAGCCGCTATTGGAGCCACGGCACACATTCTGGCCTAACCAACTGACGCATGCCACCTGGCTAACTTGCTGCTGCGAGATTTTGATCTGAACACCACGCTCTTGCAGTTACCGGTGCACTTTGTCTATAGGTCTTGCCCCCACTCTCGTATGCAGATTCCTGCAATGTACCCTTCTGTCCCTGTATGGGCGGGAAAATACCTGTAACATTGACAATCCCACTGCACTCACATTTTCTGGCAGTCCGGTGGGGGAGAGGGGTCCTTAGAATTGGTTCTGCTACATTGCCTGGCCTCCTAGCCCGCAAACACCCTCGTCTGACAGCAGACTATCTTCTGTGTCGCCCGTGCAAAGTCCGCCCCTGGCGCAAGACGTCACGTTCTATACCTCTGCTAACAGGCTACCTTCAGTGAGGCTGGAGTGAACGGTTGTATGTTGTGCATCTGACCATAAGAACCTTGGTTTGCTTTGGCAGGGATCAAATTGTTGCATCTGTCACGCTCCAAATAGTGGCAACGTGCAGTTCATTTGCATTCCACACTGCAGAGTGTGCCTGGATTGATCCTACACACCCCCTGTGTGCCAACCCGCTTCGACATTTAAATTCTTCTAACAACTGCACTGAGAGCAAGCCACACTCACTGCTACTGGTGTCTGACTAATCGGCCCTTGGAGGCCGTATCAATACTGCCCGGTCAGCAAGTACGCCCACTGTACAGTTGTAATTTAGTAACTCATGGCGCTGACAAGCGCAGGTGCCTAGTACCGGGCTGTGTGTATGCGGCCCAGGAACCTAAGCAATAGGCTTGGTGTAGATGGGTTGTTAACAATGCCTGGCAATAAGTAATACCTTTGACAAACCTCTCCTGAACCACATCTATATCATTCTTAAACATTTACTGGTTTTGCCACATGGCACCCTTCTGGTTGATGATACGGGTAGGACATACATACCCCACATAACCAGGGAGTCGTGTGTATATTACCAATGCTACTATTAGAGTCTGAGGTTCCCAGTGTCAATTGGAGACTATCCCGCCATGGAATATGTGACATTAAGCAAGGGGGGGGTCCTCGTGTACCTGCCATTTATCCCTCCTTTTGTACAGTAATTTTGCCTTTACAGATTAATCTGTGGTATTCGCCCCCAGACTTCCCAGGCTGTGTACTGCCGGCCATGTGCCACTGCTGACGAATGAGGGAATCTCCCAGTTGCAACTTGCAATAAAACGGCTACCATTGCTACTCACGCCTGCATATACTAAGCCCAGAACAAGCCACACTCGCACTGTGATCCCCTGCATTCTTGCCTGGCATTCCTTATGTCCAGCTATACCAATGGATAATGGCTCTTACTTGATCAGGATGACCCGCAAGACACAGCAAACCCGCAGAGACAAGGTGGGGCTGCTAACCTGCCCCAAACTCCGCGGAAACAGCCTGTGCAGGCTTACGACAAACCTCTACGAATCCTGCCAACCAACAAAACTGTCCCCAGTACCCATGGGGCCATGCCGCCAATCCTAGGCCTGAAACTATGCACAGGTCCCGAACTGGCCCTGAACTCCCTGTTGTCCTGCAATGAAGTGACTGCAAGATCTATGATGAGTTTCTTGTAAGTTACAACCTAGTTCAACACTCCACAAAATTACAACTTTATCGCAGTGTTGCATGAAAATGGGCAACCTGTCAAAGTCCCAAACGCAACTAAGAATTCGAACCGTATCCCTAAAAAGTAACAATCACTGGCCCTGAAACGAGGCAAACAATGCCAGGGCAACACAGCAGCCTCACCGCAAAATTTTATTCAGATTTACTCATAAGACTGGGCAGCTAATAGCTAGTTCCCCCGCGTAACCCCTGCTTGCCATCCTGGCCAGGGTAGGCCTTAAGGACTACTTAGCCTGCACCATTTTTTACCAGTGCCTTTAAAAGACCTTTGTCGTGCTGCAGTCGCCCAATGATTCTGACCCTGCACACGGAGCTCTCACCTCGGCGCTGGATTGAAACAATTCACCAGGAACGTTGCTTAGCATAGTGTGGTGCATGGTTCTGCCTCCTCAGTCATCGCATCCAATTATGTAATCAACACGTATCATTCCACCTACAGCAAGCTGGACTATGGACTCAAAAGTCACTTCAGGAGTCACAGCCCCTGCACCGGAAATGGCTGGGCTCACCCCAAACCTGCTGCTCAGTGCGAATCAACGCCGGATACACATCTCTTCTTATCTCTCATCCTTGGCAGCTCGCCCTTGCCCTCAGCATCGGGTGACCAGGATGTTAAAGCGAAACCGGGACAAAACGTGAACACTACACTTGACATACACCTCTAACAAAAGGAGCACTACACCTACAACAAGCCCATCTATTGGCTTTGTCGATGCTTATTAGTCGCAATAGATAAATAAGCCACAATTATAGCTTTGTTGCATAGCATATTGAAAATGCATCCATTGGGTCCATTGACTCTGATCTCAGCCCCCAGGCCGTGCACCTATGCCTGGTGTAGGGGAGGTACTCTAATGCTGTGGAAGGTGTAGATGTGGGCTTCTCACTACCGGGGCAAGCATTAGAATTGCGACTGATAATAACTTACAGAGGCAACCACTGAAAACCGTTTGCGCTGTTATGCTAGGGGAAACTGTTGCCATTCCCGGGCCCTTGCTGCACGTATCTGAGCGACAACCCAACGTCCCAGGGCTAAATAGTACCCCCGGGACCAGGAAGGAGTGGTCAAATTTGGAGCTTCAGTACACCCAAGTACGCAGTCGCTTGATCTATCAGCCTCGCAACATTCACTTCCATATAAAGGACGATGCACAACTTGACTTGCCAAGAAAACACTGGCTCAACTCGGTATGATTCTTGCGCTCATGTTGAACAGATGGAAAGATTAAAACATTGAACCTACTTGACCTTGTCATAATACCATGTTGCAGCTGGTGCCTATAGCGGTGTAAACTGGCCGCCCCGCCCAAAACAGCAGTCCGCGGTCCAAAACACGCGCCCAAAAACGCTGGCTACAACACCAAATAGGCTTAATAAATTCTTAACTATAAAACGCTGTAAATTAGTTTCCGTTTGCGACGCCCAATGCAAGTGGTAGTAAACTCAGCCCAATGCTGGCCTAAATGTATATTCAAAACAAAACTTATCGGGCCTGCATATAACAGACATACTCAAGCATACACTTCAAAATTCTGCTATCCTCACGCTCAGCCGCTTGTAACTGATCAAGCCTCTGAGGTCCAAAATGTAAAATGCTTTATAAGATAAATTCAGGCGTAAACACCTAAACCCATCACCGTTGTACCATTGACACCCTTTGTCAATGACACAACTCTTAACTCCTCCTGACATGAAACTTACAGCCGGAGGCAGGTGTAATAAGATCTTAGACTACAGCGGCCCACCATAGGGATTTGTTTAGCCAAGACCCATCGAACCGTCGTGGGTAGGCGCCAAGGTAATTGGGTCTGTGTCACAGTGCAACATTCAGAAGACTATGAGGCCCCTGTCACTTGGTGTGTGTAACACACACTTAAACAATCTTCTTCCCGACTTTTCCTCATGCAGGCACTAGGGCGCACCTTCTCGAGCCCCTTGTTGCCCTTTCGCTGGTAATCCTCTCCGCGAGGAGTATAGCAGCCTCAGGGCCTCTCCTACGTGAAATGCAGTGATTAACGGTCCTGACCGGGACTTTCAATGTCCCCCCACTTTCCCAACGAAACAAGCTCGGCACACATGAGCACCCCCCGGGAGGCCCACTAGACAAGCGCTCGCCTCCAGTGTCTTACCCATTGGCCTCTGGGATCACATATGAACTCCTCTCAGATGGCATACAATTGGCATGGAGAACCCTCGCTAACACATGCAATGCACCTTTTAGAAATTATTTACATTTATAATCCACTTTCCAACAAAACAAGGGGCATCCCTTCACAACACAAAGTCAGGTAGTCCATCGTGTTTTAACACTGGAGCACAGTTTGCAAGCAGGCCGCTAAACATACAACACGACTGCTGCTGATAACCTGAGCAGTGAAACCCGAACGCCTTCCACACATGCACCTCAAACTGGCATACGGTCTACAAAATCCAACATGCTCGGCGCGGTACTCCGTCCGCGTACCAAAAAGCGAGCCACCGACTACACACTTAGCTAACAGCCAACCCGCGCCTTCTGCTGCCATCTCCCAACCTTCCTCCCTGGAGTAGCTACACTGGAGAACACGTCCTGCGAGCCTTATACACCGTACAATTGGGAGTTGAAAACCAGATAATATTCGGACCGGATGAAAGGAGAGAGGAGCAATGCCACCTATTGGCCACACCCTTTAAGCCATGGGTGGGGTGTACGACAACCCCTATTACAACAAAAGATGCCGGATAAACGCAAATCCCACCAAGCCATTTTTTCCCTTTACCTCCGCATTGCAGGCAGAATTCACATTCGAGCCAAGGGAAAACCATACACATTCAAGCCAACTGGAAACTTCCACTTTCAAAAGTCGGCATTAGAGAAGTGAAGGAGCGTGCGCACTAAAGGATCCAAATGCGCCACTACCCTGAAATGCGCTGTGAGCAGAGCAAAGTGTGTATAGACACTCCACTATGCTGCGTGGTCTCCTATTCTGCCACGCAACAGATTTCATGCTCTTACTTCCGCCTGTCCTACCGATGGCCCCTTATGCCTAGGAGCTTAAGGTGATAGGGCACCCCAACTTCCCCATGACTCTGGTAACCCCTGCGGTCCCAGCAGCCAAAGACATTCCAAGGGGCCCGTGCAGCTGCGGCAGTAATGGGGGGTCGACTCGAGAGACAGCCCGCTGGCAGCGGCTTCCCCCAGAAGTGCGGTGCGGACCCTCTCGCCCCCCCTTGGACCCCGTACGAACCCCGAACTAAGCGTGTACAACACTACATACGGCCGGACCATATCTCCCGGTCCCCATCGAAGTGGGTGGGCTCCTAAAACCACCTAAGGACTCCCCGCATGTCGATCCGTAAACATACACCGTCCTGGAAAATCACACTCCTCGTCGGGAAACTATACGAACCATGCCCTCACCGGATCAAAACCGACAGCACCCTTCACCGCCGCATGCTCACATCGTGCCTCATCGGCCCGAAGGTTAGGGCCACTAGGCAAGAGGCATGCAGTCTGGACAATACTCAAAACAATCGCCGAGGTGCCATCCTCCCGATGTCGGCCAAACACCTTCAAACTGAGAACACAAAAGTCTGCAACTAGCAGAAAGCAATATATAACCCCATTATCCATCTTAAACTACCGGGAAGAGCGGCTCTGGGCGTGCCCAAATAGGGGGAATCCCCCTTCCATGGAGAATGCCCCCTCCTGTTCAATGCCGCCCACACCCCTCAAGCCAATGCCTGAAAGCGGGACCCGCCCGTGACCGCAACGTGCCTCAACTTCAACGGGGCTGCAAGTCACATCCAATACCCCGACCAATCGCTCCCACCCGGTACCTTCCCATCTGTGCTGCCAACTGGAGAGATAATGCCTCGACGCCAGACCCCATCCATAAATCCGGACTTGGGATGTCTGGCACGTCATTCTATAATTTCCATCCTCAAGCCAACTATGGCCTCCCGCTTTTAAGTCCTATGCAGTTATCTGTTAACAGAAGGGACCTCATTTGAATGTCCGGTCTTTTCACCCTGTAAAAACCATTCTTTAGCCAGCTCGTGCTTGTTTCCTCTCTTCCTTTCTAAAGAAAGCCTGGACAGATGAGCCCTCTTTGATTTGCCAACATTTATCGTTCTGAACACATGACGACTCTTAACTGGTCTTGACTATCTGTCTAGGACCCTATGAAAAGGATAGGAACTGAACCCTAGGGACCACCAGCGGATGTCTTACCGGCCCAACCAGACACCCTAGAATAGCAACTCACGCGGCCTCCCCGAGAGACAAAAGCCCGCATCCAACCACTCCCGAAACCTTGACATGTGGACAACTCGGGGTGCAGAGCAGGAGCCCTCTGCACCCGAACCCAGCTGACCCACGCTCACTTCGCCAAACAGCGACTCACACGACCCGCGGCTTGGTCTCTGCACCCACGATGGCCACCGTCCAGCGCGTGCTGTCTACACCACCGTCGATCACGCCGGGCAGAATTAATTTGATAAAGAGCCCGGGACAAGACCACCCTCTCTCCGGCCCCCAACCAGTCCCCACACCGTCTCCCCTGCCGCATACCGCAACCAGCGGCCCTCCAGTGCACACCACGAGGGTGAAGGGGGAGGACGGATCGCTACGGGCTGGTGGCAGTGAATTCCCGGAGCGGGGAGAGGGGGCCGACTCACCTCGCTGCCCGAAGGGGTCCCTGACCGACCGCACTCACACGCCAACGACGGCGACGTTCAACGACACGAGCTGGTAGACGGCGTGTCTGGTGCAAAGAGGACGCCGGAGAGGCGGAGGGAGGTATAAGTACCCTCCCCGACCTCTGTGCGTGCACCGGAAGTGACGCGCCTAGTGCGCCGAGGCGAAGGACTCCTACCCTGAGTCCAACCACTAGACTAGGAGGGGTGGCGTTTGTGCCCAAATGGCACTAAAGGGCCGCCCTTTTAGGTGGCCCCCTGCGGGGGCCGCGGGCAGCCGCATTTCATGAACATTGCAACATATCTGCACATGTGAAAAATCTGCGAAATAAAACGTTACAGGGTTTGCACACCACAGCAAAATGAGAACCGTAACAAGGCAGACCTGACCACTAGGGCCGGTTCTAGGATTTGTGGGGCCCCGGACAGAATGGGAACATGCGAGGCTCCTATAATTTGCATACGATGTAACCTCACAAGAAGTGACATCACAGGAACTGACATAATTGACCATGTTTTCCCTGACATTGCTGAAGCCATTTTGTAAGAAGCTGCTTACATAGTGTGGATATCAGTAAAATGGCTAAACATATAATTAATTGTCTTAATAAAATAAGTAGATGTATTTTAAATCTCTATTATCTAGAAATACATTAAATTAATCAAATTAGATAGAAAAGCTAGGCCGACGTCTCCAAAACTGATATAATTATTCCGATGTTACCTAATTTTTTCCAGAATAGTACATGATTTGGGACACTGTAACTAGTAGTCGCAACCCTTTTTGAAGGAAGACACTGACATCTCAAAACGAAGCCAAAAATGTTTTCAATTTTTTACATGCATAATAAAGAGATAGGGAATTGCAACCTTTGGCAAAAAGTTCAAAGGACTTAGGGCCAGATGTACAACGCATTTTACAGGTCGCAATCGCCCCATCGGGCCATTTGCGATTGATAAAATGCATTTTAAAATGTACCAACCCTATTTTGCGAGTCAGTAACCTATTACCGACTCGCAAAATAGGGTTTGTGAGTCTCTATTAGGAAGGGGCATGCCAAGGGCGTTCCTTCCTAATAGCGAGTCGCACTGATATGTAGGAATGTTTTGCAATCGTGAATGTGGTCTCAAAACATTCGCAGTTGACCACCAATTTCAAATTGGTGGTAAGCCATTCTCAAAAGTGTAGGGGTCCCCAAGGGACTACTCTCCCCTCTGAAAAAATGAAAAGAAAACTTTTCATTTTTATTTTTGAAAAGCATCCCGTTTTCATTTAAGGAAAACAGGCTGGATTTCCCCCCCAAAAACTGCTTTATTTAAAAAGCAGTCACAGACATGGTGGTCAGCTGACCCAGCAGGCCACCATCCCTGTGAGTGCTGGCCATTCCCGATGGGTCACAAATTGCGACCTGCCTCATGAATATTAATGAGGCAGGTCCCTTGCTTCCCATTTGAGAATGGCAAACAGTGTCTCAAACACTGTTGTACATCAGGTTTTGCGGCTCACATATTGCAACTCGCTAAAAATCGCACTCTGCGTGTCACAAACCCTGATGGTCGTACATCTGGCCCCTAGTTCACAGGCTCGTTCACAGACATTTTTTACCCCTCCTCCAGCTCTTACTTTCTTTCTAATTCTGCCCACTTACACCCACCTGTCCCCTCCATGCTTTACTTTTCACTTCATCTCTTGCCTCGCCTATTACCTATCCATGTTGGTTTAGGCCCTCTTACATTCACCTCACCCCTGCATGCTTTCCTCTTCATTTTTCATCTCGCCCCAACTTTTTACCTTCTCTATCTGATTCTGCCACTCTTACCTCCATTTTTCCTCTCCTTGGCCTACTCTTTACTTCTTTCCACCCAGCCTCTCACCTTCTGTTCCTTCCCCTCTTACATCGACCTGTACCTCTCTGATTGATTCATCTATCACTAAGCCTTTAACTTTCTCTTGCTGGTTTTGCCCATTTAACTTCCACCTCTCGTCTCCCGTCCCCCACCCAACCTCTTACCATCTTTTGGAGTTCCTGCTCTCTTCTATCCACCTCTCACCATTGCTTCTCTCCCCACTCTGCATATGTTCTTTTGCTGGTTCTGTCGCTCTTATAGTCACGCCTCTTATCCATATGTTGCCCTTTACCTCTCATCTCTCCCCAGACCCATAAGTTCTTTCTTGGTGCCACTCCATTTACATCCACCTCTCCCCTTCCATCCCTCCAAAATAGCTTATCTTCTTTTGTGGATTCTGTCTCTTTAAATCCACCTCCCCACTCCATGCTCTACTCTTCTCATTCCCCCCAGACTCTTACCTTATCTTTTGTATTCTGCCCCTCTTACATCTATCTCTCCCCTCCAGCTTTGTCCCTTTACTTACTGATTCTGTCCCTCTTATAACCACCACTCTACTCCATGCTCTACACTTCACTTCATATCTCTGCCCGACTCTTTTCAGATCTCATTGATTCTGCCCCTTTTACATCCATCTCTCACTATTCTCTCTCTCTGCCGCCCCACTTAAGTTCTCTGCTGGTTCTGCCACTTTTACCATCTTACATCCATGTGCTTCCCCTCACCTTGCATTTCTCCGTCCAGCCTTGTAACTTTTTTTGCTAGCCTGTCCTCTTTACATCCACCTCTCCCTTTCAACTGTCTCAATCTCCCCAATCCTTCTGTCATTTTGCATGGATTCTGCCCCTCTTACATCACTCTCTTTTAAATGCTATGCCCTTCACCCCATTTCTCTCCTAGCGTCTTCCCACTGATTCTGCCCATTACATCCACCTATCCTCCTGCCCCCCCTTCCTCCAGCAACTTACTCTTTTTTGTCAATTCTGCGCATCTGCATGCACCTCTTGTCTCACTGCTGTACTCTCAGCTATCTGCTTTCTCCTCTCACCTCTCTTTGCCATTCTCTGCTTTTCTCCTATTCCCTTCATCCTAGGTGAGAAGTGGCCATCGTGATGCGAAATTATTCTTTTTTTTGTGAACCCTATGGGACACCCTGCTTTTCGTTCATGAGGGAGGAGGGGGTTGGGGGCGGCAGGACTCACTTCACACCTAAAGGCACTTTAAGTGCCCATCTAATCGCTGTTATCATGCAGATGCAGTGATTAGGCCCATTGAGAGGGGCCAGCCACAGAAGTTGATAAAAAGAAAAAAATGGAAACTTGAAGGGCCCCCTGTCGCTTAACTCTTTCAAAAGGTGATGCACTGGTGCAAGGCCTCATTGCTATGAGCAGGCGTGGGGCGCTGGGAAGCTGCCCACACTGCCCATGCCTAGCGCCGGCCCTGCTGACCAGGTAGAGAGGGAATGCTGTACTGTACAGTTCAATATGCACCCGTGGAGGCAGTCTGGAGGGCCGAACAGGCTATCTGCCACTTGGACATTTTCCCAGTAGACTGCAGCCCACTGGTAGTTTTCTGAGCATGATTGGCTGCCATTACCCAAACGTGTTCCCAGGAACTCATTCTAAGTCGTGACCTACAGCAGTGTGTTGCTCTTTGGAACATTTTTGTGAGGAGTGATTTGGCTTCCCACAAGGGGCAATAGTTAGTAAGGAATTGTTTCTTACCTGTAACTCCTGTTCTCTCTTAAGAGTATTTCCATTATAGTCGTAAGTGCTGAACAGTCTCGCACACTGCAGGGACCCCAGAGCAGTTGTTATATATATATTTCTTCTTCAGTGTAGATTTTCGCCTTTCTTCAGGAAGGCCTGCAAAGACACTTAAGGGAGAGACAGATTATGCAGCCTATTTACTCAGGCTACAATGGCCAGATTCTTCATCATGAAGAGGAAAAAGGGCCAGATTATAGCATTTGAGGATAATTTCAGTGCAAACAGTGTAAATATCCCTCATAACCCCTTTTTATGACAGAGATGATGGGAGCAGAACATAGTAGCTTCCTAGGCTGTCATTATATGTCTAAAAAAGACACTGTGCCTTTAAGAACCCAGATACCACCAGTATCCCATCATGCACAGCACGTGGCAGTTACCTCAGTTCTTTTTGAAGGCTATGTTAAAAGATATAGAATATAGGAATACCTCTGTTCATTCCATCGGGGAGGAGGGAGGGTTGCTTATGAGTATGATGGAAATACTCCTATGAGAGAACAGGAGTTACAGGTAAGAAATAATTCCTTCTCTCATAGGGGATTTCCATTTATAGTCATATTTGCTGAATAGAGTAGCAAGCCCATCCCTATATAGCGTGGTGGAGTAGACAGAGGATAATGTGGACAAGTCAAGCAAAGAGATTTCTGAGGGAAGCCTGCCCTATTTGAGTGGATGCTCTACAGTCAGAATCTAGGCAGTAGTGTTCGGTGAATGTGTGTACTGATTTCCAGGTAGCTGCTTTATAAATCTCTGGAATGGGAATATTGCGCAATAAAGCAGCAGTAGCTGCCTTCCCACTAGTGGAGTGTGCTTCAGGTTTAGCTGGGAGATTTTTGTTAGCCTTTTGGCAGCACAATAGAATACAAGACACTATCCATCGTGAAATGGATTGTTTCGAGGTAGCTAGCCCTGTACGGACTGGACCATAGTTGATAAATAATTTGTGTGGTTTGCGGATGGCCTTTGTTTTGTCTAAATAGAATTTTTGAACTCTCCTCACATCTAGGGAATGAAGAGTTCTTTCCGCTGGAGCAGAGGGATTCTGAAAGAATGTAGGCTATGAGATTGTCTGGTTGACATGGAAGTTCGATACCACCATATGAAGGAACTTTGGGTGAGATCTCATAACCACTTTGCTAGAATGAAATACGGTATATGGTTCATGAGAACAGAGTGCTTGGGTCTCACTAACCCTGCAAGCCGATGTTATTGCCACAAGGAAAGTGGTTTTCCACGACAAGTGTTGGAGAGATGCCCTGTGTATGGGCTCAAATGGGTCCTGCATAAGGCGAGAAAGGGCTACATTAAGCTCCCCGGGGGGAGGGACCTCTGATGGGAGGAAAAACCATCTACAAGCCCTCTAGGAAATCCCTGATGATGGAGATTCTGAAAAAAGAGGTTTGTGAAGGACATTTCCTGTAGGAAGTAAGAGCTGCCAGGTGAACCTTTATAGAAGAGAATTGCAAACCAGATTTGACCAAATGGAGTAAGTATGGAAGAATGACATTTTCCTGGCAAGTGGTGGGGTCCTTGTTCTTGGATGAACATCATAGGCAGAATCTCTTTCATTTGAAGGCATAAGCAGAAGGTGTGGAAGGCCGCTTAGCTTCTTTGAGGATCTCCATGCAGTCCTGCGGCAGTTGTAAATGGCCATATTGCACTAGCTCAGGAGTCATGCTGCCAAATTCAAAGAGGTGAGATTGGGATAAACTATCTGGCCTCAGAATTTTGTCAGCAGATCTGGTCTGCATGGCAGCCTTAGATGTGGATGATAGACCGGTGAAGGAGGTCTGTGAACCATCATCGACGTGGCCACTCCGGAGCTATGAGGATTATCTTCTTTGAGGACTGAGACAACTTGATGAGGACTACCAGGATCAGGGGAATCGGCAGAAAAGTGTAGAGAAATCTGCCGGACCAGTTGATCCATATGGCATTGACCAGAGTCCTTGGCTGGAAGAAGCACGATCCAAAGCTTTGGCATTTGCTGTTTTCTGCAGTGGCGAACAAGTGATGGCCGGAGTTCCCCACCATTGAAAAATGTTTTGTATGATGTCGTTATTTAAGACCCACTCGTGTTTTTCTTGCAGGAGTCTGCTGAGTGATCTGCTTGTGCATTTTGGACACCTGGCAGGTGTGTTGCTGTGATCCTAAAGCCTCTGGCTAGAAGCCACTTCCAGATTCTCTGGGACTCGTGTGACAAGGGCATGGACCTTGTCCCTCCCTGCCTGTTGAGATAATACATGGTTGTGGTGTCTGTCTGAACAAGCAGGAAGTGGGATGTGAACGACGGATAACACGCTTTCAGCGCCAGATGGACTGCGCATAGCTCAAGGAGATTGGTACATTGATTCCCTCTCCGACCATTTTCCTTGGATTTGGAGGTGATCCATGTGGGCTCCCCATCCCAGTAGTGAGGCATCTATGGCTATTGCTTGATGCAGAATCTCCCGATAAAATGGATTGTTTTGGTCGGAGAGCACCACCATTTGAGGGATAGCTTTGCATGGAGGGATAATTGTATCCTGTCTTCCAAATCACCTGTCAGTTGGTCCCACTGGTCTCTGAGACATTCCTGTAGAGGTCTCATGTGAAGACTGGCATTCAGTGTGAGAAAGATGCAGGAAGTCATCGATCGAGAAGGGAGGATACTGTTCTCACTGTTGAATGGGAAGCTTTCATAAGAGAATGACATTTCTGAAGGATCGATAAGCGTCTCTCCTCCAAAGGACACACTTTTGTCCTTATAGTGTCATTGGAGGTTCCCAATGTAAAGTTTGAACTGGGACAGAGACAGACTTGCTGTGGTTGATCTAAAGGCCTAATCTCTGTAGAAGATCACCAGCCCAGTTGTAAGGAATCTGAGCTTCCTGAGACGTGGACACCTTTATTAGCCAATCATCTAGGTATGGGTAGACAAATATCTTGTGTCTCCGGAGATGGGCAGCCACTACTGCCATGCACTTGGAGAATGTTCTGGGTGCTGACTTCAGACCAAATGGGAGGACTTGGTATTGATAATGGTCCTGCCCCACTACGAACCTCAAGAACTTGTGATGTTTTCTGGCGCTTGGTATATGAAAGTATGTGTCATGTAGGTTGATGGAATAGAGCCAAACCCCCTGGTGTTTTTGTGGGTAAATTTGGTGTAATGCCAGCATTTGAAACGTTTCTTGCCGAATCCACTTGGCTGTTTTTAGGTCGAGAATGGGTCTGATTTCATTTCTGCCTTTCTTCTTGACGAGAAAGTACCTGGAATACATGCCTGTTCCTCGTTGTTGGTGAGGGATCGGTTCCACCGCCAACCTTTTTAAAAGAATGTTGACCTCAGCTCTTAACAGTGGGAATTGGTAGCTGGATGACTTCAGAGTTATGGTTGGTGAAGGACTGATTAACCGCAGACAATATCCATTGGGAACAATATTCAGCACCCAGGTGTCTTGCGTTGTGTTTTGCCATTCTACCAGGTGATGTCATATGCTTTCCCCGACGGGAGTGGGAAACAGAATAGGGGGAAGTAATAATTCAGGGCTTCAATCAGGAAGGCTGTGTGCCCCCTCAAGCAGTCTGTTGGGTAGAGCTTCCTCTATGCTGCCTTCATTGGTACGATTGATAGGGACATTGGTGCTGTTGCTGCGCACCACTTTGCTGGTGGCCCTGATACCATTGAGAGGTTTGACACCTCTGGGAATAGAAGCAGCGTTGATATAGTTGGAAACATTTCCTCTGCTCCCTGGGTCTCTCTAAGCCGACTGCCTTGAGAGTTTCCATTTCTGTCTTTATCTGTGCTATTTTCTTGTCTGTATGAGCCCCAAATAGAGTGGTTCTAGAGAATGGCAGATTCAAAATTCTTTGCTGTGACTCTGGCTTAAGGGATGTTAGGCGAAGCCTGGAGTGTCTTCGAAGAGTGACACCGTGGCAGTACTCATGAGCTGCGAATAAGGCGGAGTCTGCTGCAGCACTAATGACCTGATTTTAGACCATAAATACCTTGTTCGGGATTTCCATGAAGTCTTCCCTCTTATCTCTCGAGAGATGCACAAAAACTGGTTCATGAATTCCCACAGTGCTCACTCATACCTGCCTAGTAGGGCAGTGGCGCTGGCTGCTTTAATGGAGGTTACTGCTGTACCGCATATCTTTTGACCCACAGAGTCCAGCTTTCAACTGTCCTCATCGGGAGGAACCATAGAAGTGGGGGTAGCAGCATGTTGTTTCTTAGCCACCACGAAGATCACAGAGTCTGGTGTAGGATATGTGCGGAGGAAAGCTGGATCCTGCTCCGGAGGGCACATTTCTTGCAGAGCCTGGATGGTGCTCTCTTAACCGAGACTGGTGTTAGAAACAGATCCATAGTGAGTTCAAGGAGACCTGGTACTATAGGCAGCAAGGGTCTAGATGCTGATCTATGTTGCAGAGTCTCAAAAATGACCATTGTAATTGGTGTTAGAGTCGACATAGGTATATCGATTTTTGTTGCTCTGCTCACAAGGACTTCTTGGAATGTGGTGACATCATCCATCAGTGAAATACGTGGAGGTGGAGAGTCAGACAGGGTTGGAGAATAACATCCAGTAGAAGTGGAGGATCTTGTCCGAGAGTGTGAGTGATGATGATGTCGATGATGGGAGTACCTAGAAAAAATAGAAGTGCGCCATGAGCTATGACGAAGGCATGTAGAATGATGGCGCGATCTGGAACGCGATCTTCTTGGAATAACTGGCGCCTGTGGTGGAGGCAGCAGTGGAAGTGGAGTTGGAAGTCGTGGTGGAGGAGGCAGTAGGAGAGGAGGTGGAGGCAGAGGAAGAAGATGTGGAGAAGGAGAAGATGGCTGAACCCCTGAAGATGGAGAATATGTTCTCGAATATTCCGAATCTGGTGAGGTGTAAATACGTCTTCTCTTTTTTCTAGCCTCCTGTAGCCTGGAAGACGTTGAAAGAGTTCTTGAAGTCGACAAACCCCGATGCCTCAACGTTGACCTGCTTGTTGACGGTGAGTGCTGATGGCGCCTCAACGTCAGAGTATGCTCAACGGTGACCTTTGCTGGTGCCTTGACATCGATCTTTGCTGGTGGCTCAATGGTGACCTGGGCCTCGACGGCAACCTTGATGGAGTCCTCGATGTCGAGCGAGGTCTGTGGATCGACGGAGCAATGGACGACTTCGATAGACCTGGCTTCGATGCTGATCTTCAGCAATTGCTCAACGTCGTACCTTGGATAGAAGGCGAACAGGTTGGCGCAGTACCTCTCCTTAATGTCGACCGGGACGATGTCATTTTTGTGCCCTTTTCTTCCTGTCATGCCCTGCAGAGGCAGATGACAAAGGCCTGGTAGAGGCCTGACTCTCTCCATGCCCTGAGGTCCCACCTTCAGATTGTGACTGTAGTCTTCTTCGCTCCTCTGTTCCATGAAGGAGAATCGTCTCATAGTCTCTCAGGGTATGTCTAACAGTGACGGCAAGACTCAGGAGCATGGTCCTCTGGCAGACAGATTATGCACACCTCATGTGGATCTGTCTAGGCTTTCTTTCTCCCACAGGCTGGGCACTTGTCAAAAAGAGATGGCATTTTTTTGACAAATTGCCTTTAAAGTCTGTCAGAAAAAGTCAAAAAAAGATAGGGAGAGACCGAAGATGTTGAGTGAAACTGTTAGCAGAAAATACAGTTAAGAATTTTAAAGAAAAAAAAAGATTTTGGTCGAGCTCAATGCTCCAGGGTCCTGTCAGCAGGAGCTGGAAAAAAAATGATGGGATACTGGTTGTATCTGGTTTCATAAAGGCACAGTGTATTTTTTAGACATATTATAACAGCCTGTGAGGCTACTCTGTCCTGCTTCCTTCATCTTTATCATAAAGAAGGGTTTGTGAGGGATATTTATATGGTTTGCACTAAAATGATCCTCAAATGCTTTAATCAGGCCCTTTTTTCCCTTCATGATGAACAATCTGGGCATTGTAGCCTAGGTAAATAAGCTGCATAATCTGTCTCTTTCTTAAGTGTCTTTGCAGGCCTTCCTGAAGAAAGACAAAAATCTACACTTAAGAAGATATATATATATATATTACCTACTGGCGGTCGCCAGTAGGTAGTTATAGTTAGAACCTAGTTTCCATAGGAAAAGCATTTTTTGATTTGCTAATAACTTTGGCGTCGTTTGACGAATCTTCCTGAAATTCTCCCAAACAAAACTCTATCCAGGTCAGCTCCTATCCTGAAAGTTTGGGGGTGATTCGTCAAGCGGGAGCTGAGAAAAAAGGGGGGCCCCAAAACTCGTTTTCTCCATGTTAATTTCCATAGGAAATTTTGCGAAGAGCTACAGCTCGAACTGCTGAACGGAATTACCCCAAATTTGGCAGAACGGTAGAGCTTGGTTCAGAAAGCGACCTTTTTTTTAAATGGTGTAAATCCGTTCAGTAGTTTTTGAGAAATTCAAAAAATAAGAGTCAAAAAATCAATTTCCCATAGGAAACTTTGTGCAGGGCTACAGCCGAAACTACAGAACGGAATTACTCCAAATTTGGTAGAAAGGTAGTGCTTGGGTCAGAAAGCAACCTTTTTAAAAATGGTGTAAATCCTTTCAGTAGTTGCTGAGAAATTAGAAAAATAAAAGTTTCGATATCTGGGCGAAGCCTAAGTCGCGTGCGCAAGCTTCACTGTGATTGGCTGCTAGCACTCCAAACCAGGAAGTGTTGGCAGCCATCTTGTGGCTCGGTAGAAGCGAGTCACCTGAAAACGGAGAAACAAAGGTATAAAACAAGAGAAGGGGGCAGGGTAGAAAAACCCTGACCCACTAGGTCTGCTCAGGGGGACCCAGGAGGACCCCCAAGGCCCAAAAAATCATTTAAAAAAAAAAAACTGCAAAAATTCGCGCTGGGGTCGCGGGTTCTCGCGTTTTATTTTAATGAGGCCCTTGGGTGGGTTAGGTTGCGGGGGTATTTCTTAAAAAATAATATCAGGGGCTGGCAGGGGTGGCAGGGGGCCGCTGGGGTCCGCGCAGCCCTGGGGCTTCACTTATGTTGGGAGGGGGTTGCGCGGCCCCCCTTCTGGAGCCTTTTATGTGCTTGTAACTTTGGCGTCGTTTGACGAATCTTTATGAAATTATCCAAAAAGTTTCTCTTTTTTGGATTAGCTCTTACATTGAAAGTTTGGGGGTGAATGGTGTAGGAGGGGCTGAGAAAAAAGAGGGTCCTAAAACGTGTTTTCTCCATGCAATTTCTATACGAAACTTTACAGAAGAGTACAGGTGAAACTGCTGAACAGAATTACGCCAAATTTGGCAGGGAGAAAGGTGATGGTCCAGAAAGCACGCTTTTGTTTAAATGGTGCAAATCCGTTCAGTAGTTTTTGAGAAATATCAAATTTTACAGATATCGATATTTGAGAATTCTGACATGTGATTGGCTGAGGGGTTACAAGCAGCAGCTTGCGGCTTATTGGCTGTGAATGGTTGAAACCAGGAAGTGTTGGCAGCCATTTTGTGATTTACTCCGTCAGCTCGCATCTCTCCGTGTAGAAGGCATCGGGTTCGTAGTTTTACCTCTGCGAGGCAACACTGGCATCTGTGTCTGTGTGAGATATGCCTTTCAGGCTTCCTCTCCTCATATCACCAGGTCGCGGCTATGTCTTTAGAAGCCCGTCCGTCGGCTCAGAGCTCTGTGAGTCAGTCTGTCAGCACGACCCCCTACACTACCCAAAGACTACCCAAACACCACTGCACTGTCGTAAACTCAAAAACACTACCCCAGCACGATCCCCTACACTACCCAAACACCAGTGCACTAACCTAAACCCTAAATCTACCCCCAGCACGACCCCCTACCCAAACACCACTGCACTATCCTAAACCCTAAAATACTACCCCCAGCACAACACCCTACACTACCCAAACACCACTGTACTACCCTAAAGCATAAAACAGTAGCAGTCCGTCAGCTTGCAGCTGTGCGTCTGCGAGGCGTCGTGTCCCTAGCTGTACATGTCCGAGTGAGTCCGTTAGGTGATAGGTGTGTGTCTGCTAGCAGGGCGGTTGGCCCGTTGGTGTCCCTTTGCGAGTTGGACCGGAGCTCTCCCACTGCGAGCCAGCACGCTGGTGTGCGTTTGCGAGCCGACGGCCCGTAGCTCACACTGTGCGAGCCGAGCCGACAACCCGTAGATATAAGTGCGGATGCACAGCTTCAGGTTATTCAGAAAAACTCGATTTCTCTGATCTGTGAAGTGTACTCCATCACTCCTGTAGATATCATCCATATGAAAACGTATGTTATTGTTGTAGATCGACCCCATTCTATGGTCTCTGAGGTATGCAGACACAGCTTTGTTGACATTCTTCCTAGATTTTTCAATCTGAGGACAAAATTGGTTTGACCATTTCCACTTCTGTCTTTGGCATATATTGGAATATACAAAGACAGTTTGAGGCAAAAGCAATATCAATTGTCGAAAGGTGTCCTTCATTAGCATTTCCAAACCTACCCCAGTCAATGTGCCTAGGTCGTTTCCACCACAGTGCACAATCATGAGGTCAGGGTGTTGGAGATGCAAACAGGTTTTAACCAAAGGCAACAATTGGTGCCACTTCAATCCTCTTTGTCCAAACCATTTAATGTCCACATTTTGTAAACCTAGGTCTAAGTCAATACGTCTCTGTTCTGCATACCTCTTGCACCAGAAAACATAGCTATGTCCTACGATCCACACTAGCATTTTGAAGGTATGGCTGGGAGGAATGGATAGATGTCTGTAGCTCATGCAGTCCGTTCGTAGAATAAGAGATATGTTTAAAGATGGGGAACTACTTTTTTTTGCCATACAAAACGATACCTGATTGGGAGATGAAAAGCATTGTTTTTTAAAAGTAGGGTGCACATTCGTTTGGTGGAAAAGCATCTTTGTGATTGGTTAAGAAAAAGCAGTTCAAACGTGGAGTACATATCATAGGATAAAATTTGCTCAACACAACCACACCTGCTACTTGCATTTGGAAGGCACTGTTCGAACTTAAAACAATCGTGAACTTTTAACCTGCACGTGCCGTTAAATGTTTGAGAAAATGTTGCAAAAAAATATCGTTAGGTTTTAAAAAATTGATGAACTTTTAACCTGCACGTGTTGTAGAATGTTCTAGAAAGTGTGTTGATAGAATACGTTGCACTTCTGACTTCTATGTGTCCTTGAATATTAAAAAAACTGTTTATATGGAAAATTTAAAAAAAAACAATAGAGAGAAGTTTTGAAACCTAAAAGAATCAAGGAACTATTCTAATTTGTTCATTACATGTATTTATGTGTGGAGCAACAAAATTACAGACACAACAGCACCAGGAAGAGGAAGAAGCAGGGAGTGGGGGGATGGGGGAAGATGACTACAATGGTACACATGCACAATTAAGTACAGCACAACTATAGACAAACCATGGCCAAAATGAAACACACCAACAAGGAGCACAAGTCACACAACCCGCCAACATCACACCACTGAACAAGCATAGAAGTGAAAACCACACTGCCGGAAAGGGAGAAGGGTGAACAAAAGCTCACATGAAGGGACATGTCACACACAATGCAGCACACACACATAGGAAGCAGAGTACACCAACATCCAACACAATGTTGTCCAAACACAAAGATTCGCACAATCGAACACAGGACACAAATGCACTCGCTTGAGGCGGATAAGCGTCCAAAGGCGTCAGTACGAAACAGGCACATGAGAACGCATAAGTACAAACCCACAGTCTGGATGGGGTAGCAATTCACGTATGGCAGGCAGCCAGAGAGTCCGTGACACACACATTGGCATACAAATGAAGACACTACACATTTGGAGACAAGTGAAAATGTGGAAACTTTATAAAAAAAAGTGTGTGTCAGTACGGCCAAGAGTAGTGCCACGATATGCAGAGAAATGCAGCAGCATGGCTGAATAAGGAACGTAGGAAAACGTCCATGTTCACCTCGGGGTAGTCCATCACCAACACACGTCAGTGTCAAGCAGCGTTGGTTGTCCGCGCTCGGACATGATTCGACGCCAATGCAGCCATGTCCACTGTTGTTTTGGGACATGTGACCAGATGTACAACGTGCAATGATGCGGAGGGACACGTGCAATGTGGCACATCGAGTCGTGGTTGGAGGTACCTTGTCACTCGTCCATGAACGCGAGTGCAGCTGCGTAAGCCACTATCTCTAATGAGTGATGGTTGGCCACAATATTTGACATGTCGTCGACGTAATCCATCAGCTGACCGGGACAGATGTGCTGACTCCAACCACTGTACCCAATGTGCACCAAAGCAGAATCGGGAAGTGGGTCAATTTGCTCACTGCATACTACGACACGTGCAATCTCCCAGGCCCAGTTCCCAACATGCATGCCAAATATCCATGCATGCCATAAACGGGCATCACCATGACAGTTCTGGTCGTGGGCCAACAGGGGGCGCACACACCTGTCATAATCCATGTCAGCTATCCACTCGTTGGAGAGGCACACGTCCATGCACCACTCGGATAGGCATGTGCGACATTGCAATACAGGTTGAACGCAGGTGACGTCCGCAATGCGGAAGCACAGCCGGTAAGTGATCCGCAGAGTGACAGCTGCGATCCTGCTAGCAGTGCACCCAGGACATGCAGCAGATGTGCAAGGTATAGGTGGACGTGCATGGAGTCGACCATGTGTTCGGGATGCTCTGCCATTGCGTCAGTGGCTCTGCTTGTAGCTGCACTGGCTTGCCGTGTGCCAGTCTTGTGGATGAAATGGCACAGCTTGGTGCAATGAGGCGGGTCTGTGTGCAATGGGTGCAGGGCAGGGGTGTGGTGGGAGTACGTGTGAAGGCCATTTCAGGCACGCTAACTACGACGAAGGACTTTTGAGTGTGGGATGTGTACTCGTTGTTCTCAAATCGGGCAGTGCATAGTGTGGGAGACGGATGCAAATATTATAGTATCTGTCAGGGGGGGCTGGCCACTTGCAAGTTCCTTCTCGGAGCAGCAGATGTGCTACTGCAAGATAGTTCAGACAAAGAACCTTTCATCCCTACAGTAAGTTCTCCAGCTGCATTCATACAGGATGTGTACAAAGGCCGGTCGTGGGTGTTGTGGGATGTCTGCGACCCTGGTCATCATGGTTGAGATGCCCAGCACGTGGCACATGGGTGGGTTCACTGCGTGTTACGTTGCCAAACAGCTGCTCCTCCCTCCCACGAGCCCCCACACTTTTGTACGGTGCACTGTTGTATCCCGTATACTCCTACGGCACACCATTGTAATGCCTATTCGTGCATGTCCTGCGGCATTCCAACCACACCGTGAGACTGCAGTTTGGAGGTGGTGCATGCCACTGTACAACATCGACTGCTGCAGCCCTTGTGGCGGCCACACCAGAACACAGAGACACACTTACCGCACTTCCTGAACACGGACATGTCCGAGACACCCCGTTCCCCTTGCCGGATAGGATGACCTGTGTACGCCGGACCAGCACACGCCGCTTGTGCATGCAGGAGGATGCGTGCGTAGCTACATGTCCAGGCTCACTGCCAACGCTGAGGTGACATGGTAACGTCCGCTGACACTGTGATGTTGCATGGCCGGTGCCTATCATGCTAACACAATGACCACATGGACACACTTGCTCAGATGCGGGTTCGGGGGGCGTTGGCCGTCCTGAGGTTGTTGCGATGAGTGTTGTGGACCTCATGGGTATCCGTGTATCATGCTCATTGACTGTATGGCACCTGTGGGTGTTTCGGTGTGGCTCTTGGCTGTGTTCCTTTTCATGCTGCAGGTAGTCGTCCTGCTTAACACCAGCAGAAAGCAGGTGTAAAATCCCTGGTGCTAACGCGGCTTATCGCCGGAATTTGTTTCGCATCGCAGTTGTTGTCAAAGTTGTGATGTGGTTGTTTCGTGTACAGAAAAATAAACTAACTGGGCAGTGTATCCCGTCAAGATCCAGCACCTGACCCACTATTCCCAATCAATATAAATACAATGACATTTCTTCATTGATTTTGTGTGTACACTGTAAGTGCACCCACTACCACAGTGCAATTCAATACAGGATTTTAGTATTTAGAATAAATCGCAAAGGTGCACCTCGTGTCTTTTTGCACAGGAACGCCTACTCTGCATTTCATTATCAGCACTTTAATGCAACTAAAGTTGAGATAAATATAACACACTATTCAGAAGCTGGTGCAAACTGCAGACATCACCAGTATTCCCGTGATAACTGCCCCAAAATTTAACACCATGGTGGACACCACGAAATAACAGTAATAAGAACGAGAAAGAGTCACACAGCACTTAAGTAACAACCAAAAACTTTATTGAATTTTTTTTTTTTAATCAATCAATGAATCAATCAGGGAATTGTAAGTGAGCTACTCACCCGTGAGGGTCTCAAGGCGCTGAGGGGGGGGTCCGCAGATCTGATTAGCCGAAGAGCCAGGTCTTGAGGGTCTTCCTGAAGGTGTTCAGGGAGGGGCGCGTCTGATGTCTGCTGGTAGCTCGTTCCAGGTCTTGGCTGCAATGTGAGAGAAGGATCTTCCGCCTGCTCTGGCTCTGTGGATGCGCGGGGTTTCAGCCAGTGCGAGGTTGGAAGATCGGAGGTTTCTTTTGGGTACGTGGAAGTTGATTCTGTCGTTGAGGTATTTGGGTCCGTTGTTGTGTAGGCATTTGTAGGCGTGAGTGAGGATTTTGAAAGTGACTCTTTTCTCCACGGGGAGCCAGTGGAGACTTCGTAGGTGTTGGCTGATGTGTTCGTGTCGGGGGATGCCGAGGACGAGTCTGGCGGCGGTGTTCTGTACTGTCTGGAGTTTGCGGAGTAGGGACTTGTTGATGCCGGCATAGAGTGCGTTTCCATAGTCCAGTCTGCTGGTGATGAGTGGGTGGGTGACTGTCTTCCTTGACTTTGGTGGGATCCACTTGAAGGTCTTGCGGAGGATGCGGAGGGTGTTGAAGCAGCTGGAGGTGACAGCGTTGACCTGACGGTTCATGGAGAGTGATGAGTCGAGTACGATGCCGAGGTTCTTGGCGTGGTCTGAGGGGGTAGGTGGGCTTCCGAGGGCGGTCGGCCACCAGGTGCTGTCCCATGCAGAAGGGGTGGTACCGAGGACGAGGACTTCTGTCTTCTCGGCGTTAAGCTTCAGGCAGCTGTTGGTCATCCAGACTGCGACGTCTTGCATTCCTTTCTGGAAGTTGAGTTTGGCAGTGGTGGGGTCTTTGGTGAGGGAGAGGATGAGCTGGGTGTCGTCGGCATAGGATACGATGTTGAGGCCATGTTGTCGGACAATGGCTGCGAGGGGGGCCATGTAAATGTTGAAGAGGGTGGGGCTCAGTGATGAACCCTGTGGGACTCCGCAGGTGATTTTCGTGGGGTCGGAGAGGAAGGGTGGGAGTCTGATCCTTTGGCTTCTTCCGGTGAGGAATGATCGGATCCAGTCCAGGGCTGTTCCTTGTATGCCTGCGTCGTGTAGTCTGACGACTAGTGTGCGATGGAAGACGGTGTCGAAGGCCGCTGATAGGTCGAGTAGGATGAGGGCTGCGGAGTGGCCTTGGTCCAGGTGGGTGCGGATGTCATCTGTGGCGGCGAGTAGGGCGGTCTCTGTGCTGTGGTTGCTTCGGAATCCGGATTGGGACGGGTCGAGGACGGCGTTTTCTTCAATGAATCGTGTCAGTTTCCTGTTGACTGTTTTCTCTGCAACTTTGGCTGTGAAGGGGAGGAGCGAGATGGGCCGATAGTTCTTGAGGTCGGTGGGGTCAGCTGTGGGCTTCTTGAGCAGGGGTCTGACTTCTGCGCGCTTCCAGTCGTCTGGGAAGGTGCCTGTTTTGAAGGTGGTGTTGATGGTGCATTGAAGTTCGGGTGCGTTGGTGGCCACGGTTCTGTGGTAGATGTGAGGGGGGCAGGGGTCGGTGGGGGCCCCCGAGTGGATGCTTTTCATGGTCGAGGCGGTGTCTTCGGCCGTGATCGGTGTCCAGTTGGAGATGGTGGTCTGGCTGGTGTTTCTGGGGGGCGGGGGGCCGTCTGTGGCACCTGGTGGATGGTCGATGAAGTTGTCGTAGAGGTTTTTGATCTTGAGGTGGAAATAGGTTCCAAGCTTGTCGCAGAGGTCTTGGGATGGGTTGATGTCTGTGGCTTCGCTGCGTGGGTTGGTGAATTCTTGAATGACACTGAAAAGTTCCTTGGAGTTGGTGGAGTTGGTCAGGATTTTGTTGTGGATGAAGTTCCGTTTGGTGGCTCTGATCTGGTTGTGGTAGTCCGTCATGGCGTCCTTGTAGGTGGTGTGGTTTTTGGTTGTCTTGGTGTTTCTCCAGTTCTTCTCCAGGCGTCTGCAGGTGCGTCTGGCTTCTTGGAGAGCGGTTGTGAACCAGGCGGCTTTCCTGGGGCGTTGTCTGTCGGGGTTGCGTAGCGGGGCGAGCTCATCTGCACAGTTGGAGATCCAGGTGTGGAGTTCTCTGGCTGCGTCGTTTGCGCTGTTTGCGTCGGGTGCCCAGGTGTGGTTGTCTCGGTTGAGGGTGGAGTTAAGTTGCTCGTCGGTAACCTTGCTCCAGTTCCTTCGTGGTGGGCGTGGGGCTGGTTTGGGTGCCTTGGGTTTGTTGATGGTGAAGTGAACGCAGTGGTGGTCGGTCCATGGCGGCTGCGTTGTGTGGCTGAAATGGACGCTGTTTCCTGCCGCGAAGATGGGGTCGAGGGTGTGTCCTGCTCTGTGGGTTGGTGTGTTGATGAGTTAATGTTTAAGTCCGATGCTGGCGAGGTTGTCACGAAGGATAGTGGATCTGGGGTCGCTGGGGTTGTCGAGGTGGAAGTTCAGGTCTCCAATGAGTATGTAGTTTGTTAAGGCGATCGCGTGGGGTGCGATGAAGTTGGTGATGGTGGCGGCGAAGGGTGTTCGGGGGCTGGGGGGTCTGTAGACGAGGGTTCCTCGGAGTGTGGCTTTGGGGGTGGTCTGGATCTTGAAGTGCAGGTGTTCGGCGGAGGGGAAGGTTTCGCTGGAGGTGGTGAGGCGGAGGGTGCTCTTGTGGGCGATGGCGAGGCCCCCTCCTAGGTGGTTGGGGCGGTGTTTCCTCTGGATCTTGTATCCGTCTGGGTTGGCGGAGCTGATGTCGGGGGCGGAGGATGCGTTGGTCCAGGTCTCTGTGAAGAAGGCGATGTCGGGCGAAAGAGAGTCGAGTAGGTTCCAGATTTCAATGGCGTGTTTGTGTACGGAGCGTACATTGAGGAGGATGCATTTTAGGGTGTCGCCGGTGCTGGCGTCGGCGGTGTTGGAGGCCGGGGTGGCGGTGAGGGTCTGGCGGCAGTGGAGGCAGGAGAACTGGCCGTGGGTCGTGTTCGGCGAGGCCTGTTGGCATTCTCTAAGTCTTCCAGGGTTGAGTGCGAGGAGGGTGGTGGTGTCGTAGCGATGGGTAGTGGGAGGGCCAGGGTTCCTGGCGCTGGCCGCGGTCGGGTCGTGGACGGGCGCAGACGGGCCTGCCTTTGGCGCACCTTTGGCGCGCCAGCGGCGCGCCTGCTGCGCGCGTCCGCTGCGCGAGCGCGCAGCGGCCGCCATTAAGTAGGGGAGGTGGGAGGGAGGAGAGGCTGGGAAGAGGGAGCAGGGGAATTCCGGGGGGAAATTCCGGAGGGGAAATTCCGGGGGGGAATTCCGGGGGGGAGGGGCCACAGGGGCAGCAGCGGCGAAAGACAAAAGGAACAGGCAGGCACGAGAAAATAAAAACAGTGGTGGAATTAGAGCAAAGCACAGATGGGCACAATAACAGTAGCACAACAGGGAAAAAAATTAAGAAAAAAAGCGTCTGAGGAAGGTTACGGTGGTTGGAGGCAGTCTGGTCCCAGTTGGAGCGGGCAGCAGGCGCAGGAGCGGGCAGCAGCCTTGAACCTCCCAAGGAGGAGGTCGGGGTCTGGAGGCAAGAGACGGCACAGCGGAGCAGTGGGGAGAGAGTGGACCTAGACCGAGGGTCGGAGGTCTTACTCCAAACTTTATTTTTTCGTAAACGTATATATAAAGGATAAACTAAATTTAACAAACTGAACACAAAACAACAAGGCGGAAGACTCCTGTCGGGACCATGAATGTCGACGACACAGCCTGGAAAATAAAGCACAAAATAAGGACGTGTGTAATGCGCATATCAAAGGAGTGAGAAACAGAGAAGGAAAAAAAGCCAGAGAGAAAAAGAGAGGGAAGGAAAGAAAGGGAGTGAGAAAGGGAGAAGGGAGATAGAGAAAGAGAAGAAAAGGAAGGAAGAGAGTGAGAGAGAGAGTGGAAGTGAAGTGAGAGAGAGAGAGAGAGAGAGATACTGCCGCCCCTGCGCATCCATGACCAAATAATTACCTGCTGCCACCGGAGTGTCTACCAGTGGGCACTCCACGTGCCCGTCAAAGCTCTGCGGCCCGGCAGATCTCACAGATGTCGCTGAGTCCTGAGTCATGAATGGCAGAGACCACATCAGCTTCTCCGCGGCCCGGCAGATCTCACACATGTCGCTGAGTCCTGAGTCATCAATGGCGGAGACCTCATCAGCTTTTGGTGCCGCTAACCCTGTGCAACGCAAGTCAGCGCCACATGGTGGTAGGCCGCTGATGGCCATACAACTTAGGGTGCGACTAACCCTGTGCAACTCAAGTCCGCGCCACGTGGTCGAAGGCCGCTGATGGCCACATCAGCTTCGGGTGGCACTAACCCTGTGCAACTCAAGTTCACACCACGTGGTCGAAGGCCGCTGATGGCCACATCAGCTTCGGGTGGCACTAACCCAGTGCAACTCAAGTTCGCGCCACGTGGTGGTAGGCCCCTGACGGCCACATTAGCTTCGGGTGGCAGTAACCCTGTGCAACTCAAGTCCACGCCACGTGGTGGTAGGCCCCTGACGGCCACATCAGCTTCGGGTAGCAATAACCCTGTGAAACTCAAGTCTGCGCCACGTGGTAGTAGGCCCCTGACGGCCATAGAGCTCAGGGTGCGACTAACCCTCTGCGCAACTTTTCATGAGTCTTTATGATTGCGACCCGTGGAGCGTCCGCCATCCAGTCACCACCGTCAATAAAGGATGTGACGTTGTGGATCCATTATATTTACGTGGTTACATGGCCTGTGACGCATGTGCTGGATGGGTGTGGTGTGTGTGCAAACCTGCCCTCAGGGAGTGGCCGGGACATGTTGACAACTAGACCACTGACCTGCACACCAACAACGAGTACGCCTGCGACAGGTAGCTATGTGGGGGGTGTGAAAACGTGTTTTCTCAATGGATTTTCCATAGGAAACTTTAGACAAGGCTACAGGTCAAACTGCTGAACGGAATTACGCCAAATTTGGCAGGGAGAAAGGTCTTGGTCCAGAAAGCCCGCTTTCTCGCATCAAGTGAAAATATAAAAGAAAGGTCTCGGGGGCAATTTAATATACCGGAGCTCTGTTTCTGCGAGATAACTCTTTCACGCTCCGGCTGCCCAACATCACCACTTCGCAGCTATGCCGTTAGAAGCCAGTCCGTCGGCTCGCAGCTCTCTATGTTTGCGAGCTAGTACGCTACTGTGCCTGTACCTCTGCGAGGTACTACGCTGCTGTTCCTTTGGGAGCGGACGGGTCGTAGTACTGCGTGTGTGAGTCGAGCGGACGGGCCGCAGTTGTCCCTCTGCGAGCCTGGGTGCGAACTGTTCATAACTCACACTACATAAGCATTGAAAAACCATTTTGTGATTCAGTCCGTCAGCTGGCATCTGTCCGAGGCATTTCTGAAAACATATCGGAGTTCTTTCTGTGAGAGATACCCCTTTCACGCTGCCTCTCCCCACATCAGCAGGTAACGCACCCTCTTCCCACATTACCAACATACCCCCAACAACCTTCTTGGGCCCAGAAGTGTCCCTGTGCGGTTGGACAAACAAGAATCTTAGTCATGTATAGGTTTACATATAAAACATTTTATTTAAAGAAAACAACAACAAATAAAACTGAAGGGAGTCTGGTGCTGTGGTCGCTGCCACGAAGTTGGGGTCACTGCCATTCAGGACTCAGGACACAGTTCCACATGTGGGATCGGCTTGTATTGAACAGGGTTAGTGGCACCACGTGTTGCGCCTTGTGTTGTACAGGGTTAGTGGCACCACGTGTCGCCGGCCTTGCATATGGAAATATGCCTCACAAACCAAAGGGAGTCTGGTGCTGTGGTCGCTGCCACGGACTTGGGGTCACTGCCATTCAGGACTCAGGACACAGTTCCACATGTGGGATTGGCTTGTGTTGAACACAGTTAGTGGCACCACGTGTCGCCGGCTTGTGTTGAACAGGGTTAGTGGCACCACGTGTCACGGCTTGCGTTGAACAGGGTTAGTGGTACGATATGTCACAGGCTTGTGTTGAACAGGGTTAGTGGCACCACGTGTCGGGGCTTGTGTTGAACAGGGTTAGTTGCACCACTTGTCCAAAGTTGGAATTGCGAGCTCTGCTGCCCGCAGTGTAGACTGCTAATGAGTGTTCGTTTGCACTTGAAAATGAATTTGGTGATTGCACTAAAGCTATAACTGATATAAAAAATGTTCTTGAAGAAAGGATACTAAAAGGATATTATGTAGATTTTAGGCCTGTGATAGTTACTTGCCTAGTGGACTCTGTAATTAATGAATCAATACTTAATTTTAATTGTGAGCCCTACTGACCGCAGTGTAGGCGTATCATGAAAAGATGAAATAAGTATAGAATACACTGACGAAGTGTTGTATTTTCTGAGTACAATCTTCTTGTTAGAAATTAGCATTTAAAAATCGAATTGCGAGCTCTTCTGCCCGCAGTGTAGACTGCTATTGAGTGTTCGTTTGCACTTGAAGATGTATTTGGTCATTGTACTAAACTACAACTGATATAAAAAAAAGTTCTTGAAGCAAGGATACTAAAAGGATATTATGTAGGGTTTAGGACTGTGATAGTTACTTGCCTACTGGACTCTGTAGTTAATGAATCAAGAAATAATTTTAATTGTGAGCCCTGATGACCGCAGTGTAGGCCAGAGGTAGCGGTCAGCAAGGGCCCATAGCCACGTGGCGTTGAGTTGAGGTGCACAGTTAGTGGCACCAGAAGCATTGAGACTGTATGAGCCTGTGATGATGCTTGGTGCGGACGGGCCGCACTGGGAGCAATGTGTCTTGCCTACTGGTCTGAGTCATGTGCAATCGGGACTCTATGTGAATTGTGAGGCCTGCTGACCGTAGTGTAGGCCAGAGGTAGCGGTGAGCAAGGGCCCACAGCCACGTGCATAGGTTGGTGGCCCCACCGGCCTGCGTAGTTCAGGTTCAGTGGCACCACGTGTCGCCGGCCTTCCATATGCAAATACCCATCACTAATCGAAGGGAGTCTGGTGCTGTGGTCGCTGCCACGGACTTGGGGTCACTGCCATTCAGGACTCAGGACACAGTTACACATGTGGGATTGGCTTGTGTTGAACAGGGTTAGTGGCACCACGTGTTGCCGGCCTTCCATATGGAAATATGCCTCACTGATCGAAGGGAGTCTGGTGGTGTGGTTTCTGCCACGGACTTGGGGTCACTGCCATTCAGGACTCAGGACACAGTTACACATGTGGGATCGGCTTGTGTTGAACAGGGTTAGTGGCACCACGTGTTGCCGGCCTTCCATATGGAAATATGCCTCACTGATCGAAGGGAGTCTGGTGCTGTGGTCGCTGCCACGGACTTGGGGTCACTGCCATTCATGACTCAGGACACAGTTAAACATGTGGGATTGGCTTGTGTTGAACAGGGTTAGTGGCACCATGTGTCGCCGGCCTTCCATATGCAAATACGCCTCACTAATCGAAGGGAGTCTGCTGCTGTGGTTCTCTCACAGAGTTGGGGTCACTGCCATTCAGGACTCAGGACACAGTTCCACATATGGGATCGGCTTGTGTTGAACAGGGTTAGTGGCACCACGTGTTGCCGGCCTTCCATATGGAAATATGCCTCACTGATCGAAGGGAGTCTGGTGCTGTGGTCGCTGCCATGGACTTGGGGTCACTGCCATTCAGGACTCAGGACACAGTTACACATGTGGGATCGGCTTGTGTTGAACAGAGTTAGTGGCACCATGTGTCGCCGGCCTTCCATATGCAAATACGCCTCACTAATGGAAGGGAGTCTGCTGCTGTGGTCCTCTCACGGAGTTGGGGTCACTGCCATTCAGGACTCAGGACACAGTTACACATGTGGGATCGGCTTGTGTTGAACAGGGTTAGTGGCACCACGTGTTGCCGGCCTTCCATATGGAAATATGCCTCACTGATCGAAGGGAGTCTGGTGCTGTGATTGCTGCCACGGACTTGGGGTCACTGCAATTCAGGATTCAGGACACAGTTACACATGTGGGATCGGCTTGTGTTGAACAGGGTTAGTGGCACCACGTGTTGCCGGCCTTCCATATGGAAATATGCCTCACTGATCGAAGGGAGTCTGGTGCTGTGGTCACTGCCACGGACTTGGGGTCACTGCCATTCAGGACTCAGGACACAGTTACACATGTGGGATCGGCTTGTGTTGAACAGGGTTAGTGGCACCATGTGTCGCCGGCCTTCCATATGCAAATACGCCTCACTAATCGAAGGGAGTCTGCTGCTGTGGTTCTCTCACGGAGTTGGGGTTACTGCCATTCATGACTCAGGACACAGTTACACATGTGGGATCGGCTTGTGTTGAACAGGGTTAGTGGCACCACGTGTCGCCGGCCTTCCATATGGAAATATGCCTCACTGATCGAAGGGAGTCTGGTGCTGTGGTTTCTGCCACGGACTTGGGGTCACTGCCATTCAGGACTCAGGACACAGTTACACATGTGGGATCGGCTTGTGTTGAACAGGGTTAGTGGCACCACGTGTTGCCGGCCTTCCATATGGAAATATGCCTCACTGATCGAAGGGAGTCTGGTGCTGTGGTTGCTGCCACGGACTTGGGGTCACTGCAATTCAGGATTCAGGACACAGTTACACATGTGGGATCGGCTTGTGTTGAACAGGGTTAGTGGCACCACGTGTTGCCGGCCTTCCATATGGAAATATGCCTCACTGATCGAAGGGAGTCTGGTGCTGTGGTTGCTGCCACGGACTTGGGGTCACTGCCATTCAGGACTCAGGACACAGTTACACATGTGGGATCGGCTTGTGTTGAACAGGGTTAGTGGCACCACGTGTTGCCGGCCTTCCATATGGAAATATGCCTCACTGATCGAAGGGAGTCTGGTGCTGTGGTCGCTGCCACGGACTTGGGGTCACTGCCATTCATGACTCAGGACACAGTTACACATGTGGGATTGGCTTGTGTTGAACAGGGTTAGTGGCACCATGTGTCGCCGGCCTTCCATATGCAAATACGCCTCACTAATCGAAGGGAGTCTGCTGCTGTGGTTCTCTCACGGAGTTGGGGTCACTGCCATTCAGGACTCAGGACACAGTTCCACATATGGGATCGGCTTGTGTTGAACAGGGTTAGTGGCACCACGTGTTGCCGGCCTTCCATATGGAAATATGCCTCACTGATCGAAGGGAGTCTGGTGCTGTGGTCGCTGCCATGGACTTGGGGTCACTGCCATTCAGGACTCAGGACACAGTTACACATGTGGGATCGGCTTGTGTTGAACAGAGTTAGTGGCACCATGTGTCGCCGGCCTTCCATATGCAAATACGCCTCACTAATCGAAGGGAGTCTGCTGCTGTGGTCCTCTCACGGAGTTGGGGTCACTGCCATTCAGGACTCAGGACACAGTTACACATGTGGGATCGGCTTGTGTTGAACAGGGTTAGTGGCACCACGTGTTGCCGGCCTTCCATATGGAAATATGCCTCACTGATCGAAGGGAGTCTGGTGCTGTGGTTGCTGCCACGGACTTGGGGTCACTGCAATTCAGGATTCAGGACACAGTTACACATGTGGGATCGGCTTGTGTTGAACAGGGTTAGTGGCACCACGTGTTGCCGGCCTTCCATATGGAAATATGCCTCACTGATCGAAGGGAGTCTGGTGCTGTGGTCACTGCCACGGACTTGGGGTCACTGCCATTCAGGACTCAGGACACAGTTACACATGTGGGATCGGCTTGTGTTGAACAGGGTTAGTGGCACCATGTGTCGCCGGCCTTCCATATGCAAATACGCCTCACTAATCGAAGGGAGTCTGCTGCTGTGGTTCTCTCACGGAGTTGGGGTTACTGCCATTCATGACTCAGGACACAGTTACACATGTGGGATCGGCTTGTGTTGAACAGGGTTAGTGGCACCACGTGTCGCCGGCCTTCCATATGGAAATATGCCTCACTGATCGAAGGAAGTCTGGTGCTGTGGTTGCTGCCATGGACTTGGGGTCACTGCCATTCAGGACTCAGGACACAGTTACACATGTGGGATCGGCTTGTGTTGAACAGGGTTAGTGGCACCATGTGTTGCCGGCCTTCCATATGGAAATATGCCTCACTGATCGAAGGGAGTCTTGTGCTGTGGTCGCTGCCACGGACTTGGGGTCACTGCCATTCAGGACTCAGGACACAGTTACACATGTGGGATCGGCTTGTGTTGAACAGGGTTAGTGGCACCATGTGTCGCCGGCCTTCCATATGCAAATACGCCTCACTAATCGAAGGGAGTCTGCTGCTGTGGTTCTCTCACGGAGTTGGGGTCACTGCCATTCAGGACTCAGGACACAGTTCCACATGTGGGATCGGCTTGTGTTGAACAGGGTTAGTGGCACCACGTGTCGCCGGCTTGTGTTGAACAGGGTTAGTGGCACCACGTGTGGCGGCTTGTGTTGAACAGGGTTAGTGGAACCACGTGTCCAAAATTAGAATTGCGAGCTCTGCTGCCCGCAGTGTAGACTGCTAATGAGTGTTCATTTGCACTTGAAGATGAATTTGGTGATTGTACTAAAGCTATAACTGATATAAAAAAGTTCTTGAAGCAAGGATACTAAAAGGATATTATGTAGGTTTTATGCCTGTGATAGTTACTTGCCTACTGGACTCTGTAATTAATGAATCAAGACTTAATTTTAATTGTGAGCCCTGATGACCGCAGTGTAGGCCAGAGGTAGCGGTCAGCAAGGGCCCATAGCCACGTGGCGTTGAGTTGAGGTGCACAGTTAGTGGCACCAGAAGCATTGAGAATGTATGAGCCTGTGATGCTGCTTGGTGTGGACGGGCCGCACTGGGAGCAACGTCTCTTGCCTACTGGACTGCGTCATCTGCAATCGCGACTGTATCTGAATTGTGAGCCCTGCTGACAGCCGTGTAGGCCAGAGGTAGCGGTGAGCAAGGGCCCACAGCCACGTGCATAGGTTGGTGGCCCCACCGGCCTGCGTAGTTCAGGTTCAGTGGCACCACGTGTCACCGGCCTTCCATATGCAAATACGCCTCACTAATCGAAGGGAGTCTGGTGCTGTGGTCGCTGCCACGAAGTTGGGGTCACTGCCATTCAGGAGTCAGGACACAGTTCCACATGTGGGATCGGCTTGTGTTGAACAGGGTTAGTGGCACCACGTGTCGCGCCTTGTGTTGTACAGGGTTAGTGCCACCACCTGTAGCCGGCCTTGCATATGGAATTATGCCTCACTGATCGAAGGGAGTCTGGTCCTGTGGTCGCTGCCACGGACTTGGGGTCACTGCCATTCAGGACTCAGGACACAGTTCCACATGTGGGATCGGCTTGTGTTGAACAGGGTTAGTGGCACCACGTGTCGCCGGCTTGTGTTGAACAGGGTTAGTGGCACCACGTGTCCAAAATTCGAATTGCGAGCTCTGTTGCCCGCAGTGTAGACTGCTAATGAGTGTTCGTTTGCACTTGAAGATGAATTTGGTGATTGTACTAAAGCTATAACTGATATAAAAAAAGTTCTTGAAGCAAGGATACTAAAAGGATATTATGTAGATTTTAGGCCTGTGATAGTTACTTGCCTACTGGACTCTGTAATTAATGAATCAAGACTTAATTTTAATCGTGAGCCCTGATGACCGCAGTGTAGGCCAGAGGTAGCAGTCAGCAAGGGCCCACAGCCACGTAACGTTGGCTTGAGCTGCACAGATTGGGAGCATACAGTCTTCTTAACCGATTATACTCTCTTACACAATTAGCATCGGCACTAATCTTGAATTGTTAGACCTGCTAACCGCATTGTAGGCCGGAGGCAGCGGTCATCAAGGGCCCACAGCCACGTGGCGTTGACTTGAGCTGCACAGAGTTAGTGGTACTTGAAGCACTTAGCGTGTGCGCAGTCAGCGATGATGCGTGGTCCGGGCTGGCCGCACTGGTAGCAATGTCTGTTGCCTACTGGACTGCGTCATCTGCAATCGCGAGTCGCTCTGAATTGTGAGCCCTACTCACCGCAGTGGAGGCAGGAGGCAGCGGTGAGGAAGGGCCCACAGGCATGTGTTGTTGACTTGAGCAATGTCTCTTGCCTACTGGACTGCGTCATCTGCAATCTCGACTCCATCTGAATTGTGAGCCCTACTGACCGCAGTGTAGGCCGGAGGCAGCGGTCAGGAAGGGCCCACAGCCATGTGTTGTTGACTTCAGCAATGTCTCTTGCCTACAGGACTGCGTCATCTGCAATCGCGACTCGATCTGAATTGTGAGCCTTGCTGTCCGCAGTGTATATCGAAGGCAGTAGTTTGTACAGACATAAGTCCGCGGTGCTGTGCCGCTGGGGGCCTGTGTGGCGGAAGCCAGCGATCGGCTGAGGAGGCTGGCGGTCATGTTGGCGGCCTCGTGGCAGGGTGAGGGGCGCTACCCTGGCAAACGCTTTGGCCTTCCCACAAGTGAACCACGCCCAGAGCTCCGGCCTATTTATTCACACTCCTACGCTGAAGTGGCGTACGTCGGACCAGCCCACTCCGGTTACGCTTATGCTTACAGGGGGACGACACAGCTACATGACTGAGATCTTCCCTAGTGTTTGACGTAACATGGTTAGGTCCACTGTCCACAACACTACAAGCACCAGTAGTATTTGTGCACATGGAGAGGTGTGTGTTCTGCATACTGAGATGTGTCCAGCACATCACCGCTACACTTTGCATTGTGTGCATTGTTAAACATGGGTGAATTGCTTCCTTCACATATAGTTTGTTCACACCTGTCCCAATATTCAGCTATTGTGTGGCTGAGGGGCCATGCCGTTTTCAGAAAGTTCGCTGTCTTGTTCTGTGCTGCCTCGGTGGTAGAGGGGGGGGGCCTGGGGGTGATGGTGGGTGTTGTGGCGTTCTTGGGTGCCGGAGCTGCTTGATCAGTAGGTCTATGACATGTGTTGGTCTTCAGATGTGGCTCTGGGCTGGGCTCCCTTTCATACTGTATGTAGTTGTTTAATATTTAAAAAACAAGATGACATTATATAGTTTAAATAACAAATTAAAAAAATTACAGTAGGGAGAGGGGTGGTACGGGGGGGGTCCTGAGGGTTGTGGCAGTGGGTGTTGTGTCCTTCTTGGGTGTCGGAAAAAACTATAGGTTAAATAAACATTATAATTAGAAGTTAGCATTAAAAAAAACATTGAAATTCACTGAAAAAACCATACGTTTCAGGGACGTTATAGATAGAGATTAATATTTAAAAAACCTTTGAAATTCACTGAAAAAACCATAGGTTTCAGGCACGTTATAGTTAGAAATTGGCATTTAAAAAAACCTTTGAAATTCACTGAAAAAACCATAGGTTTCAGGCACGTTATAGTTAGAAATTAGCATTTCAAAAATCTTAGAAATTCACTGAAAAAACCATAGGTTTCAGGGACGTTATAGTTAGTTGGACATTTCACTCATACAAAACCATAGAAATTCCACCATTATAGTTAGTTCAGCTAACTATAACTAGTTGGACATGTGCACTGAGACATCGATTCACTCACCAAGACGCCCATACACACACTTACCCACCCATACAACTGTTTCCACATGCACTCTTAAACTCATACACCCTGTCAATCAACCACTCACACATCTATGCACAGAGTCACACACCCCCCACCCAACCACACACACACTCAGTCTCCTATACAAATAAGCAGGCAACTAATCAATAACCCATACAGACATTGATGTAGCTACTGAGCAACCGATGCAGCAGCTTACACAACAACAGACAGAGTGATACAGACATTCACACACTTTAGACACTAACCCATGTATTCAGTAAGATACATTTAATAATTCACTTAAACAGTCAGTCACACACCTACTAAATCCTCCATCCAGACACTTATACATCCATTCATTCTTCAATACAGCTTGGTATATATATAATACATATTTAAATTTTAAAGAAAGCTACATTCACTGGATGATGTCATCAGTGATGTCATTTGAGATGTCATCAGTGATGTCACTGACCATGTCATGAATGATGTAATATGTGACGTCATCAGCAGTGCATTGCGGGGCGAGAGTTATAGTTAGCTGAACTAACTATAACGGTGGAATTTCTATGGTTTTGTATGAGTGAAATGTCCAACTAACTATAACGTCCCTGAAACCTATGGTTTTTTCAGTGAATTTCTAAGGTTTTTGAAATGCTAATTTCTAACTATAACGTGCCTGAAACCTATGGTTTTTTCAGTGAATTTCAAAGGTTTTTAAATGCCAATTTCTAACTATAACGTGCCTGAAACCTATGGTTCTTTCAGTGAATATATATATATATATATATATTCACTGAAAAAACCATAGGTTTCAGGCACGTTACAGTTAGAAATTAACATTTAAAAAACCTTACAAATTCACTGAAAAAACCATAGGTTTTAGGGACAGTTATAGTTAGTTGGACATTGCACTCGTACAAAACCCGTGAAATTCCCCCATTATAGTTAGTTCAGCTAACTATAACTCGCGCCCCCGCAATGCACTGCTGATGACGTCACATATTACATCACTCATGACATGGTCAGTGACATCACTGATGACATCACTGATGACATCTCAAATGACATCACTGATGACATCATCCAGTGACTGTGTGTTTCTGTAAAGTTTAAATATTTTTAAAATATATAGGGAAAGGCGTATTGAAGAATGAGTGGGTGTATAAGTGTCTGTATGGATGATTTAGTAGGTGCGTGACTAACTCTATAAGTGAGTGATTAAACATATCTTACTGAATGCATTGGTTAGTGACTAAACTGGGTGAATGTCTGTATCCGTCTGTCTGTTGCTGTGTAAGTGGCTGTATGGGTTTGTGAATAGCTACATGAGTGTCTATATGAGTTATTGATTGGCTGTCTGAGTATCTGTATGGGTGCCTGAGTGTTTGTCTGGGTGGGGTGTGTGCGACTCTGTGCATAGATGTGTGAGTGGGTGATTCACTGGGTGGATGGTTTCAAGAGTGCATCTGTGATAGACTGTATGGGTGGGTAAGTGTGTGTAAGAGTGTGTTAGTGAGTGAATGTATGTCCCAGTGGTACATGTGTGAGTAACTACATATGTGAAAGGCAGTATATATGTGTGTTGGAGTATATAAATAGCTATAAGCGAGAGTGTGTGATTGTGAGAGTGACTGTATGGATGAGTGTGTGCTTGTATCAGTGATTGTATAAGAGCGTAAGAATGTGCTAGTATTTGTATGAGTAAGTGAGCTGGTGTGTGTATAACTGTATAGGTGAGTAAATGGCAGTGTGTTTAATTATTTGCATGACTGACTAGGTGTGTGAGTACCTCTATGGATGAGTGGCGGTGTTTAAGTGTCTATATTGGAGTATGAGTGCATATGATAGTCCTGTACTGAGTGACCGTAAGTATGAGTGACTGTACGGGTGAGTGAGTGGATGTGTGTGTAGACCTAAGAATCAGTGAGTGGGTATGTAGGTATTGGTGTTGGAGTGTCTATGGTTTTGCGAAAGGCAGTCTGTAATTTAGAGTGGGTGTATCAAAGGTTATATTAGGGTGTGAGGAGGTGCGTCAGATTATCACGTGGATGATGTCATCAGTGATGTCATCAGTGATGTCATTTGAGATGTCATCAGTGATGTCACTGACCATGTCATGAGTGATGTAATATGTGACGTCATCAGCAGTGCATTGCGGGGGCGCGAGTTATAGTTAGCTGAACTAACTATAACGGGGGAATTTCACGGGTTTTGTACGAGTGCAATGTAGAACTAACTATAACTGTCCCTAAAACCTATGGTTTTTTCAGTGAATTTGTAAGGTTTTTTAAATGCTAATTTCTAACTATAACGTGCCTGAAACCTATGGTTTTTTCTGTGAATTTCAAAGGTTTTTTAAATGCTAATTCCTAACTATAACATGTCTGAAACCTATGGTTTTTTTCAGTGAATTTCAAAGGTTTTGTAAATGACAATTTTTAAATGTATTAATTGTTATATTTATTTTTTTGATACTGATTTACTACATTTTTTTAAACTATTTATTTTTAGATATTTTATTTTTTAAATTACATTGTAATTACATTATACATTACATTACAAAATATACTTTCTCAGAATGAATTACTTTAGTTTAAATACTTTGCAAATAGGCAATAGACTTTTAAGTACAGTAGTTACAGTTGTTGCAATGGGCAACACAATTTCAAACACAATGCAACATTGAGCTCAATGTGAATTTCTAGTTAAATGCAATTAGTTACTTTATGGATTACTTTTTCTAACCACAGGACTGGATCCTAGATTCAGTCCTGGGACATCTCCTGTAAACAGTTGAGTAAAAGCGTTTTGGTTACAGTAGTGATTTTTAAGGAATATTATTGTATTTTAAAAGTTGACACAAACTTTTTCACATAGAATCACCAATGTTATCCTATGGGAGGAAATTCACTTAGCAGATAAGTAGTGTTATCGTTACTTTTTCTTACTCAGTGGTGGATCCTGGATCCAGCACTGGTGCATCTCCTGTAAACAGTTGAAAGAATGCGTTTAAGTCATACAGGCGATTTTTAAGGAATATTTGTAGTTTGTGAAAATCGACACTTTGAAACTTTTCTGCTGAAAACCAGACAATGGATTCCTATGGAAGGAAATACAAGTTACTGGTAAGTACGGTTAGAATTACTTTTCAGGGTCAGTGCTGGGCTAAAAGATGCAGCACTGGGTTCTCTCCTGATAACAGGTGAGTAAATCGGAATTCGTAGTTCGGCTGATTTTAGAGGAATATTATAAAGTTCCAAAACTCCACACTTAGAAGAATTTCCAAGTGAAACCAGTCAATGTTAGCCTATGGAAGGAAATTCAAGTTACTGGTAAGTACGGTTAAAATTACTTTTCAGGATCAGTACTCGGCTCAAAGATGCAGCACTGAGGTCTCTCCTGATAACAGGTGAGTAAATCGGAATTCGTAGTTCTGCTGATTTTAGAGGAATATTTGTATGTTTCAAAAATCGACACAAACTTTTTCAGCAAAAAGCAGGCAATGATATCCTATGGAAGGAAATTCAAGTTACTGGTAAGTACGGTTAAAATTACTTTTCAGGATCAGTACTGGGCTCAAAGCTGCAGCACTGAGGTCTCTCCTGATAACAGATGCGTAAATCGGAATTCGTAGTTCGGCTGATTTTAGAGGAATATTATAAAGTTCCAAAACTCCACACTTAGAAGAATTTCCAAGTGAAACCAGTCAATGTTAGCCTATGGAAGGAAATTCAAGTTACTGGTAAGTACGGTTAAAATTACTTTTCAGGATCAGTACTGGGCTCAAAGATGCAGCACTGAGGTCTCTCCTGATAACAGGTGAGTAAATCGGAATTCGTAGTTCGGCTGATTTTAGAGGAATATTTGCACAATGGTAAAGGGAGGGGGCGGGGCCTGAGGTGACATGTGTGCAAACATGCCATGTGGCGTGTTTTAAATTGGGGGATTAAGTTCCCTTGAATCATGAGGGTCCCTGGGGTCCAACTAGCCCACCCTGTACCTCCAGTATGCGCCAGGGAGCTGCGTTGCAGAGAGGTGTTCAGAGGCCACGCCCCTTTTTACACCTCTCTGCAACGCAGCTCTGTGGCGCTTTCTGGACGTACCTGGTGGGCTAGTTGTCCCCCAGGGACCCTCAGGATTGAAGGGGATTTAATTCTCCATCTTAAAACGCGCCACGGGGCCTGTTTGCACACATGTCACCTGAGCCCCGCCCCTCCCTTCACCACTGTGCAAACGCGCCCGTGGCGCATTTTAAGTTTGGGGATTAAGTCCCTTGAATCCTGAGGGTCCCTGGAGTCCAACTAGCCCACCATGTACCTCCAAAGCGCCACAGAGCTGCGTTGCAGAGAGGTGTAAAAAGGGGCATGGCCTCTGTACACCTCTCAGCAATGCAGCTCCCTGGCGCATACTGGAGGTTCCTGGTGGGCTAGTTGGCCCCCAGGGACCCCCAGTATTCAAGGGGAATTACTTCCTTCTTACAACGCGCCAGGGAGCGCGTTTGCACACTGCTGCAGCGAGGGGGCGGGGCCTCCGGCATGATGCCAGTCTTTTTTTTTTGTATGGGAGGGGGGCTGCTTGGCCCCCCTTCCCTCTGCCACTTTTGGCCCCGGGGACCCCATCCCCCGAAGCCTGAGGATTTTTTTTTTTTTTTTTAAACGGGAAGGGGGCCGCGTGGCCCCCCTTCCCTGGGCCTCTATTGGCCCCGGGGACCCCATCCCCCGGGGCATGCCACCATATTTTTTATTTTTTATTTTTGGAGGGGGGCTGCGTGGCCCCCCTCCTGAGGCCTCTAATGGCCCCGGGGACCCCACCCCCTGGGGCCGGCCGTTGTCTTTTTTTTTTTTTTTCCCAACTTTTCTTTTTCGGGAGGGGGGCTGCGTGGCCCCCCTCCCGGGCCACTAATGGCCCCGGGAACCCCATCCCCCGGGGCCTGGCCACTCGTTGGGGACCGTGGGGGGGTCCCCAAACCCCGCACGGTCCCGTCGGCTCCCCGCGTCCTGCGGGAGCCGGCATTGCTTTTCCATAAGGGGAGCTGCTGACATGCAGCCCCCCTTATGGAAAATCAATTCTGCTTTGCTTCATTGAAGCGAGAGCAGGTTTCCCTGCTCTTGCTTCAATGAAGCAAAGCAGTTTGCAATGGCAGGACGGGAGCCGCAAGGCTCCCGTCCTGCCATTGCAAACAGCAGTGTCCCGGGGGTAGGCACCCCGGGACACTGCAGGAGCCGGCCATGGGGGGTGGCGGTCCCCAGGGCCACCACAGGCTCCAGGAGGGAGGCTGCGCGGCCCCCCTCCCTTCAATTGCACAGCCCCGGGGAGGTGGTGGTCCCCGGGGCTTCGGGGGTCCGAAACAGACCCCCACATTTGTTTTCTAAGTGCCCCGGGGAGGTGGCGGTCCCCGGGGCTGCGGGAGGGCGGAGAGCCCTCCCGCACCATTTTTTATTTCAAGCCTCGGGGGTGGCGGTCCCCGTGGCTTGGGGGGCCTTAGAGGCCCCCCACATAAAATATAAACCCACCCCCGCATGCCCCCGGGACTTGGGCCACCCGGGGGCAAAATAGCATCGAAGCACGGGAGACCACGCTTCTATTTTTTTATTTTATCGGCGGGATCCGCGCACCCTAAGCGCATCCCGCCGATTAAAAAAAAAAAATGCTTTTTTCTGCCCAGGGGGTCCTTGTGGGACCCCCTGAGCAGACCTAGGGTGTCAGGGTGTTTCTACCCTGCCCCCTTGTTGCGTTTGGTGACGTGTTTCTGTGCCTCTAATCACGGCGGGATCCGCGCACCCTAAGCGCATCCTGACGATTAAAAAAAAAAATGCTTTTTTCTGCCCAGGGGGTCCGTGTGGGACCCCTGAGCAGACCTAGGGGTCAGGGTGTTTCTACCCTGCCCCCTTTTGCGCTTTGCGCACTTGTTTCTGTCCCTCGGTTCTACCGAGGGATAAAATGGCTGCCAACACTTCCTGATTTGGAGTGTTGACAGCCACTTGACAGCCAATTAGCATGCAGCTCGTGATCGGGAGGGTACGCGGACCCTACTCGGCCATAGATATATATGTGACTTTACTTTTGATTTTCTCAGGAACTACTGAACGGATTTACACCATTTAAGCAAAAGGCACGACACTGAACCAAGGGCTACCTCTTTGCCAAATTTGGTGTAATTCCGTTCAGCAGTTCGGGCTGTAGCCGCGATGAACGGTTCCTATGGAAAAATGAATGGGGAAAACACTTTTTGGGACCCCCCTTTTTTCTCAGCCCCCGCTTGACAAATCACCCCGAGACTTTCAGGATAGGAGCGGACCGGAGCGCCCCAACAAGTTGGAAAATTTCGTGAAGTTTCGTCAACCGGCGCCAACGTTATTTCAAATAGAATGTTGCGGATTTCCTATGGAAAATAGGTTCTAACTATAACTATCTACTGGCGACCGCCAGTAGATAATATATATATATATATATAACAACTGCTCTGGGGTACCCGCACATGCTTATGACTATAAATGGAAATCCCCTACAAGAGAACACCTCAATCTCAGAACATAAATTTCTTGAATATATGAATGCATGTTAAAATTCATGTGCCGGGTAAAATCTCTGCACGGGTGCAAACACACACACGTAGACACAATTTCATTTAAACATTTAGCTGTAGGGACATTATGGTTACAGTTCTGGGTCACAATCACATTGTCGCAGATAACATCATCACTGTCACAGATAACATCATCACTGACAGTTACAATGGCATGACCAATCACATCACTGATGCAGCACACTATTCCTCTTTCCAGATATGTTTGTTGAAAACAAAAAAGAAGGCCTTGCTTGTGTATCTACCACATGGATATTCATATGTTGAATGTGTTCCTGCAGCATTCAATCTGCAGTTGATGTCTGTGTGACACTGTGTTCGTAGTGAGTGTCATTGCACTTTGAAGCTTTTGTCATTAGCTTTATATGCAGCTAACAGAAAGAACATCACAGGTCACATTACTAGTAGAAGTAACTATCATATCATCATTTGCATCTTTAATGACATCACTAAGACCCAAACAATTGCTTTTTTCCACACCTGTTTGCTGTCAATGGAAATACAGCCTTGTTTAAAAAGTTATCTACTGCAAGAATATTTATCTCCTTGACTGCTCTGTGAAACCTCGCCCCCAACCTGGCCCTGGGCTCTAAATACTTAGGCCTTCATTACTTTTTTCCCACAAAAGGCATCCACGCTAAATTTGCAACCTTTGTGTTAGAAATGCGGTTATTAGTTGTGCAGGATGTGATGCCTGGGCTAGTAATAGGTCCACAATTTCTCCATACTGGGAACCAAGCACCCCATTGTAGCACTTTACTTTCTCAGGGTAGCAAAGCAGAGCAGTCCAAGACCTATTCAGGGGAGGTGGTGTGGGCTAGTATTCACCATTCACTGGAACAGAACTATAACACTCAATAAATGATTGTCCAGTCAGTGCTTTTACTTTGAAAAAGTAAAATACATTTATTACACACACTAAACACTACGCATTCATTTACAAATATATACATTAGGCAGATAGAAATAGCTTTGGTGACATTCTGAAATTACATTTGACCCCTAATGGGTTATGACCTCCAAAGTCACAGTGAACCCCCATACCAGATAGAACATCACAATATAAGGGGTATCACTTTAAGTACGGCCGGCCTATTGGCTTTGTCAAGGAGTCATCACATCATTAGTAGAAGGAGGCATGTTGGCTTTAGAAAAGATCACCACATCAACATATAAGACAAACCTACTTGTTTTGTCAAAGGTCAACACATTAAATTACCAATAATCCACATTTTAGAAATCACCATTAGGTCACTGAAATCAGTAACCCTCTTTAAATGCAATCATTATTGTCAAAGTAACATTGCAGTAAAAAATGACTGTCAACAACATACTGTCAATTAAGAATTTAAAATCAACATAATATGTGCCTGAATCTTTTTTGTACTACTTTAAGCCACATAGCATGCAGCCATAGATCCACCCACTAGAGATTGCTTCACTCCCAGGGTATAGAACAAACATTCCAGCCATGGGAATGCTTAAAAATAACATAGAAACAGCCAGGGGGGTCATAGATTTCAAGACCAAAGAATCTTAGGGTCTGTTTTGTGAGAAGTTGGCCTGGCATATGCTGTCCACTAATTATAGTGGGCACCTTGCACCAGTCCAAATCGACTCTTATGGTAGGTAGGTTAAAGACAACCTTATTGAAAGCTATCCTAGTGGTAGCTATGGAGAGCAGCCTTCAGGCTAAGTCTTGAAGGAATGTAAAGCAGCTTGTTTTACCAGTCTATAATCTCTTGAGTGACCAAATGAAAGAGCACCACACCAGGTATATATTCAAAATATATGTATTTATTACTAAACACACCCCTCTAGTCTCTTTATGAGGCTAGAGTTCGAAGTACATAGGTTATAAGATCTTAAATCACAGTAATAGCACAAATACACGTTTGGGCCCTAGGGGCGTACCAAACCATATACCAATAAAGTGGTATGCGAACCACGACTGAACTAGACACTAGGCCTAGAGCCTCTAGAAGTGCTTGGACCACAAGGAACCACCCAAGGTAGTGTCACAGGGGACCCACGGGAGACGCGTGCAGTGTAAATACACAACCGCGATACGCCGTTAACTTCTATGGAGAAAGTCGGGATCGGGAAAATAGAGGAAAGGGACACTTAAAATAGGACTAGGACAAAACCCTTTGAGATCTAGGACTTTGAAGAGTCTCTACCCACGGGAGCACCGGAGTACTCGTGTTACCTCACCCAGGGAAGCCGGGTGCATAGGTGCCTTTCGGGGTCGGGTTTCGTCGTCATTTCGTATGGCGACCTGCTGCAAAGTGCTGCTGGCGACCAGGAGAAAAGTGTCCGGGTGGATCTAAGAGTGGATCGGAGTTCTGAAGAACCTGAAAGCAGAGGGGACAGAGTCTGGGTCACTAGCCAGTGACCAGGAAGGCGATGGACAGATGCCCACCGATGTCGAGTGCTTCAGTGCGGTGACGGTCGTCTTGACTCTTCAGCCACGAGGTCCGGGAGGCGTTGTCGGCGACCAGGAGCAGGATTCGGGCTGTGGCTTGATGTTTGTCGAGTGCTGAGGTGTGGCGACCCGGATTGGACCCAACAAGCCTTGGCAACGGCAAGTCTCGAGTAAGATGTAGATCGTCGATGATGCAGACCAGCAAGGTCTGGGGAACTCACCCAGCGAGGGTAAGTGAGGGCAGGCCTGGAGCAACCAGGATGCCAAGTAAAGAAAAGATTGGCCTTCGTTAAGGGCTACTAGCCAACGGGCTAGCGACCGCGAAGGAGCCTCGTGACGCCGCACGTGGAGCTGGCTTACAGGACACTCGTGGAGTGGGGGCCAGTGATCTTCGGTGCAGTTGGTGCTGGAGGCTAGCGCTACTCGGAGCCCAAAGCACGACTTCTTGGGAGACCCAGAAGATGGTGCACTTGCAAATGTGCTCGGTGTCCAGGGGTCACGGTCTCAAGTCACCCACGATAGCCACGGGCCTCAGCTTTGCTGGGGACTCAGGGTAGCCTCGGGGAAGTCTGAGAATCCACCTCTGGTGATGCGATGACTTCGGCGTCCGACGGGAGCTTCAGTGATGCGAACCGGACAGATGCTTCTTTGGTGCCTGCCAAGCAGGGGAGTCACTCCTTGACCCCAAGGGAGATTCTTCAGTCCTCTAATCTTGTCGTAGAGCGTCGAAGGTCCAGGATTCAGTGTCAGAGTTTCGTCCAGGTATAATCTAAAGTCCTAAGGACTGGGTTCCTACCTTTATTCTAAAAATAGGGGATGGACTACTCTGTGGCCCCACCTATGGGTGGGTCAGGGCAGAGGGGTGGCTACACCCCTTTCCCTTTGTCCAGTACGCGCCAAAGCAGGGGCTGCGAGCCCCTGATCCAGTTTGAACTGGGGTATGCACAGGGACACCAAATGTGCCCCCAGTGCAGGACTTCAAAGCACCCGAAAGTGCTCCCGCCCAGCCCCAATACACATTGTCCTGTCTGGGGAGGTGGTCACACCTCCCTGGGACAGGAAACCTATTGTCCAGGCCTCCCCTGCCGGAGTTTCGTCCAGCAGCAGGAGGCCAGACTCGTGTCTGTGGCAGCAGCATCCATTTTGTGATGCCAGGGCTCTGGAAAGAAGTTACCGGACTCGTCAGAGTTAACATGCCTTTCCCTCTAGAAGGGTGGAATGCTACCCCCGCCACCAGGATTGGCGGGGGGTAGTATTACAAGATGTTTGACACCAAACACGACATGTTTAGGTGCAGCCATTCCAAAGTTAGCATTTTACCGCGAGGATATAATGCGCTTAAGAGTATATGGTCAGGCTGCACTACAAACAGCATCAGAGATGGTCTCCGAACGCTGCAGAGGGGCCCTGCTCATGCAGGGCACCCTCTCACATAGGAACCATGCACTCTGCCTTTAGGATTGATAAGGCCTGCCTTAGGAGTGACTTATAGGTTTATATGTGTGTATGCTTTTAGTGATATAGGTAACCTATACCACAGTAAGGGGTGCATGCACCACCTTACCCAGGCTGCAGTAGCAGACCTGTGGTGTCAGTTTGGATGGCCTCCCAGGGGTGGCATAATATATGCTGCAGCCCCTGGCAGGCCTCTGAGGTACCTATGCCCTTGGTACATAGTATACCATATACTAGGGACTTATAAGGGCACTCCAGATCCCAATCAGTGATGTGCCTAAGGCACATGGAGACCCTTTTAAAGAGGAAACAGCTAGGCTGGGGTTCTGAATAGCAGGGCCCCAGCCAGACTAATGTCGAAAACCAGTGAAGCATCAGCAAAAAGTGGGGGTACCCCTGTGAAGCAGATCCTACTCTCCTACATGTTTTCAAATACACTGTGGGAGAGGCTGCTGCACATCTGCCACCCCCATAATAATTACAATCCAAGTTGGTAGAGCCCCTGCCCTTCTGGGGCCACCACAAGAAGAGAAAAGCATTCAAATCAAGCCCTGCAGGGCATTGCGAAGAGCAGTAAATATTTTAATAGCGGCTCTCCTTGCTGTTCTCTCGAGACCCGCATTACCCTCCTTTTTTCTTTTTTCTTTTTAATGGGGTGTCGGTTCTACCAAGGCAGGTTTTTGTGGTGGGTGTTGGGGGTGCTGGCAACATCTTCTGTGCTTGTGCTGCTCACACTGTGTGGGAGCACTTCCTTTGTGTTCCAGCAACGGAGGGCAGCCTAGTTTGTCTCCTTTGTCTGGGCCCTGGGAATGGATCTTGGGACCCAGTATTTTGTCTTAGGGGGCCAAGGATGGGGTCCCAGGCCCCCTTATGTGGATTTTGGGCCAGAATATGGGGTCCTCAGTCTGAAAAAGAGTCTGGGGATGGAGCTCCACATACGCCACATCCCTTGAGAAATTAATTAATGAAATTTTGCTCTGACTACCGGTGGGCGATAAATTCAGCTCTGCTGGCGGAGCACACAGAGTTTTGTCCACTTCGTGTTACACTTGTAACGCGGAGTTCCAGCAAATCTCCGCCAACCACCGCATGGCAGAATTTTTTCTCATGCGCTGCTCACCAACCTTAAGTTGGCAAGCGAGAATTGCCATCCCTTAGCATGATGTTCGGGTGCTAGGGTGACACCAAGCGAGATTTTCTCAATGCAGGCGGTCGCGCGCAGTCGCGACTGTTCGTGGTGAGAAAGCTGCCGCTGGAGTAGGAACTCTACTTGAGTGGCAGCAAAGAAGCAGCACCCTCTGGCGTGCTACTTGGTGCCATTCATGGTGATTTTGCAGCACTGAACATGCTCCCAGCACTAAAAATCAGAGTAGCATGCTGATTCTGCCCACCCACGGAACTCAGAGGAATCTTGTGGAGCTTTTATGTAACTTAGTGGAATTTCGCGGAGTAAAACTCCATGAGTTCTGCCCACCTCTAGCACTTACCTCCTGGTACTGGCCCACCCCAGGGGATGGTGGAGCACCACGCTTTCAATTTATTGCAAGGGGGTCAAAGGTCAATTACTTTAAATGGGCATAACTGGTAGTGAGCTCTACCCACCTGGAGCATTTCCAACAGGACTCTTGACCTCAAAAGTATTGCTTTCTGCTGGGAGCTGTCTTCATTTGCTCCCTGCACCAGCATTCTCCTCTGCTGCGTCCTCCAAAGACCGCATGGCCTTCTGGCCGTCTTGCTGGTCATCTGGGTGGCAGCGGAGTCCAAGTCTTCCCCCATCTGGTCCTCAGGGGTGTAAGGGAACCAGCATTTCCGGCCATGGAGAGAACCACTAGTCCTGCGTCAGCTGTAGACTGACTCCTAGGTCCATTAGTGCATCAGGAAGCTTGTCCTTCCAGCTGTCCATGGAGTTGCCATTGTCGCAGTCCGGGTTCAGGGTCTTGTTCTCAGTCATTTTCTGAGGGTGCCACTTTTATGACTAGTCTAGATTGTGGGTGGGGAATTTCCCCTTTGTCTAACCTTCCCCCTTTCTTGGGTTTGGCTTGTGACACAAAACTCTGGTTGTCACGCCTCTTTGTGTGTATTGAGGAAAGTCCCTTTGAAGTGCAATCAGGGCAGAGCCCAACTCCTCCCCAGACATCCTGTCAGAAAGAGCCACTTCCTTGGAGCAGTGTAATTTTAGCTCAACCTTTTTGTTTAATTAGGCCACATATACATTTACACATGGCCTCATGCATTAGGGTGATGCAACATTACTATAATGTGATGTAGTGCACCCAAACAGTTCAGAAGGTGCATTTACTGTGCAATCTCAACATTTAAATAAGTGTGCATATAAACATTTTCCTTGCAGTAATATCAAATTACAGTTCTCATATATAGCTACATTTGTATGGTTTGAATAATATTATTAATTCCTATGTATTTGCATATTCATTTGAATGATACACTGCATTTATTTTATAACTGAAAATGTATCCATTTAAATAGTACTCTACATCTATATCAGAACCGTATATGCACCTGTAATCATGTATTTAAACATATATTGAGATGCTTGCCACACTAACTTGACCAAAGGCCCTAAGCATTTGGAGTTCTTAATGCTTAACCTTCAACGTGAACGTTTGCTTTGCATGCAGTGTTTTTCTCTCCTCTGCAGGTGCAGTTGTGTGATCTTAGGATTAGAAAAGGCACATTGTGTGAGAGAGATAGTGAGGCTCGAAGGGAGTATCTTTTGGCACAGATGAGAAGCCTTAAAGAACAGAGGGAGTGCTACTGTTTGTATGGAATTGGGAGATGGGAGGAATCCAAGGACGTTATGATGTGTAGACCAAAGAAAAGGAGTTGCCAAATTTTACTGTTTTACTGTTTGAAGTTGGATAATAATGAGACATTTGACATGAGGTTCTTGAAAGTTCCATTGTGGGTATAATTGATGATCACACTTCAGCTTTATTCAGCTTTCTTTTAGACTTTGAGAGGTACAGACCTCTTGTGACATCTCTGTTGTGTGGCTTCATGCTATATAATATTCTTCCTTTAGAGAACTTCTAGAGGTTCTGCTATGCTGACACCTTTCTTGCTTCTCCGACTTAAATAGGGTTTTCCTGATTCCTAGTATAGAATAGGGCTTAATAGATTTTATTAGACAACCTCATGTATAGGTAGGAAGATCAAAACATTCAATCTAATCACCAGGCTTTGTTTCTCATTCTCTGTATTGTGGTTATGGAATTCCTCATTTGTATTCTGTTATTGAGGATACATTTTGTCCAACATTTTGGATTTCCATTAGTGATGCTGTACTTTTACAGTATGTTTCTGCGACTGATTTATATCAACTTGGCTTTCAATTTGTAATAAATCTATACTTAATCACATTTTCCAAATCCGAGTTTTACTGTGTGGACAAATGGGTTACACTGTAATTGTTAAATTGTAATAGAACATGATTCCTTTTATTCCTCAGGCACTTAGAAAGTTCCATTGCAGGTAGCAAGGAAAAGGGGCCCAAATACAGTGCGTTAGCACCCTTACACCCAGGACATTTTGTGCACTGACTGGCTCCCATACACAGTTCTAAATGGGAGAGCCATCAATAGCCAAGGAAACTGGAAAGTCCCAGAAATGTTAGACAGAAAAATGCTAGCTTTCCAAAGGTGGCATTTCTAAAATAATAATTTTAAATGCATCCTCACTATTAAAGAGGACTTTAAATTATGATTCAAAAGAGCGTAAGAAGAATTTTTCTGGCTGCTACCAATCCAAATGTATAATTTAGTAAATGCAACAATGATCCCCTATGGGAGGAAGCCAGCCATGCTACAGTGAAAATTGTTTTGGGGATATTTCACTGTCAGGACATGTTCATGTTCAACATTCATTTCTACACACCCTGCTTTTATATGTCTCTACCCACCTTATATGGGCAATAAGGCATTCATATGGGTGACTGATTAATTTTTAAAAGGAAGGTTTAGGCCTGTCAAAAGGGGTATCTTGACAGGTCAAAAGTGCAGTTTAAAACTGTGTGCTTTTACCAGGCTGCACATAACTATAGTCTCTCATGTGTAGCCTATTCCCATGTGCAAACATGTGCACACATGTTCAAGGGTAACCAGCCCAGTGTCCCTTACCCTAGCTGCATCGCATCATCCTCATCTTAAAAGAGTGACACTGGAGGAAAACATGTGCAGCAGTGGGCTTTCTGTCCCCTTGGGATAGGCAGCTGGAGTAAACTCCCAAAGGCGCCCAGGGGGGCAGAAATGTTCATGCCCGGAAGACTACCCCTTCTGGACTCTAGTAGGTAGATCCCTGCTCTGTAATCACCCTCCTGTGGCAATATCTGTGCAGTGTACAAGGGAGAGATATAATCAATGTGCTATATGCGCTGATTATCATTGAAGAAACACAACAGCCTTGGGTTGTTGAGGAAGCTCTTCTCCGCCAGTCAGACCTCTAGAAAGGAAAATTGCCAACACCGGAGGGATTTTCTGCTCTGGGTGCTTGTATGTGACCTCCTTGTCCATTGTGCTGGATGTGTTGTGTTGTGGACATAGAGGTCACGTCCATAGCCTCCAATAAGGTTAATTGTACTACAGCCTTTTATTTTCATTTAATATCTATGAGGATGAATATTGCTAGTGGGTGAAACATCATCAGGCTTTATTTTGAATACATGCACACACACACACACACTCACTGATGTTTCCAGAAATTACATCAGCAATGGCATCACTGCCAATATTAACATCACAACACAGTTTACAACATCTGGAATATCCTTGAAGCCACAAACAACAGTTTTTTCTACAATTGTTTGTTAACAGTTTATATACAGCTTTATTTCTACATGTATCAATTGCAGGGACATCTAAATGCGGAAAGAAACACTGCTGTTTGGAGGTACAAATAGAGGGCTACATAGTGAGATAAAATGTATGCATTTTATTCATACATACACTCTGACGACATAAGCAACACCATCACTGGTGACATTACATATATTAAGAGATGTATCAGAGTTCTACCATTATTTCAATAAAAAGTTTGACTATCTACCTGATCCTACATCAACCCCACAATATGGACTATCAACCCATCATCTATGTAAGTAGATGTGAAGATAAGAATAGTACATATATAATTCCCTATCTATGATTGAATTGCTAATGTTGGCAGTTGATATTGTAGGCAAAGTTGCCTGGCTTTCTCATACTTTACCTGAGGTGAATTTTAACTTCTCTAGCAGGGACTTGCTACAGTGAGATGTCCAGCCCAAAACAGGGCACAGAGTCAGGCTACAGGGAGTCGCCTGCTGAGTGGGAGCAGTTTTTCTCGCTACGGTTCAGAGCTGGCCATTGACCTGAAAGCAACAAAGAAACATTTTAATACCCATGCAAAGTTAATTCCCTGCCGTCCAAACATCTGGGTGGTACTTTGTGAAGCTAGAAAAGTTTTTGAAAAAAATTATACAATGTTGTAACTTTGCACACCTTTAATCTTATCACAACAGACACCATCGATAACATCACTGATGCTGCAAATACTTGCTCTTTTCCACATGGGATAATTTGATATATATGAATTAATAGAAAAACGAAAACTGAAAAACCACATTGAAGGAAACCAAATCATGGAAAACCAATTTTAAGGAAAGGCAAATTTAAGGAAATGCAAATACATTGAAAAATAAAGGAAACATTTTAAAAGAATGGTCATTTTAAAGAAAAATCCAAAATTACATTAAACCTGGACGGGGTTTAGGACTAGTGAGGGTTTTTTGTGTTCAGGGGTGGGTAATATTTAGGGGCTATCAGGGGCTATCAGGGGCTGTTAGGGGTCAGGAACATTAAGTTCAGGCATAGAAGGGGGTTTTAGGGTTCAGCGATGGGTGGAGTTTATGGGTGGTGAGGGTCTTTTTTAGGTATCACAAATGGGTGGAGTTTAGGTGTGGTGAGGGGTTTTTAGGTTCATAGATGGGTGGAGTTTAGGGCTGGTTAGAGTCTTCAAGGGACAGTGATGGGTAGAGGTCAAGGGTGGTGAAGAGTTTTTAAGGTTCAAGATTGGATGGAGTTAGGGTGTTTTTAAGGATTTAGAGATGAGTGGGGTTTAGGCATAGAAGGTGAATTTCAGGGTTCAGGAATAGATGGAGTTTATGGATGCTGAGGGGTTTTATGGTTCAGATATGGGTAGAGTGTAGGGGTGGAAAGTGCGTGTATGCTTTAGGAATGGGTGTAGTTTAGGAATCAGGGATAGGTATAGTTAGAAGTTTTTAGGTTTCTGGGATGAGTGACTTTTAGAGGTAGTAAGGAATTTTAGGGTTCAGCGATGTGTGTAGTTTCGGTATGGTGAGGGGTTTTTAGGGGACAAGAAATGATGGCGTTTAGGGATATGAGTCTCAGGGATGGATGGTGTGTAGGGGTGGTGAAGGGTCAGCGAATTAAAATCATCGAAAGCAATTGTTTGACGTAAAATATATAAATCTGAAATAATATCCCCTGAAATAAAACACTAGAATTAATACCTCGACAAAACTGCTTCTGAAAGTAAGATCTGCAACCATTGTATTTATTCCTTAAAAATAAAATAATTAGCATGCAATAGCCAATAAAAAAAAAATACATTCTATGAATTGGTTTCTATGAAATAATAAATGCCATTCATTCTGAAAATTTCCATTAAACAGTTTTGAGAAATTGGTTTCTCGGTAATGGTATTCCATGAAATCGTTTTTCTATGAAATCACATACAACCAGATAATTACTTAACGGAAAGAGAGGCTTGCTTCCATTCTCTGTGCCAGGAGCTTGTAGAACCCAAGTCCAATGGTCTTAGTGTCCCACAAGGACACCTACTTATGTAACATATTTATTTTATTTTAAACATTTTCAAAGCACCACTGTGAGGCTTTATCCAACTACCCAAAGGAGAAGAATGTTGTCAGTGATGATGTGTTGTGGCGTTAAGTGTGGTGTCTTAAGTTATGTCACTGAAATAAGTTGTGATGCCATATGTGACATAATTTGGGAAGTCATGATCAGTGCAGTGGGATAAGTAGTGGGTATTTTATTTTGTTCACCACAATTGATGAATTTAGGTGGTTTACACTTTTTGATTTCCTAGATATAATGCCCCTTTCGCTGAATTTGTTTATGGAATTTCTATCTTATAACAAGTGTCATTTTCTTTTTAGTTAAGAATTCTCACTTCACTTTAACAAAGGCTTTTCAGTATTTTGAAGCTTTTAAATGATGTACTTTTGCCAACTGGCCCAGCTAAAAGGCCTTTTAGGAATATGACATCCTCAAGCCACACCATGCACAGCAAAACCTCTGTGTTCCCAGAGTCCAATGCACATGGAATTTGTTTGGAGCGGATTTTGGGTGGACTGGGACTGATCGCAGGGTATGACAGAAGCAACACCCTGTGCCCAGCTTCTGTGCTCCCTAAAACCTGCAGCATAAGGCTTTCAGACTTGAACAGAAAGCTCGATGTAGAAGGCTTATCCAATTAAGATACAGGGAGTGGCTTTTGATCATGCCTTACATCCAGCCCATATGCCTCCAGAATCCAAAGGCCAAGTGGACCTGGATTTGGATGTAAATAGGCTTGACTTGCGCCAAGTAACCATAGCCCGAGAATCTAGAGATAATGCCCTCCACCCATTTTCCCTGCTCACAGCACCCTTTGAGCACAGTGTGTTTTGTTTTCTTTTTGAGACCATGGAGTTCAAAAAAGCTCTGTGAACCTAAGATGTATACTACAATTATTTCTGGGATCCACTGGGCTAATCGGGATACTTGAGATCAATTGTTCCTAGTTTGGAGCTACAGATCAAAATTCAGATTCTAGAATGAGTTCCTCTGAGATCATACCTGGGATAGAGGGTGGTCCACCAGCCCTTTCATTTCTCTTCAAATTGGGTTTCATTAAGTAATGTTGACCCCAGGAAAAGAAATGTTGTTACTGCCAGCCAATCAGATTACTCAGATCCTGGCAGGATCTGTATATACAGGGATAACCAATGAGAGAAATGATTTCTTTCCCTTCCAATTGGATATTACTATTTTTTCATTTTATCCTCAGATGGCGATCCACAAATATTTGCAAATCAATGAAGAAAACATGAAAAAAGATTTGATGGAAAAACCAAAGCTAAGGTGATATTATGTTTTGACTGTGTATATCCCTATTTTGTCTCCATTAAAGTGGATTATTTTACATTACACCGTCTACAATAAAATCAACTTACAATCATTAAAATGTAATCTAACTTTATCTTATCTTTATTTTGGATGTGTTTTATTGTCCACCATAATATTGCTTTTATAAAGCTAAAATATTGTTTTCTTATTTTACAGTAAGCTCTAATAAAACTATTTCAATATTAAAGGTGATATTCTGGTTTTCCCTAATCATCATTAGCTTTATTTCGGTTTTTAAAACCATAAAAGCAAGACATAATACAATATTGTTAAAAAAACATTGCTTCTGAACAATCGGTTCTCGCGATCCAGTTGAGCAGCCCCTTACCAGACCAAAAGCTTCCCCCTTCTTGTTTCTTCTTTCATGAGGAACAGAACACTTGTGTGGTTAAAAAACACGTACAACATATAACATTGATTCTAATAATGCAACACAAATATTTATAAAAGAGTTGACAATTAAAATGCATCTGTCGACCTCCAGCTGTCAATCATGAAAACAGTCAAAATCTTAAAATGAGTATGCAACAATCAAAAACAGCAAAATTGTTTGTTGGTGATTATTAGATGTTATGCAGCGAGCCTGGGTCTTGCAGTAGATTATAATCCTTATGTAATAGATACCTGTATAGCATGTGTGTTTCTCTGGCTCAAAAGACAGAATCAAGACAATAATAGAAGTAATAAGCAAGCACAATTCTTTGGCGCCTTTTACCGGGTACCTAAGGTGCACAAGGATCGTATTAATGCGAGGATGTTTAATTAGAGCTTGATAAAGGAGGCAAAGGGGGATCGATCTTCAGGTAGGATTATTGAGGGGTTTATCAAGTTTTCCTGATCTAATTCTCCAGGCCCAGAGTAAATATCTGGTGGGGGCAAAGACGAGTTGCTCAGTAGTGTCACACCTCATGAACCTAGCCACCTCCCAGTAGTGTGTTATGCCTAAAAGCCTACAAATAGGGGCAATCACCTTTTTCTTGGGGTCGGGTATCCTGGGTAGAAGAACTAGAAATTATCCTCTGTCTCCAGGATCGTTGGAAAAAAAGTCAATAAGCAGAAGAACTAGAACACTTGGCCCATTTTGAGGTGAATGTTTTAAGAGGGATGGTGCCCGTTCTAAACCTGATATATCGGTTTTTAGCATAGCTGGGGCTGATCCTATCTAAGTATGGTTCAAAGCTGGGCGACATGTGTGCTGGAGATATTCTGCAATAAGACCCTCCTTGTTCCCGAGTTTAAATAATGTATGCTCCCAAAAGCTTTTCTTCGGTCTGCTCGCTGTATCTTTGCACATTGCCAATGGGGTCAGCCAAATGTCTTCTAGAGTAGGGAAAGTACAGAGTATTTTGATCTTGCTAAGTCATGGGGTGCAGACTCTTTTGTCTAGCTCAATATGTTTGATAAAAGCATTGTGATAAGGAGCTAATTCAGCTGTTGTCCAGATGCAAATCCAATATTTTAGCATATTTAAAGATATTATGGAATCAACTTTGTTCAGTGCTAAATTGAAGCAAATAGGGACCAAGGGACTGCGTGGGGGCAGGTCGATCATAGATCTAGTGAATTTATTTTTCAGCTAGTTCCAATGAGGAGGTATCAGCAATACCCCATAGTTGTGCGCCATGGGTAGCCCCAGCAAGGGCTTTGGCCCTATAAACCTCGAGCACTTGTGAGATCGCACCACTAGAGGTAGCCTTAAACTTTCTCAGGATCACGGCCGCCATGTGTTGCAATATAGGTTTACATTTCTCTCTCTGCGCTCCCAAGAGCTATTCTCAGTCAATCTGACACCTAGATAATCAAAGCTTTTGACTTGTTCTATGGGGGCACCCTCGACAAACATCTTGCCCCTGAAGGAACGATGAGGACTAATCACCACAAATTTGGATTTTAAGGTGTTTATCTCCAGTTCTCAGGCCAGGCAAAAGGAGGCAAACTTATCCAAGGGGACCTGCAGACCCATAGGTGTTCTAGAAAGTAAAAGCGTGTCATCTTCGAAAATGAGTACTGTACTAATACCTGCTGATTTTGGGGCGTCGTGATTGCATTTGGAAAGCCAATCCACGACACCATTAAAGCTAAACAGTGTAGACACTAGGACGCATCCCTGCCTTACACAACACTCAATTGGAATTTGTGGAGTGAGGTCCTGGTCCTTATGCCACCTTATCAACAACCAGGGCCTGACTCAATGGACAGATATCCTTAACTTTCAGACACTGAGTCTATAATATTTTCTAACGACTCCCCAAACGATGCGGTCTAATACCGCTAATTCGAGTGTCTATATGTCCAATTTATAACACAATGTCACTACACTGCAGCCAAAGAATTCCCACCGAAATTAATTAGAGAAGGTTAGAAAAAATGTGAGAGTGGAGAGAAAGCACCTGGTAGTAACACCAAGGGGGGCTTGCTAGTTGGTACTCGCTAGCACACCCACTTATCATCATTGGTTGCTTTCTCACCATAAAAAGAAAATGTGTTCCAACGTAAATTTTCTCGAAAGTGAAGGAAGAAAACAGTGAAAGAAAGATACAATAAGCACTGTAGGTGCTAATGTCACACAAGTGCCCTACTGGTCCCCGTGAGAAAAGAAATGAAATGCAATTCCCGACATTAAAAATGAGATCCTACTCACTAGCCAAATTTGACTTTATTCAGTGCTGTGAGTGTCCTCAATTAAAAAATGGTTCAACTTAGACCATTATTATGTCCAAAGCGCCAACATGTTTCGTTGCTACCACTTTGCGCAACTTCATCAGGGCTAAGGGGATGACCAGTCTTCACTTCACTTAGAATTACCACTTGGTCTGCAGGTATATGACAATAAAAAGACAAAACACGTGCCAGGAGTAAATAACCCCCATTCTCCACTACACAACATACTTGTAATAATAATAATACAAGACCTTTGATTACCGAGTAGTTGCCAGTGTCCCTCGTACCTGCAACCACCTCGTTGCAGCGGTACGCGCCAATTGGTCGCTTATCCGCAGGGTAACCATACGCAATTATGGCACCTGTAGATAAGTGCAAACAGTAAAGGGCTCATTATACATCACATCATCACTTCACACACTCAGACAGAGACTTTTTGTGTGGAAAGTGTCTAAATCTGTTGCTATATCTGCCAATGCCACGGCTTTCAATACTCTCCCCGCAAATATATACGTAAATTTCACAATTATTCATTCCACCCCCTTTTTCCCATTATTAATCAAAACTGGGCCTCCACACACCCTGATGTTGTAATGGGGTTCAATATCAATCACCCGCCACGTAATGGCAACAAAAATATACCATAGTGCGTCTTTTGCAAGCCTTGTCTTATCTGTAAAAGTAACTCGCATGTCAGCCAATGTCTCAGACGCGAGTCAAAGAGGGTCCATTTACAAACCCTATCTTTATCCTAAAATACAGTCCCATGCGCCATCCATACGTTCCCCTGCCTTACCACTACCGGGAACTATTGGCGTCTCCAGGCTCCGTCCTCACTCACACGGGCACCGCGGGCATTTAAGATTCAACCCGAGCGTCCTTCGATACGTCATCACGCGACGCACAGCGTCACGTGACCACGTGTTAGAAATGGGGGTCTCTAGTTGGTAAGGGCTTGCACCTTTGTCCAAGTAGGGACACTTCTTCCTAGTCAGGATAAGGGAGTTACACTCCTAAAATAACCCCTGCTCACCCCCTTGGTAGCTTGGCACGAGCAGTCAGGCTTATTCTAGAGGCAGTGTGTAAAGCATTTGCACATAACCAACAGTAATACAATGTAAGCACTACAAACTGACACCACACCAGTTTAGAAAAATATCCAATATTTTTATATACTTTAAAACAAGACCAAATACAATAAAAATCCACAGTACAGTACTTTAAAAATCTTCTGTTATCAAAATGTCCTTAAAAACAGTTCCTTGATGTCGATAGCTCCGTCCAGGGCTATCACGGCGTGGTGAACAAACAAATCCAAACAGTTCTGGCTGACCGCGGCGTCGCGGGTCAGCTACGGTGTCGGGAAGACCCGCAAACAGTACCTTTCAGAAATGCAGGGCGTCGATGACCTCGCGGTGAGCTTCCGAACACACGGCGTCCGCAGGCGTCGGTTCCGGAGGTCGGTGCGGCGTCGTCGGGCCCTCGAAGTCACACGCGTTGCAGATCGATCTCCTCTCGGTTGAAGTCAGGAGCGCTGGCGTCGGCCGGCGTCGGGTGCTGCGGTGCGAAGTGCAGCGGTGCGGCGTGCAGTGCCCTCAGGTCGTGGTGCGGGCAGCGGCTCAGTGGCGGCATCGGATGGCGTCGTCGGTGAGACCAGGGTCGCGGTGTGAGATGAAGACGGTGCTCGTCACGGTGCTGGCAGGTCACGGTGCAGCAGCGGCGTCGTCATAGCTGCAGCGCTGTCGTCGGCTGACGAACTTGGAGTCGGTGGCACCGGCGTCGGTGGGCCAAGGCTGCGGTGCGGGATGAGGGAGGTGCGTCGTGTAACTTACGAGCGGTGCCCCCGAACCACGGTGCAAGCAGCGGCGTCGAGTCCGGCGTGGAGCGGCGGCGTCGGGGATACCACGGCGTCGTCGTGAAGCGAGGCGGTGCAAAGTGCGGAGCCCACAGGTCGCGGTGCGAGCAGCGGCTCGGTGGCGGCATCAGCAGGCATCGTCGGTGAGACCAGGGTCGCGTTGCGGCGGTGCCCTCTGCGGTGCCTTCAGGACACGGGGTCGGCAGCGGCGTCGTAGACGGCGTCAGGCTTGAAGTCTTTGCTGTTCCTGAGACTTCTTGAACAGGGGGCAAGCTCTACCTCAAGCCCTTGGAGAGACTCACAAAGTAGATTGCAGAAAGTTCAGTTCCAGTCCATTCACTGCCCAAGACAGAAGCAGCCACTGCAGGCCAACACAGCAAAGCACACAGCAAAGTGGTAGTTCCTCCTCACAGCTTCTCCAGCTCTTCTTCTTGGCAGTCTTCTTGATCCCAAAGAGTTCCAAAGTTCTGGGGTTTGGGTCCCCCTTTTATCCTCAATTTCTCTTTGTCCTCTGAAGGCAGAGAGGCCTTTGCCTAGTCCAAACCAGTTCTGGTCAGTCCTGGAGCACTTTGTTGACAAGTCTCCTTCTTTCCTTTCACAGTGCAGGCCAGGGACATCAGACGCACCACAGGAGGTGGAGCCAGCATTGTGGAGGGAAGGCCCAGCCCTATTCAGGTCCCAGGTGCATCTCCTCCCACCCATCTACATGTAGATCTTGCTATTCAGCCCTGTGCTGACTCACCCTGTCTCCTGGCATCCCCCAGCCCCTGTCACTCACACTCCAGACAAGGAATACACAACCTAGCAGAGGCAGGCTTGGATGGTTAGACAAGAAAATACCCACTTTCTAAAATTGGTATTTTCAAACACAGAATGTTAAAACCAACTTCACTAAAAGATGCATTTTATCATTCTGAGTCCAGGCATATTAAACTCGAATTTTTACCATGTTCCCTGGGTCAGTTAGGATTATAAGCTGTAATAATCAGAACTGCCCATTCTGGCCTTTGGGGAACAGGTAACCTTGCAATAGTGAAAAACGAAATAGGCTGTAATTCACTATCAGGACATGCCACACACACCAGGGCATGTCCTACCTTTCACATACAATGCACCCTGCCCACAGGGGTACCTTGGGCCTACCTTAGGCGTGACTAACATGTAGAAAAGGGAAGGTTTAGGGACTTGCAAGTGTGTGCACTTGCCAAGTCGACATGGCAGCCCCAGGCTGCACACAGGCTCTGCAATGGCAGGCCAGAGTTACACTTTACGGGCTGTTTGCGTGGGTGGCACAATACAGTGCTGCAGCCCACCAACAGCATTTGATCTATAGGCCCTGGCACTCTCAGTGCACTTTACAAGGGACTGACACATAAATCAAATAGGCCAATCATGGAAACACCAATCCATAACACACTTTATACAGGGAGCACTTGCACTTTCCCACTGGACAGCAGTGAGGAAAGTGCGCAGAATCATTACACCAGCAAAAACAGAGTCAAAACCAGGAGGTCAGAAAGCAAAAAGTCAGGGGAAACACGCCAAAAGATGCCAAGTCTAACACATGTCCCCTCCAGCTGAAAGTAGGGAGAACTACCCAACCCCATTGGAGTTCTCTTCACTAAGGCGGAAGAACCTGGACAGACCATCTGCGTTGGCGTGTTCTGTACCAGGACGGTGTTCCACCGTAAAGTCCATTCCCTGTAGGGAGATGGACCACCTCAGCAGTTTTGGATTCTCACCCCTCATCTGCATCAACCATCTGAGGGGCCTGTGGTCCGTCTGAACCCGGAAGTGAGTCCCAAACAGGTATGGTCTCAGCTTCTTCAGTGCCCAGACCACAGCAAAAGCTTCCCTTTCTATGGCACTCCACCTCTGTTCCCTGGGGAGTAGTCTCCTGCTAAGGAAGACTACAGGCTGATCCAGGCCCTCTTCATTCAGTTGTGAGTGCACCGCTCCCACACCATGCTCTGAAGCGTCAGTCTGCACAACGAATTCCTTGGAGAAGTCAGGTGCCTTGAGCATGGGCGCTGTGCACATGGCTGCCTTCAGGGCATCAAAAGCTTTCTGGCAGGACTCAGTCCAGATCACCTTCCTGGGCTGCTTCTTAGAAGTCAGCTCTGTTAAGGGGGCAACGATGGTGCCATAGCCCTTAACAAACCTCCTATAGTAGCCGGTGAGACCTAAGAAGGCTCTCACCTCTGTCTGGGTCTTGGGGGGCTCCCAAGCCAGAATGGTGTCAATCTTGGGTTGCAGGGGCGCCACCTGGCCGCTTCCTACCTGGTGTTCCAAGTACACCAAAGAACCCTGCCCGATCTGGCACTTACTGGCCTTGATCGTGAGGCCTGCACCTTGCAGAGCCCTCAACACTTTCTCAAGGTGCTGTAAATGTTCTTCCCAGCTGGAACTGAACACAACAATGTCATCCAGGTAGGCGGCACTTAAATCCTCCAGTCCAGCCAACACCTGATTGACCAACCTCTGAAAGGTGGCAGGGGCATTCTTCAACCCAAAGGGCATCACCCGGAATTGGTAATGACCTTCTGGGGTTGAGAATGCTGATCTCTCCTTGGCCCCATCGGTTAAGGCAATCTGCCAGTACCCAGACGTTAAATCAAACGTGCTGAGGAACCGGGCAGCTCCCAACCGATCAATGAGCTCATCAGCTCTGGGGATGGGGTGCGCGTCAGTCCTGGTGACGGCATTGAGCCCACGGTAGTCCACACAAAACCGCAGTTCTGGAGTGACACCGGGTGCAGCAGCCTTTGGGACCAAGACCACTGGGCTGGCCCAAGGACTGTTGGAGGGCTCAATCACCCCTAATGCCAACATCTTAGAGACCTCCTCCTTGATGCTGGCCCTGACCCGGTCAGTCAACCTGTAAATCTTGTGCTTCACAGGAGGGCTGTCACCAGTGTCCATGTCATGGGTACACCAGTGAGTAACACCGGGGTCAGAGAGAACAGTGGGGCGAACTGTCCCAACAACTGGTGACAGTCCCCTGCTGCTCCTGAGTCAGAGTAGGGGAGAGGATCACACCCTCCACTGACCCATCATGCTCCTTGGTAGACAGGAGGTCAGGGAGAGGCTCACTCTCCTCTTCCACCCCATCATCTGTCACCAAGAGCATACTCACTTCGGACCTCTCGAAGTGGGGCTTGAGGCGGTTCACGTGAAGGATCCTCAAAGGGTTCCTTGGAGCCTGCAAATTCACCAGGTAGGTGACATCACTTTTGCGCTCCACCACCTCATATGGCCCAGTCCACTTGTCCTGCAAGGCACAAGGTTCCACTGGGGCCATGACCCACACTTTTTGCCCAGGTTGAAATTCGACCATAGTGGCATTCTGGTCATACCACCTTTTCATTTCTTCCTGGCTTGCTTCTAGGTTCGCCTGAGCGAGTTTCCTGAAGCGGGCAGTTTGGTTTCTAAAGGCCAGCATGTAACTAAACACATCCTGGGGAGTTTTCCTAGGAGCTGCCTCCCAGCATTCTTTTACCAAACTCAGAGGTCCTCTGACAGGGTGGCCATACAGGAGCTCAAAGGGGCTGTACCCAAGAGACTTCTGAGGCACCTCCCTGTATGCGAAGAGCAGGCATGGCAAGAGGACGTCCCACTTACGCCTCATGGGTTCTGTTAGACCCTTAATCATGCCTTTCAAGGTCTGGTTGAATCTCTCCACCAGACCGTTTCCTTGTGGGTGGTAAGGAGTGGTGAACTTGTAGGTTACACCACACTCCTTCCACAGGGATGTCATATACTTGGATATGAAATTGGTCCCCCTGTCAGAAACCACCTCTCTGGGGAAGCCCACACGGGAAAAGATCCCCATTAACGCACGGCCCACCACTGGCGCCGTCGTTGTCCTGAGAGGGATTGCCTCCGGGTACCGGGTGGCATGGTCCACCAAGACCAGGATGTACCTGTTGCCCATGGCTGTCTTGGGATCCAGTGGCCCCACAATATCCATCCCTACCCTTTCAAAGGGTGTTCCAACAACAGGAAAAGGTTGGAGAGGAGCTTTGACCTTCCTCCCACTCTTACCACTTGCCTGGCAAGTTTGGCAAGACCTACAGTGTGCATCTGACTGCCTTCGCATTTGGGGCCAAAAGAAGTGGGTGACAAGCCTGTCAAAGGTCTTGTGCTGCCCCAAATGTCCTGCCAAAGGCACGTCATGAGCCAGACCCAGTAGGAAGGTCCTGAAGCGCTGGGGTACCACCAGCACACGGGCTGACCCAGGCTCAGCAACCTCAGGCTCACTGTATAGGAGACCATTCTCCCAGTAGATCAGATGTGACCCGGACTGATTACCAGCTGCCTGGTCTGCAGCCTGCCGCCGCAGACCCTCCAGAGTAGGGCACTCATTCTGCTCCCTGCAGAACTCCTCCCTGGTGGGACCCCTTCTTGCTGCCAATGGGTCAGCTCAGAGATGTCTCCCAGTTCGGCTACCTGCTCCCCTGTAGGCACCGGGGTGTCCCCCTCGAGGTCCGCCTCCTCCCGGTCCGTGGGAACTTCGGGGCCGGTTTCCCGCGCCCCTGCCCTTCCTTCTTGGCAGGGACTTGGGCCACTGTTCCAGGCTCCAAGTCCTCTTGATCACCCTTTCTGGCTGCCATTGACCGAGTAGACACGCATGCCCACTCTGGCAACCCAAGCATCTTCCAAGTGAGACCTGAGCTCAACATCCTTCCATAAGGACTGCTCCAGGTCGTTACCTAGCAGACAATCTACAGGCATGGTAGGGCTCACAACCACCCTCAAGGGACCTGAGACCCCCCATTCAAAGGGAACCTGCGCCACCATACATTGGCGCTCAGAGTTGTCTACAGCAACTACTTGGTGGAATGCCCCTGGGACTACCTGCTTCTCAGAGACCAGGTGACACCGGACTGAGGTCACACTGGCTCCAGTATCTCTGAGAGCCTCTACCCTGTTCCCATTAATGGTCACCCAGGTGCTATATTTCTTTGTGTTAGGGGGCACCTGGTTTCATGGGACCATCTCACTGTCCCCTAGTGAGACAAGGGTCATTTCTGCAGGATCCCCACCCTCCTGTGGGTACCCCTCCTCCCCAAGCACTACACTGGCCAACACCTTGGACTGTCCACCGGTGGGCGGCTGTGTCCCTTTTGGGCACTTGGGGTCCCCCTTGAAGTGACCTACCTGGTCACATGCATAACACTTGCGGGGGCCGGTCTCAACAGGCTTCCTGTAGAGACCCCTTTCTTCTTATCACCGGGGGCTGGGAACCTTTACCCTGGGTACTAGTTTGGGGCCCTATAGAGAACTCCTGTACTTTACCCTTGTCCCCCCACCTTTCTGCTGGGGACCCTGCCCACCTTTGGCTGAGTCTCCCCAAACGCTTTCTTGTGGACCCTGGTACTCACCCAGCGGTCCGCCTCCATAGCAAGCTTCCTGGGGTCAGTTAGCTTACTATCAACTAGGTGCTGGCGCAGATCTGCAAAACATAGACTAGACAAGTGCTCCCATGCAATCAAATTGTAGAGCCCCTGAAAATCTGTTACATTACTGCCCTTCACCCAACCATCCAGCGACCTTCAGAACATATCCACACATTCCAACCAAGTGTTGGCCTCAGACTTTTTACTGGACCTGAACTGATCCCTGTACTTCTCAGGAGTGAGCCCATATCTAGTGAGGAGAGCGTCTTTCATGTCAGCATAGGTGAGGTCCTGCCCCTTACCCAAAGCTATCAGAGTATCCCTAGCTTCCTCTGGAAAGAGAGGCCACAACCCCGTTCCCCAGTTCCTCTCAGGGACCCCATTCATATGAATAGACGACTCGTACCCTTGAAACCACCTTTGTATGTCATCACCTTTTTGTACTCTTTACCTACATTCTTGGGGATGTGTACAATCCTGTCTGTGTGTGCTGAAGAATTGCTGCCACCATCTGAACCGGATCTACTCTTTAGCTCCAGCTCCTTGATCATTCTCTCATGATCTAGTATCATTTTCCTTTCCTCCATGGCTATTCTTTTCTCTTCCCTCTCACTTTCTATTCTGAGTTTCTCCAATTCGAACCTCCTTACTTCCCGCCTGTCCTCCAGCTCCTCTGGGGACAAACTACTGCTGCCTGGCCTGGAGGGTTTCCCCCCTCCCAAAAGCACATCCACCCTAGGAGCAGGCTCCTCCACCTCTCCATTGAGATCACCAGATTGCCCACTGGCACCTCTGGCTGCTACCCAGGCCCTCAGCGCCTTTTGTAGCTCATCCTTCCTGGTGAGGCCTCTGACCTGGACTTTCAGGTTCTTGCAAATAGATTTTAACTCCTTGACATTGTAGGCTTCCAATCGATCCTCCTCAAAGGCTATTTCTACTGATGCAATTGATGATACTATTGATTCAGGCATGTTGAAGTAGCAAGTTCAAACTGGCAAGATCAAAAATAGGCCAAAAAGAAAAAGAACCTGTATGTGGTACGTAATGGTCTGCGATATGGTAGTAGTGCACACCAATCACTGTAAGTCAAGTGCAAACACAAGTCCTATCCTCACCGCTGACAACCAATGTTAGAAATGGGGGTCTCTAGTTGGCAAGGGCTTGCACCTTTGTCCAAGTAGGGACCCTTCTTCCTAGTCAGGATAAGGGAGTTACACTCCTAAAATAACCCCTGCTCACCCCCTTGGTAGCTTGGCACGAGCAGTCAGGCTTATTCTAGAGGCAATGTGTAAAGCATTTGCACATAACCAACAGTAATACAATGTAAGCACTACAAACTGACACCACACCAGTTTAGAAAAATATCCAATATTTTTATATACTTTAAAACAAGACCAAATACGATAAAAATCCACAGTACAGTACTTTAAAAATCTTCTGTTATCAAAATGTCCTTAAAAACAGTTCCTTGATGTCGATAGCTCCGTCCAGGGCTATCACGGCGTGGTGAACAAACAAATCCAAACAGTTCTGGCTGACCGCGGCGTCGCGGGTCAGCTACGGTGTCAGGAAGACCCGCAAACAGTACCTTTCAGAAATGCAGGGCGTCGATGACCTCGCGATGAGCTTCCGAACACACGGCGTCCGCAGGCGTCGGTTCCGGAGGTCGGTGCGGCGTCGTCGGGCCCTCGAAGTCACACGCGTTGCAGATCGATCTCCTCTCGGTTGAAGTCAGGAGCGCTGGCGTCGGCCGGCATCGGGTGCTGCGGTGCGGCTTGCGGTGCCCTCAGGTCGCGGTGCGAGCAGCGGCTCGGTGGCGGCGTCGGATGGCGTCGTCGGTGAGACCAGGGTCGCGGTGTGAGATGAAGACGGTGCTCGTCACGGTGCTGGCAGGTCACGGTGCAGCAGCGGCGTCGTCGTAGCTGCAGCGCTGTCATCGGCTGACGAACTTGGAGTCGATGGCACCGGCGTCGTTGGGCCAAGGCTGCGGTGCGGGATGAGGGCGGTGCGTCGTGTAACTTACGAGCGGTGCCCCCGAACCACGGTGCAAGCAGCAGCGTCGAGTCCGGCGTGGAGCGGCGTCGTCGGGGATACCACGGCATCGTCGTGAAGCGAGGCGGTGCGAAGTGCAGAGCCCACAGGTCGCGGTGCGAGCAGCGGCTCAGTGGCGGCGTCAGCAGGCGTCGTCGGTGAGACCAGGGTCGCGGTGCGGCATTGCGGCGGTGCCCTCTGCGGTGCCTTCAGGACACGGAGTCGGCAGCGGCGTCGTAGACGGCGTCGGGCTTGAAGTCTTTGCTGTTCCTGAGACTTCGTGAACAGGGGGCAAGCTCTACCTCAAGCCCTTGGAGACACTCACAAAGTAGATTGCAGAAAGTTCAGTTCCAGTCCTTTCACTGCCCAAGACAGAAGCAGCCACTGCAGGCCAACACAGCAAAGCACACAGCAAAGTGGTAGTTCCTCCTCACAGCTTCTCCAGCTCTTCTTCTTGGCAGTCTTCTTGATCCCAAAGAGTTCCAAAGTTCTGGGGTTTGGGTCCCCCTTTTATCCTCAATTTCTCTTTGTCCTCTGAAGGCAGAGAGGCCTTTGCCTAGTCCAAACCAGTTCTGGTCAGTCCTGGAGCACTTTGTTGACAAGTCTCCTTCTTTCCTTTCACAGTGCAGGCCAGGGACATCAGACGCACCACAGGAGGTGGAGCCAGCATTGTGGAGGGAAGGCCCAGCCCTATTCAGGTCCCAGGTGCATCTCCTCCCACCCATCTACATGTAGATCTTGCTATTCAGCCCTGTGCTGACTCACCCTGTCTCCTGGCATCCCCCAGCCCCTGTCACTCACACTCCAGACAAGGAATACACAACCTAGCAGAGGCAGGCTTGGATGGTTAGACAAGAAAATACCCACTTTCTAAAAGTGGTATTTTCAAACACAGAATGTTAAAACCAACTTCACTAAAAGATGCATTTTATCATTCTGAGTCCAGGCATATTAAACTCGAATTTCTACCATGTTCCCTGGGTCAGTTAGGATTATAAGCTGTAATAATCAGAACTTCCCATTCTGGCCTATGGGGAACAGGTAACCTTGCAATAGTGAAAAACGAAATAGGCTGTAATTCACTATCAGGACATGCCACACACACCAGGGCATGTCCTACCTTTCACATACAATGCACCCTGCCCACAGGGGTACCTTGGGCCTACCTTAGGGGTGACTAACATGTAGAAAAGGGAAGGTTTAGGGACTTGCAAGTGTGTGCACTTGCCAAGTCGACATGGCAGCCCCAGGCTGCACACAGGCTCTGCAATGGCAGGCCAGAGTTACACTTTACGGGCTGTTTGCGTGGGTGGCACAATCCAGTGCTGCAGCCCACCAACAGCATTTGATCTATAGGCCCTGGCACTCTCAGTGCACTTTACAAGGGACTGACACATAAATCAAATAGGCCAATCATGGAAACACCAATCCATAACACACTTTATACAGGAGCACTTGCACTTTCCCATGGACAGCAGTGAGGAAAGTGCGCAGAATCATTACACCAGCAAAAACAGAGTCAAAACCAGGAGGTCAGAAAGCAAAAAGTCAGGGGAAACATGCCAAAAGATGCCAAGTCTAACACCACACCTCCCGGTCCTTCCTGAATTACACGGGCGCCATGATGGAGAGGTGAATAAACCACTATTTGCAATGAATCTCCCCACGATCCTTAGCGCGAATTGGCCCGAACATAATCCCAAATTGTGCATTCCTATATAACCAGGCAGGGGTTAGTTTACTGTTACTAAATTAACCCACATGGACACGGAGTTCTACGTTATTACCAATGACTGGCACCTATCCATGCTATTACACTCAAATGTGGTAGTTCGCACGTTATAGCCACTAGACATTCATACCAGGAGAGAAAAGGGTGTAAACTATTTTGCCACACACAAACGCTCAAATGGGACAGGGGAGCCAGTATTAAAAGGATGGGCGCACCATCATAATTCATAGAGCCCCTCTCCCAGAACATACCAAAAGACATGGCTGTAGACTGGCCTCAATGTCTACTAATTTTATTCCATTCTATGGAATCATTCAGACCACACCGGTCCACTTGTTCAGAAAAAATCCATTTAGCCTCTTTTCTTGCTAAGATGGTATCAGCATTATGCGTTTCTACGACCACCCTTTCGAGTACCGTCCACTTCAGAGCCCTGAAGTCATGTTTCATCTCTTGAAAATGTTGCACCAGATGAGTTGTTAATCTGCCTGCTTTAAGGGTGCTAAGGTGTTCTTGAATACGCACTTTCACCTTGCGAGTGGTGAGTCCGATGTAATGTAACCCACAAGGGCAGGTGAGCATGTAGATGACATTTGAGGTATTGCAATTGCTAAATTTAGTCAAATGCCATACTTTGCCACTCACCAGGGAGACACTTTTAGTAGCTTGTGTAAGGTCGCACACTGAACACCCACCACAAGGGTAATGGCCAGATGGTAGATTAGATGATTGTGGCATCACGAAGGACCGTGTATGAACCAGTTTATCTTTTAAGTTAGGGGCTCTTCTGAATGCAAACCGCGGCGGCGGCATCTTCTTAGCACCTGTATCCAAAATTGACCAATGTTTTCTTATTATCTGTCTCACTTTTGTGGAAAAAGGATCAAAGGTGGTAACCACAGGTAGACACTCATCCTTTTGTTTTGCATTTCTCTCCAGTAGAGCATCACGTGGGGTATTTAATGCACGTTTGCGGGCTCTTCTGATCACCTTGGCAGGATAGCCCCTGGCTCCAACCTTGGTTGCTAGCTCTTCCGACTGTTCCACGAACTTATCAGTGGAGGAACAATTCCGGCGGTATCTCAAAAACTGCCCCACCGGAAGATTGTCACTGAGCGCTCTGGGGTGGAAAGAGCGATAGTGCAGCAAGGAATTCCTATCCGTCAGCTTCTGATGGACAAAGGTACATAACCTATTGTCCCTTGCTGTTATATCCACATCAAGATAGACTGCAGAGATGTTACTAAAAGACCATGTAAACCTCAGGCAACCATCCGCCTGGTTTAACCAGGTCAGGAACGTCAATAAAGAGTCCTCTGAGCCAGTCCAGATGCAAAGGACATCGTCAAGGTACCTCCTCCAAAGAGAAATATTCTCTTTGAAGGGGTTAGAGGCATGATGAATGACATTGTTTTCAAACTGGCCTACATAAATGCAGGCCAGACTCGGCGCAAATGTAGCCCCCATTGACGTACCTGACACTTGGAGATACAGCTGATTCCTGTACTCCCAAAAATTTCTAGTGAGAGCCAATTCAATGCACTGCAAAACAAAGGACTGGGGAGTGTCGTAAAACCATTCCAGCTCCCCAAGAGCACGCGCTGCTGCCACCATCGTGGCATCCTGGGGTATGCTGGTGTACAGGGATTCGATGTCAATGGTAACTAAAAATTGCTCCCTGGGGTCAAACACCACTGTATTAAGAATATTAAGTGTATCAGTGGTATCATGCACAAAGGATGGCTGTGTGATGACTGCTTCTCTTAAGAAAAAGTCCGCAAACTGGGACAAAGGCTCCAATACAGATTGGATACCCGACACGATCGGACGACCAGGTGGTGGGCGCTGAGGTTTGTGGATCTTCGGAAAGATATAAAAAGCTGGTACACGCGGTTTCAAGTTGATTAAGAAATCCGCTTCCTTGTACGTGATCCACTTTTTCTCCTTAGCACCCACCACCAAAGTCTTGATGATATCCTGTAATTCAGGTGTGGGGTCCTGCATCAATGGTTGGTAGTTAGTACGCACCCCTAGAAGTCTCTGGACTTCTGCTTCATAGTCATGGGTGTTAAGGACAACCACTGCCCCAAGCCTTATCGGCTTGTTTTATCGTGATTGATTTATTTTCTTGGAGGGTTTTCACAGCCAGCCAATCACTTCTACTCATATTGTGAGTGTAGAACTGGTTCTGTCTCTGTTCCAAGTCCTCGATGTCATGGAGGACCCGCTGTTCAAAAACAGCCACCTCCGGACCCACCGATATACCTGGAGGACAGAACCCTGAAGGTCGATAGAGGTTAGTGTTAAAAACAGACTGAGGTTCTCTCTCTTTATTCAAAAAGAATTTGTGAATCTTGATCTTACTCATCATTTCAAAAATTTCCGTACGGCACTTGAAGGTGTCATGCTGTGGGGTGGGAACAAATCCCAGACCTTTATTCAATACTATCAGTTCTTGTGGGGACAGTGAATAGTCAGACAGATTAACAACAATGTCATTCGTGGGGGGTGAAGAATTATCCCCTCCCTGTGGTGCATTATCGGGGGCCTCCATTACATTGGTGTTCTGCCTCTGCTGCGAGTAATGCGGGGAGAGTATGTCTGCCATGTTGGTTGAAAATTGGCCCTTCCTCTGCCCCTGCCCCTCTGAGTTACACCGCCACCTCCCCTGGTGCCCCTCTGGTTCTGGCCTAAAAAAGACCTCAATAGGGCACCTAGATCATCGTTGGTTCTATTGTGTGGTGTAAATCTCACTCTATTCTGGTTTGATGTAGAGGCTTGTGCCACCTTACCTGTGCAAATGTTTCCAAATGGAGACTGACCGAGAATATTAATAAGTCGCCCAGGATGCCATAGTTTCTTAGGATCCTACAGAGATTTTCCCTAGAGACAAGGTCAAAAGTGGCCCTCAAGTCCATGAAGGCTACGTAAAGGTGATCCAGCTTCAAGTCAACATATTGTCTTGAAGTGGAACACATGATCCAGCGTGCTGACCCTGCCCCTGAACCCTGACTGGAAATCTATTTTTGGCTGTTATCAATCAAACTGTAGTTATTTGGTAGAGCCCGATTCCCCATTTTGAAAATGGGGACAATAATTGCCCCCGTCATGAGGGGGGAGTATCACCATCTCTCAGGATCGCCTTGCTGAGAATGTTTAGATATGGAACCCAGACAGCTGGTTCAGACAGGTACAGATCCCCAGGATACCATCCGGCCCTGGTGCTTTCGTCCTTTTCATCTGTTGCAAGGCCTGTTTAGTTTCACGAGCCCAAATACCACTGGAGTCTCTTTGTTTTTACCAATCAAAGAGTCTGCCTGAGCAATTGTTATTCACCTATTGCAGAAGAGAGGGGCTGTGGCCCACTCCTTGTAGAGCTCAGAAAGGTGAGACACCCACAGTTCCGGTTGGACAACAGCATTGGGTTGGGTATCTAAAGAGCGACTCCCAGTAGCCATAATTTTCCAGAACGCCCTCTTATTTTTGTTATATAGGGATTCGGTGAGGTCACCCCACTGGGCTTCCTCCCACGATTTTCTGCAGGTTGATAATGTCGACTTATAAAATTCCCTTGCCCCATTTATCGCCCTACTGTCCCCTTCTTTAATGCTTTAAGAAGCGCTTCTTTGGCTGCTCTGCATTCTGGAGTGAACCAGCTAAAATGGGTGCCAGGAGAGTTGCCTGTCTGACCATCTTTACTAAAGTATTGTTTCAAATGGGCTGACAGTTCACAGTGAAGACTAACGAAGCAGGTAAAGTTTTTGTCTGTTAATTCAAAGGGGCTCAATGGTTTTATAAGGCTCTAGTGAATGGAGCTCAAGATTGTGTCATTGTTGGATATCATAGCCCATTTTGCATTCTGGTGTTTGTTTGTTAAAATAATAGAATTTGATGACGTATTTTGCTTTGTTGAGTTGTTTTTTAAAATAAGAGCGGGTTGTAGCTGTGTGCAATTGGCTTTGTGGTCCCTATCCACTCTTGACACCACCTCCATATCAACCACAGGGGACCTGATCCTGATATCGATAAAGATATAGTCTATGTTGCTGGAATACAGGCCTCTTTTAAAAGTGAGTTTGCAGGAGCTATCAGAGACTGTGTGACCGTTTAATGCCCTGAGCTCATGTGTTACAAGAATGTCAGTAATTTGCTCAGAAACCTTTGACTGTTTAAACTGGGGGCTAGCTTTTTAAGAAGGCACGCCACTTTCCTAATCCTCTTCACTAGTTAAAATAAGCAAATGTTTCATGGTCATAATCACTGTATTGCAATCACCGGCAACTATTTTAAAGCAAGAACGATGAAGTTGGTCAAGCATTAGGGACAATTGTTTTATTGGGCCTATTTGAGAATTATCTTGGAGGGAACAAATGTAAACATTAATAATGGCAATCTGTCTGGTCTTGGAGGAACTACCACAATGTCTTTGCAGTTAGCTGAGATTATCTTTGCACCTTTAAACGCATATCATTGTTTGCCAAGTTATCAAACCATCAGAAGCTTTCACTTCCTTCGATGGTATGGCATTTGATGAAACAGATAGATAACCAATTCTCAATATTGATTCTGTTGTCCATGTTTCTGGAAAACGATAATATGATGGCGATCGATGAATGAGTGCCATTCAGGATCATTAAGCTTAGCTCTTTATTAAGCCCGGGTGGTGAGCTCCGCTCCGCCAGCAGAGTTTGCAGAGTTTTGCCAACTCCGTGCTCCGTTGGGAACGCGGAGTTCAGGCAAAAACTCTGACTCCGCGGTGTAGCGGAGTTAGCCCCTGCGTCCACGCCCAAACAGGAAATAAATAAGTACTTAGCTGCTCTGGTGTCGCCAGGCTGCCCTCCTCCTCGCCGTGGTCTCTCCTCCTCGCCGTCCTCGCTTCCTCGCTGGTTGCAAACCCCTACTTTGTATGTTTTGGGAGGACTGCGCATGCGCATGATTATTTCCCTTTTTTTTTAGGGTGGAGCGGAGCAGAGTTCCACAGAGTTTTTTTCCAACTCCGTGGAACTCCGCGTAGTGGCACTCCGCCAACTACGCCCAGGGTTACTCTTTATCCATCAATGCTCCAAGACATTAAATTGATGGACTTCTCTACACAAATGCTTGGTGTCATGAGAGGTTTGGTAGGAACTCCAGGGTAGTTGACCTTGCCCTCTGGAAGTAATGAGTGAGCCTGAGGTGGAGATTCATTGCCTCTGGGTTCCAAACCTAGCCTCTTCGCGACGCACATAAAGAAATTCATATGATGGGGTTGTGGGTCTCTTGGGCATTGTCGCTGAAGCTCTATCGGAGCTTGGTGTAGTCAGTCAACTGCAGATAAATTTCTGGGGCAAGTGGATAGATAGGGATTTTCACACAACCAAGGGCACACAGTCTTCTGCAGATATGTGGTGTTAGTTGGAGAATGCTGAGGAGGGTTTACCTTTAATCTTACGGATGAACCAATGTTAGGCCTAAATCAATGCTCTAGAACAATGAGTCCTTCTACAAGATTATGGTTAGCAAGTCGAACGCATATGTATTTAAAAGATGTGTGTTTATCAGAATGACAAAATGCATCCAGAAAGTCCTGATGATTGATCTGCAACCTTGTATTGTATGTAACCAGTGGGTAGTTTTATTGGAAAGAGATTCATGTGTGTCTTTAGCCCCTCTGGAAGTTTAGGGACCTTTATCATGTATATGTCAGAAGGCTTCGAAAAACTCCTAGCTAATCTAGGAAAGGAAGCTTCAGGGTTTTTGGATGGACATGCGTGCTCTGGCATGTCTTGCTGGATGTGTGTCCCAAAGAGTTGGAACTTTCACTGATGGATTAAGGTAGTGCTGTTGTTGCTCACGCAAGCACTAGTGGTCATGCATGCCTGCTGTTTGGCTGGCTGGACAAGCAGCTGTTATTATATTGCTAATCAAAGGAGGGGTTGATACATTAGCAGTCTCCCTAAATTGGTGGACATTGGGGGTTAGTTTTGTAAGTAAGGAGCGAAACAACCACACAAGCAGTGTAGGCTGTCCAGTGTATATTTTTTTCTCTTATATTATAAGTTCAACTTATAGCTCTTAATTTTTTGTGACACCACTGCTTAGGAATCACACTATATCCAAAAAATTTCAACACAAACTGAAAAGGAGTGCTAATAATCACAATTTGTTTATCTCATTTAAGTAATGAAAGTTCAAAAAGAAAAGAGAAAGTTTTTCATCAAAAAGTCTCAAATGTCAACCATCCAACCAAATTCAGTCCATCATTGAGGGAGGAGTCGTGTATTAATATCCAAATGCAATTTTATTGATTTCTTTGTCAAATTTAATATAGCCCAGCCAACGCGTTTCATCCAAAAGGACTTCATTAGTGTTGGTATATCCATGTGCCTAGTACCTCAATGTAATTCACAATGCCTCCCATGGCCAGATTGTAGACACAGCTCCAAACGCGGGAAAAAGATTTCCCACGTTTGGTGCTGTGTCCACAATAGTGAAGATCCTGTCTTGTGGCTCATGGCCTGCCTGGCTACGTTGGCGCAGGCCTGGCTGCCATGATGACTTTTTGCGCACGTTACTCTTAAACTGTTGTTCTGTCGCCCTCTGCTACTGCCAAGTTATTTTACAACTGTCTGCATTTTCTGTTTCTCACCTTTTCTCCTATTCCCTTTTGGGCTCAGTCTGAACAACAGTTACAAGGTCGAATAACAAATCCCTGGTTCCTACTGATTTGGCCCGTCCCTCGCACCTAGACATAACACCATGTACAGCTGCCATTGAGAAAATAGTGTGCTTTTAATAATGCGGTCGCCTGCTCTAGAGAGCACTTGGAGACGAACTTTCCAGGGAGAAGAGCTGTGATTGTATGCTGATGTAGTTTTGCATCTAGAGACTGAGGTATGGGGGTTCGCTAGTCCAAGCCCAAAGGTCTTCTAATATAATAAACTGGCTTCCAGCACGGGGAGGGTGGTAATGTTAGTTAGACATATATCCACTGCTTTGTGAGATGCTTTCCCCGTTCGTATTCTATGGAGTAGTAACTATGCTGATTATATTATTCATATGTATTATGCTATTAGTACTGACACGTGTACTGTATCTTAGAGCACGTAAGTTGAAATAAATATATTGAACTATACAGTGTCTCTTCTTACGCATGTTGTGGACAGGTACGAGTGTGACGAAAGAGTGTTCTTGCCTAGTCCTGGGAGAGAGAGTGATACCGTGTTCTAGGTTGTCTAATCATTGGTACATTAGTGCTAATGGGACGCTAAGGCTAGTTGGGTTGGGGTTTTGGGTGCTAAGGTCTATAGTTGGCTCACCACTATATTCCAAGGTCCTAATATCCTGTGCATAGCTCTGTATGTGCAGAAACCTTATGACAATCCCACTAGGGGAGAATTAAGCTACCTGGAATGAGGAGTTTTTCTTCATGAATCTGGCTATGGGAGACATTGTGATTTACATTGAGATGCTAGGCACATGAATCCATTTTCGCATTTCATCTCCATGATATGGCTTGTTCTTACATCTGGGATAATTCCTGGAGCTGATTCTAAGCTACAGTGATGAACCTTGGTGGGAGTTAAAGGCTCGGTGTGCACAACCATTAGCAGGGGTATGTGGTTTATTAAAAAAGGATTTTATGTTTTCCATGCCAGTCTTTCCCGCCCTTCTCCCTTTTTCTTTCATAGCTAAAAGGTCCGCAACCTCTTCTATCAGTACATCGCTTTCATCTAGCGTAAAGTTATCTGTTGAGAGCCTCGGTTGTTTTTTTGGCATTTTCCAACTCATGCAATTTTTCTGGAGCTTTGCATTTCCCCATGCTGCGGTACAGTCTCTGGATCACCGGGAGTGGAACGATCTTTAACCATTTTGGGGTACAGGGACCAAGAAGCACAAACCGATGGAACACTGGGCCTGTTCACACAACTCGCAGGCAAACAGCGATAGTACAAAGATAAAGTACTTAATAAGGCTGGAGACAGCCGAAAGAAAGCAAGTGATAATTGCTACAGAGAATTTTAACTAAAAGTTACCTACAAACAATTAAGATTTCAACTGTATTGAAGTAAAAGAAATTAATACTATAAGATACCATTGTAAAAATACTATAAGTGCTCAATCAAAAACAACTCCTACTCCCAAGGAAATGTCTCCTAATGGCTGGGGAAACCCACTGGTCGTAGCAGCCAACTACGAGTAATTGCGACAACCAATGCCGCAGTATTGTAATGCGCTTAAGAATGTTCTAGCAAAGATAACCCCAGATTCTCTGCTGCTATATCACTGAGAATAGAGTCCTCCACCAGTGCTGTTAGCCATGTTTGAGTGAGTTCAGCCTAGCCCCTCATTCCCAAATGCCACGAGTCTTCCCAAGGCAGATTGCACAATTAAAAACAACAACTCTGTGAATTGCGGGTGAAGATGAAGCAGACAGGCGGGGGGGGGAGGGGCGGGGGGCTCTTCCTGCCATGGCGTTCAGCAGCGATCTTTGGAGCCAAAAGCTACTAAATTTATCCCCAACTTGAACACAAGGAGATAGTGAAACAAGAGGAAGCTCGATGGGATCTGGGGAATAGAGACTCACCCCAGCGAATGTGCAGGTAGACAATGGGGATGATAAACGTGGAAGGAGGATTATCAAAGCAGGCTTGTGAATAAGACTGAATGATGAAGTGAAATGGTCCTGTCGCGCAAACCAGGCCGTAAAGCCAAGGGGGGTAGCCCTGCCTCTTCCTGGCGCTGATGGGTGCAGGACGGGCCCACCCTTAGCCTGGGCTTAGCTAGCGTGCGTCCTGACTCCTGTGCTGCAGGTATGTCAAATGTGCTTTATAGTGCCAGCTTCATCAAGAACAGGTGTGGGCAGTCAGGGGCTCCTCTTGTGCCCCGTGAGATATTGGGACCAGTAGTATCTCTTAGCTGCCACCAAATGAAGCGTCCCACACTGCGGGCAAGTCAAATGCGCATTATAGCATCAGCTGCACCAAGTGTATGTGCGGGCAGTCAGGGGCTCCTCCTATGCCAGCCTGGATCCTGGGACCGGTAGTCCCTCTAAGCTGCCACCAAATGAAGCGTCTCACACTGCGGGTATGTCAAAGGCGCTTTGTAGCACCAGCTGCATCAAGAACACGTGCAGGCAGTCAGGGGTTCCTCCTATGCCCTGCAAGATCCTGCGTGCGGTAGTCCCTCTTAGCTGCCACCAAATGAAGTGTCCTGGTTTTCCTATAGAGAAAGATAACACTAAAGTTCCAATTTACTTGAAAATGGCTGTAACCCAGAAGTGTTTTGTATGTTTATTAATAATAAATGTACAAGAGAATTTTTTTAATCTTTCAGTCGTAATATGATTGAAAGTGTAAAATGTAGTTGAAAAACGTGGTTGAATGATATCTATGATTTTTAGAAAAAATCATCAGAAACGCATTTCAAATGGATATAGTAAACCACCAAAACTTAGTCCTAAAAAAGCCTCCAACTTGACAGGACGCTGCCGTATGCGCTGAAACAGCAATACTTCTACAGTGCATTCTGACTAGGAAGTCCAGGAAGTACAAAAATGAACAGAAATCTTATTTATGTTTTAAAAAATTAAGGCCATATATCCAAAACGTTTTTTGAGGTTGCAAACAGTCTGATTCGCAAAATTGGGCCATTTGTGACTGCACAAAAGGTTTATTGAATGTACAAAAGCCGAATTGCAATTCGGTAACCTGTTACAGAATCACAATTTGGTTTGTAAATTGGAATTGGGAAGGGGCGTGTTTAGGGCATCCATTTCTATTACTGATTCGCAGTAATATGTCTGAATGTTTTGTGACCAAATTAGGGTCCCAAAATATTCAGGGCCTTATTTATGAAAAGTGCTGCATCGCTGGGGTGAAACAGCAATGCAACACTTTTCAGTGCGCCATCCTTGCGACACCATGGATGCGCCGTATTTACTGTACGGCACTCCGTGTCGCAAGGATTTACAGATACGTCAGGAATCCTGATGTATCTGTCAGTGCAAAAATGGCGCATTGCTGGAGTGTGTCTGGAAACAGACACAACTCCAGCAATGTGTTATTTCACATGGGGCAAGCCCCATGTGAAAAGGCCTGCGTCACCCCTTACACCTGCTTCAAGCAAGCGTAAGGATTTGACGCAGTGACGCCGTAGAAGTGATGCAGTGAAATCTCATAGATTTCACAGTGCCACTTCTACGAGGCTTTTCTGCATCGGAACGCCCACCCTGCATACATTATACCTGTCGCAGGTATAATGTAGCGCAGAGGTTTATAAAGTGACACATCTGCCTAGATGCATCACTTTGTTAATATGGCACAGTGAGGCGCATTTTTTACGCAGCCGCAGCGTCACAAAAAGTGACGCAACGGCGGCGTAAGAGCCTCATAAATGAGGACCTCATTTTTTATCGACTCCTCAGAGGATGTGGCAATCATTCGTAAATGGGTGGCCAGCAGCACTTTCCCTAAGGTAACTATAACTAACGCCCTCACATCCACAGCTAAATACCCCACATATTACATCACATGACATGTTCTATAACATCATTGATAACATCACTGCAACATTTGAAATTACATTATTGATGACAAGACTGTGCATGGCGGGGCGTGAGCTGTAGTCACTAGAGATAACTATAACTGTTGAATTTCAGTGTTTTTTATTAGTTTAAAATGTTTCATTGTCTGTCTGTCTATCTATCTATCTATCTATCTATCTATCTATCTATCTATCTATCTCCTACTAGCAGGCTTCACAAAATCTTCACGAAATGTTTCCAGAAAGTGCCCTATTTTGCCTACTTGTGCATGGAAAGTTTTGGGGGTGATCCGTCAAGGGGGTCTGAGAAAAAGGGTGAGTCCCAAAATGCTTTTTCCCCTTGCAATGTCTATGGGGATTTTGCATGTTTTTAACACAATTACAGACCAAACTGCTGAACAGATTTACACCAAATTTGGCAGAAAGCTTACCCCCCACCCATGCGCGATGGAGGTTGTATTAATGTACCTAATTATATATTACTTTACGATAAAAAAAAATAGAAATTCACTGAAAAAAACAAAGATTACAAGGATGGTATAGTTAGGTTAACGTTTTACCTACACAAAACCATAGCAATTCACCAGTTATAGTTATAGTTATACTTATCTAAAGAAACTATAACATGTGCCTTTAAGTAACCTTAGCCATGAGTTATAGTTTCTTAACATAAGTATAACTATAAGTATAACTATAACTGCTGAATTTCTATGATTTTGTGTGAGTAAACATCAACATAACTATACCGTCCTTGTAACCTTTGTTTTTTTCAGTGAATCTATCTATTTATCTATCTATCTATCTATCTATCTATCTATCTATCTATCTATCTATCTATCTATCTATGGGCCCGATTCACAAATGTAAACTGAGAGGAAAGTCTAGCTTTACGACTTTTGGTATTCACAAAGGACATTTACGAGTAGTAAAGTTAGACTTTTGTCTCAGTTAAAGCTAAGTTTTGGTTTTTAGTTTGACTGAGACCAAAACTGAGACAAAAGTCTAACTTTACTACTTGTGAATACTTTTTGTGAATACCAAAAGTCGTAAAGTTAGACTTTTGTCTCAGTTTACCTTTGTGAATCGGGCCCTATCTATTTATCTACATTATAATTCCTGTACTTGAGTCAGAAGCCAAAGTGGAAGGAACTTCACTAAGCAGAATCCCAGCAGCAGTTTAAACAACAAAAATATAAAAATACCTTTTCCTTATCCGCTCTGTTTTTATTAAATGATCGCTAGCAGCAGAAAAAAGATATTTATGGAAAGAAGTTTATTTTTTTCCCACTGTAGTTCTTTACAAGAAAGATAACATCTTTGCTTATTTCTATACATTTTGAGTTACAGTATTTTATGATCTGATTTACATTAAACTGTTTCTTATAGATCTTTGCAACAAATCATTAACTGCTTTTCAGTGTGTTTAGTTTCATACTGCAGATTATACTTTCGTTCTTTATGACTGCAAACATACTATCTTTAATATGAAATAGCAAGGCACCAAGGATTTATGTGGTTTCTTGAAAGGGTGATGGTGTGACCAGGTATTATAAGCAATAAAATACCCTTTGCCATCCATTGAAAGAATATTGCAAGTCACCTCAGAGGCCTTGTTCCTCTATATGGTCACAGAAATCATCAGTGACTTACAAAATAATCATAATGTACAGCAGGAGGTGCTTTATACCATATATAATACATGAGATTCTGCAATCCCTGAATTAAAATCCATCACTAATTTCTTTATAATCAGCGAGTTGTGACACACACAGTCACCAATAATAAAGAAAAGACATCAAAACCCGACTGTAATAACTTATTACAGTTGAGGTCTGATGTCACAATGCCTGCTGCCAGAGCCAGCAGCCAAGGGGAAAGGCAGGTCAGGTCATGGAGCATAATTGAAGCACCTGTTTGAGGAACAAAAGGAAATGTTGCTTTTCTTTCTTTCTACTCAGTTTTATAGCTCTACAGTGAAAACCAGAATGAAGATACAAATGGCTCTATGTTTATTTTTCACACTCACATTTATTTGATAATTATTGAAAAGTTAGAATCTTTCTTCTTGTTTCTACACATTCTGAGCAACTCCCTTTTTTTAAAAATAATGACTTGTATTAAACTGAATCTAATATCTTCTTGCAACAAATATGTAACAGCTGTTTTTGATATATTTAATTTCGCACTAGAGATTCTATTTTTATTCTTCGAGTTTCCAAACATGCTCGCTCATTTACATGAAATAGCTATGTACTAATGATTTAAGTCATTTGTGGGAAAGGTGATGGTGTGACAATGAATTATAAGGAATAACGTACCCCCTGCCATACATGATAAGGATATTGCAAGACACCTTGGAGTTCCAACCCCTGCTGTGCATGGCCTTTGGCCGTGCACAGTTGGGTTGAACATATGGCCTGCCCTCCATCCCAGACCCTGTGTCCAACACTCAAAAGGCGGTCAACCCCTGCTGCCCGGAGCCTCTGGATGTGCACAGCAGGTGCTGTAGCTGAAACAAGGGAATGCAGTTCCTAAAGGGGGGCAGGGTGAAAGGGTGCCAGGTGTCCACAAGGGGAAAAAAGGGTTGAAGTGGAGTAGTTCCTATTAGGAACATGGGCCCTCACACATCCCGGGGGGTGTCATGCTTCATCAAGAAGTTCGACAAAGAAAAAATCTATCCTTACCTGAGAGAAGACTATGTCGGAGGAAGGGATTTGTCGTCTGATGAAAGTACTACGTCCCACAGATGATACTCATCATCAAGTAGTAACTCCAGCGTGGGTAGCAGAGGTAACAATGATACACGAAGGAATTAAAAACCAACTCCCCTGATGGGCTATGGGATACCACCTTACCAAGTCCCTCCCACGGGCTGGCACCCCTACTAGATGTGCCCACAGGGACTGCCACATGCCTTTCCCCAGACTTTCTATCCCCCTCCTTTTTTGGGCAGAGGTTGGGGCAGAGAAAGAGGAAGAAGAAGAGGAACTCAACAGAAACACGTCCAATGGCAAGAACCACAGACGGAGACCTCCCGACAGACGGCCAGCAAGAGAAGCTGATAGTTAACCTATCTACTAGATCACTGACAGAGACGGAAACAAGTGTCCTACACAGGGATTTGGGCTTTGTCCCTACCCCAAAAGAAGACAAATTCAGGACCGCACAAGAGCTGCAGCATTTCTTCAGGAAAATCTGCCTGCACGCCTTCACACTCACAGCAGGGATGGTTCCACATGAGGTCTTAACCTTTGAATAGGCAGTCCTCAAGGATGTGGAAAAATGTCCACGCAAGTGTCCCTTCTACAATATGTCCAAGTTCGAGACTGCAGCCATGCGGACCCTTGGGAATGACAGCTCCATCACGATCAAACCTGCGAACAAAGGAGGGGCGATAGTCATCTTTAACTCTGATGACTATAACTTAGATTGCAAATGCCATCTGACCAACCGTGATTACTACACCCCGCTTAGGGAGGACCCCACTGGACGACTCAGCAGCCACATAAAATCAATGGTGATCTCAGCCGAATCACAGGGATGGATCAGCAAGAAGGAGTCAGCCTTCCCTATCAATGACCACCCAATGATATCCTATTTTTACACTCTACCCAAGATCCACAAAGACACCAGACCCCCACCAGGGAGACCAATGGTGTTGAGGATCGGGTCCATATTAGAACCTCTATCACAATTTTGAATTCATTTCCTGCAACCTTTGGTAACACAAACTTCCTCCTTCCTAAAAGACACCACTGCTGTCCTGAACCTCCTTGAGGGCGACAACATCTCTGTCGACTTACTTGTCACTTTAGACATGGAGGCTCTTTATACCAACATACACCAGGATGCCACCTTAGAAGTGATAGAAACTATCCTTATGGCTGAGGATTGGACCTCTCCCTCCCCAGTGAGCTTCATTATGGAGTGTGCTACCCTAGCCCTTAAGGACATTTTGTTTCTATTTGAAGACCAGCTGTACCACCAAACACAGGGTACCTCTATGGGGAGCACCTTCGCTCCAAGCCTGGCCTGTCTCTATATGGCCGATTTGGAAAAAAAGCACATCCTAGGTGAGAACAACCCCATGTCTGGCGGAGGTATATTGACGACATACTCATCCTGTGGCAGGGTACCTTGATTATCTGTTTGGATTTCTGTGAATGGATGAACACACTAGACCCATATCTGAGGTTTAGCAAGAATCTCTCCACCACAGAATTACCATTTCTAGATCTCCTGATTTCCCTTACAGGAGGACACCCCAAGACTAAGACATACAAAAAACCCACGGACAGCAATAGCCTACTCAGGTCATAGTCATAACCCCAAACTCTTACAAGACAACCTTCCTTTTGGGCAGTTCTTACGACTGCACTGCAAATGCAGCACCATTGGCGATTACAAACGATTACAAACATCAAGCTCAATCCTTGAGCTCCGATCTAGTGGCAAGGCAATATCCCAAAAACGTGCTACAAAGGCCTACAAGAGAGCGAGAAACAATAATAGAGAGGGACTCTTAGAACCACGTGAGTGGGTACCTACCGATATGATCACCTGTGTCACATCCTTTACACCTCAGTCAAACTACATACGAAAGATCATTAAAAAGAACTGGGCTAAACTACACACAGGAGTCATGTCTCCCGCCATCCCACGGTTTGCTTTCAAACAAACTGACAACATTAAGGACATCATTGTACATACTAGACCATCCATTCAAAAACCCAAGCGACAACAACCGCTGTGGGGCCTCCCTCCTGTGACAGGTCACTACCCCTGTGGCTCATGCAGTGTGTGTCCTCTAACACAACCCTCTAAACTGATCGATCTGAGTCCCACAGATGTGTGGATCCAGAAGTCTCATATGAACTGTAACACTAGAAACTGCATATATATCATTACATGTCCCTGTCTAAGACGATATGTAGGGATGACAAGAAGGGCAGTGAAAACCAGAATCACAGAACACCACAGGTGTGGGAAGACAACGACCAAAATGCTCATCCACTACATAGAAATGGGCCACACTCCGGAACACATACACTAGACGATACTTGAGGCTCATACCAACATAACTAAAGAGGCCCTTTTCTCTAAAGAGCAACAATGGGTGTACCACCTTGCCACACATCGTACAGGACTTAATGATGACATATCATGGGTGGAAATGTCACGGTAACACAACCCCCTGCCCTATAACTTAAGTAACTTTGGCGTTCCATAGTCACCGCATGTGTCCCTGCCACTCCCATCCCACTCTCCACCTTGACCAGTCACCAGCCGAGGTGGTGTAGTACCATTTTTGCTCAGCAGGGACTACCCCAGTTACCCGATGTACCGCATATTCTATCCGGTACCACACTCATCATTCGGTTTCCCCCAAAACACCGATTCTACTCCTGGATCTACCGCCAGTGTTAGTGGGTCTCACTCTCTTTTTTCTGACATCTCTTTGCGGGTACGTTTGTGAACATTTAAGGTACCCAGCTCCCACAGTAGAGCACACACCTTTGGGCCCTATTTAGACTACTGTTACAGCCCCCCTTTTTTTCTGCCCCCCTGCGGGCGTGTACCCAAAAACTACCGCCACGTGATAAGAGACTGAGTCTGTGAATCCTACAGGCCCCTATAATTTTTCTTCTAATCTTTCCCTGCTTTTTATTTAATTTTTTAGGAGCAGTGAACATTTAACTACACACTACTATACCAGAGATGCCCCTGTGTACCTTGAGACACCACTACAAGATGGCGCCTGCTTTTGGAATTCCAACATTGGGCCTGGGCCACGACTCCCTCTACACTTCGGGTGCGTTCTAGCTCCGCCAACCATGCGGTACCTAATGGAGTTAAGAACCCCGCTCAGTGGGCCACCGGCACTTCCAGTGACGGCCGGATGCCGGTTAGGTCCCGCACCACTAAGAACTCCAATACGAGTAAGTACCCCCCGGGGCCGAGTGTAGATGTGCAGCTGCACGTACCAGGGAGCAGGCGAGATGACTTTAACCTGGCCGCCTCTTCCAGTCTCGCCCTCTGTGCTTGCTTTTGGTCCCGTATCACGCAACCATCAGGGTCAGTGCCACCCACCCACCGATCCTTTTGTTTTTGGGTATCTCACATCTTTATTCTTCTGCGTGTAACTACGAACTCAACATTCTAAAGCAACTTCACTGCAATACACTCTAACCATTACATCATTGCTCTACGGAATTCATCAGGAGCCAAAAGGGTTCCATCATTGTTAACTCACGAGACACTACAACCCCCTCATTGTGTTCATTTCTAAAGGAAATGCTTTCAGCTTTACTGATTTGATTCCATCAAGATGACGTTCAGGTGTACGACAGACAGGCTGCTGCATTTTTTGGAGGTATATGTTTCACTCAGCAACCTCTATATTTTCTGACATTGATATAAAAGACATTTGATAATTATAGGAAATGTGTCTTTATTTTATCATTCTAGAGCACTAACCAAAAACAAACTCCTCAATGTATTCATTTACTACAGTATCTTCTGCACGGTATGAAATGCTTTCAGCTTTACAGCTTTGATTCCATCAAAATTGCATTCAGGTGTGTCACACTTCCATTATACATACAGAATGTTCAATAGAAAACTGGGGTGAAGCTGAAGTAGAACACTGTACAATCAACTGACAGGCTGCTGCTTTAGAAGTACAAGTTTTCCTCAGAATACCAGACTTTAGTCTCACATGGCTGTAGAACATCATCTGAATTTGCTAAAAAAAAAAAGTGTTCACATTTTAGCTTCTGGAACACTTTCCAGAACCTGAATGAGAAAATCATGAGGGAAAACCATTTTCTTTCAAACATGGTTCATCAAATTCCAGCAGAGGATCAGTATTTTTCACATTATAAAATCAGGACACACTACAATTCCCAAAATTGGTACCGCCAACAAATTATTTACATTGTGACCAAAATCTGTTATCACTGCGCTAATTTTAGTGACAAATAAAAGCATGCTTTCAATACAATGCTTTTCAATGGGGACCATGTCCCCAAGGCCTGTAAAGGCTGGCTCAACATGCAGTGGCCAGCCAATCAAGAGAGGGGGTGGTCCATTTGCGACTAACCTTATACATGCCCCTGGGAGCTAGGGTCTTCTCAACCAGCTCCCTTAAATATTTTTTAATTCATTATCAGGATGCAGGGGCTATGTTCTTGAGTTCTATAATGGCTGAAACAATCATGTTGTGGTCGGCCAATCAGGATTGCCAATCTTCATTAGATTGGCCAGTCAGAGAATATCTGGAAAGCAAAGGTCCAGATATTGCTAACTTTTTTTGATGGTTATCCCACCTCCTTCCCCAACAAAGCACCTATTTAAATGCTAATTTCTCAAAACCTAATTACATATTTATACCAAACAACTAAAAGCACACCTTCTGAGTAAAGTTCTGACTTTCTGCTAAATTTGTTCTAATTGCATTCAGCCATTTTCTCTATCAGAGGACAAACATTCTTATGGGAATTAAAATGGGAAATCAAAATTTTGGGATCCCCTCCTCCTTTTTCTTACCCCCGCTTGACAGATTACTGCCAAACTTTCTATGAAGGAGCCAAAGTTGATGAACTATTTTTTGGAAAGTTTCAAGCGGCACCAAAATTATTAAGAAAACAAAAATTCCCTTTCTATAGAAAGTCTCACTTAACTATAGCTACTCTGGCCCTATCAACGCCAGAGTAAAATATAGAAAAATTGCAAACACCGTTTACCATTATAGGCCCACTATTATAGCTTTTGATTGGTAAAATACCATCCAAGCCAACCTGGAATGAATAAAAGCAATCCCTAACACGTGTTGCACTTATTAGAGCTCGTCAGAGAGATATAACTTTCTTCAGACACAATGGAGCAACCACTGCAAATCAAAACAATGGCATTTGAGGCTTAAAACACTGCATATATTATGCAAAAGGTGCAAGGAACTCTGGATAGTTTCCAAGATTTAGGTGAAGAGCATATCCTTAATATGGAACACTTTACAACACCATGGACACTCCAGATCTGCTCATCTCAAATGTCTGTTTTTCTAGCACAGTTTTTAAGCATAGGATTAGCACAGTGTAATCCATGCCGAGCTAGAAAGTGATAAAGCCTTTTGTCATTTTTACAGCGAAGTCTTAAAGCAATGGATTATCAAGTGCCATCGATGTCAAGGTGAAAAATGACAAAAGCCTTTTACCATTTCAGGCACAGAATTACAGCTTTGGATTGGTAAAATACCATCCAAGCCAACCTGGAATGAATAAAATCACCCCTACCACATGTGTTTCACTCTTATTAGAGCTTGACAGAGAGTATAGCTTTGTCCGGACACAAGATAGAAACCAGTGCCTTTCAGACTTAGAGAGCCCCATAAATTATGCAAAAAAGAGCAGGGAGCCCTATGTAGTTCTGAAGATTTAGGTGGAGAGCAGATCATTAATATGGAACACTCTACAACACCACCAACACTCCAAATCTGCTCACCTCAAATCTAGCAGAGTTTTAAAGCATAGGATTAGCACAGTGCCATCCACACTGATCTAAAAAATGGCAAGTGATTTTCTAGCTTTGCGTGATTGGACTGTACATGTAAATTTTATGGTTGATTGATTAAACTCTTAGAATATACATTCATAAAAGAACATGTTATAGAATAAAATATTTTACCAACAGTAAGGCACTTAAAAAAATGCATAAAAATTACGGTTTAAAATCAATTTAAAATTCCTAAAAATGCCCATCACCAGGTTTCTGCAAGTGACAAAATTATATAATGGTCATCTTTGTTATCCCCTCAGAGTCCTTAAGTACAAATCATAAATACCGAATAAAAAGTGCAAAATTAGCATCTCGTTTGTAAGTATTTTGTCACCTTGTCTAAATAGTTCAGCTAATACCTACAGTGATATTAGGCTGATATGGGTTCATAGGGATCCAGTTTACTATTCACAAATATCAGAAACTTAGTAAAAGTGCAATTCAGAACTATATCTGACATTTTAAGATATGCTATCACTGCCTGTCTGCATGTACGAATATCCCATTTATTAAAGGGTAGCTTTAATAGCCCCCTACTATCTTCCATAATGCAGGGCAGAGACAAACTAAATAAATAATGTTTTCCTCTCCATTTTTACATAACCTCCAGCATGTGGTTTTTGTTACTTGCTGCCTAGGCAACGCATGAGTCAGGCCAGGTAAAAGACCAAATTGTGCTCTAAAACAATTGTTTGTTTCATAGGCCAACCAGTTTCTAGATAGGGCTGCAGTTTAAAAGATTTATACTCGTTCAGTATCGTCCAGGCATGTGATTTTTGTGTAAGGGTCTCTTTGTCTTTCCACATTGAGGTTCTTTTCGTTCTGGGGGGAGTAACGTGTCTCAAACAGAACGAGCTGGAGCGCTTCGATTTGTTTGGATTTCTTGCTAGAGGATTTGGCATTTGGCTCAATTAGTTTGAAGTGTTTTATTGTATTCTCTTCCAAATATTTATATAATCTCCTTTCCTTGGGACAATCTGATTTTGTTAGTCCAAATTCTAACCTTATCAGGGCCGGCGAGGCATTACAGGGGAGACGAAAAAGTGATTTGAATATTTTTGTCATTGTATTGTTTGAAATTATAGAGTATCTACCAGATAGTGTCTCACTTCCATAGGAAATGCTAGCCAATAATTTTGCAGTTATTACCTTTAACAATGGGAGATGGCTTGGCCCACCAAGAGACCTCTGTAAAGTGTGAAATGCTAAAAGTAAGGTATTACTCCCTCTCTGCAAATCCATCTTATGCTGCTGGAAGGAACCTTTGTCGTCAAAGAGTACTCCCAGGTATCTATATTGTATTGTATTGTAATTGCATTAATATAGTGCTTACTACCCCATACGAGGTGTCGAAGAGCTTTTTCGGTGAGTAGCACGCTACTCTGGAACCTAAAAAGGATCAGTGGTAAATTAGTATAGTGAAATACGAAATTAATCTGAGTGGTGGATATGTTAGTCTTGTTCTTTGGATTGAGAAGGATAGTGGAGGGATAGAAGAGGAAAAGGTTTGCATTTATATAGCGCTTGCTACCCCTGATGAGGTGTTGAAGCACTTTTTGGTGAGTAGCAAGCTACTCTGGGACCCAAAAAGGATTGGTGGTGAATTAGTGTAGGGAAATATAAAAATGTATTTGATTTGAGCGGTGGACATGTGAGTCTATTATTTAGATTGTTAAAGGAATAGTGGGGGATAGTAGAAGGAAGGATGTAGAAAGGGTTTTTTTTTTGAGTTCATAGCAGTAGGAGGCGGTTTGGGATGAGTAAAGGGGAGGGGGAAAGTTTTGTTAGAGAGATATGAATAGTAAAAGAGGTATGAGATAATGCAAGGAGGGGTAGAGGAGGGAAGAGTCTAGAAAGGGTTATTTTGGGGGTCATAGTAATGGTATGGGGTTTGGGATGAATGGGAGAGTGGAGGTAGAGGATATATTGAGAGAGGTATATGGTGAGAAATAGGGTGGTGCATTGGAAAGAGTAGTAGAATGAGGTTTGAGATGAGTCAGAGAGTTGAGGTAGAGGATATATTGAGAGATGTATAGGGTGAGAAATAGGGTAGTGCATTGAGGAGAGTAGTAGAATGAGGTTTGAGATGAGTCAGAGTGGAGGTAGATTATATATTGTGAGAGGTATAGGGTGAGATGTAGGTTAGTGCATTGGAGATGCTGAAATTAGAAGCAAAGTAATAAATATATAGATACATAAGTACATAGAAGGTATATATGTATAAGGAGGTAATACATGTAGATTAAAATTGCATTTAATAAACTCAAACTTTCAAGTGTTGCTGTAATTCAAAATCATTTATTTGTGTATCTTTTTGTAATTCAATAGTGAATCAATTGTAGATAAATAGTATGATAAAAGATTAACTTATCTATGCAGTCACATATACATGTTAAACATAGAATAATGTAACTATAAGTAATATGTACTTTTGTTAAGCAGAACTAATGAATATCTATGGGGGTGATTACGATGGCGTAACGTTCGCCACCGCCGGGCCGGCGGTGGCGACCGTTACGCCATCGTAACGTGATTTACCCACCGCCATATTATGATGGCGGTGGGTATCGCGGCGGACGGAAAGTCCGTCCGCCGCTTTTCCGCTGGTCGGCAATCGTTACGATTGCCGGCTGGGCGGAGCTGGGGCACAATATGGTGGCGGTGCCTAGCAGGCACCGCCATCCATATTATGTGAGCTTTTCACAGCCTTTCCATGGCGGCGATGCCGCCATGGAAAGGCTGGCGGGGAATAGCTTTGAGGGCCCATTGCGGGCCCCCCGGGGTGTGGGGGGTGCACTTGGGGGGTACCCATGTTACCCCCCTGCATGTCCATGCACAAGGTGGTAGGCACGGCGCGGTGCCTGCCACGTTGTGCATGGACATGCACATCATGGCATTTTTCTATTGCGGCGGGTGCTGCAGCCAGCAGCAACCGCCGCAATGTTACAATGCCAGATGCGAATGCCGCGGTGGCGGTCGCATCATGATTTGGGTGGGGGGACCGCCACATGGCAGGCGGGCGGTCCCGTTACCACTAGGATGGCGGGCGGACTGAAGTCCGCCCGCCATCCTAATCACCCCCCTATGTCTTTAAAAACATAATTATTATGTATGTTTATACAAAGCAATACACATATGTAGGTACAAATCCATAATCCAAATAAATGATTATATACAGAGTGATATGCTGTATATTTTGATTAGAGTATGGTGGTTATGTGGGGAAGAGACCTGCATTGCCATGAAGCCTTCAACACGCAGAGAGCATCGGTTGATGTCAAGATCACCACCATTGATGCTCTCTGTAATTGGAATTCCCCCCCAAGATTTTTATCTTCATTTACGCCTACTCCTAAAAAGAGACTAAGACTTTCTGAAGAGGACACTGGATGTCCTCTACGAGTTCCACGTTATGGGATCCCTCCTCGTCATTCACTTTTATATTCCAGAACTATCAGTACCAATACCAAAATGATGTCAAAACATAGTTATTTCACCACTGGATAACGGAACTGTTCCTCCTGTGATTCTTACAGCACCACCGCAGGACATACCAACCTCACCATCTAGGAGCCTTTGTACTCCTGAGAAATGTGAAAAAAGGTGATCACCATCAAAATCTAAGTCACCCTCCACATTCGTCACCGATCACACTCATCCTACACACCGACTTCTGTGGCTTCTCAGGCGATAGTCTCACCAGTGGAAGACATCACAGCTTTTCACAATGTTTTGGTGAGAGGGGCAAATAAAACATTTCTCTTGTAGCACTTCAAACATCAGACTTGGTAATGATGAAGACTCTTCATCCAAGATAGTCTCCAAGACAATTTGTTCCCTTGGTCCCAGGTCTCCTAGAGATCACAGAAGTTAAGTTCTTGACACCGGCAACTGTCAAAGCAATCACTCCAGAACTTCAAAATAATATTAAACAAATCCCCTATTGGCCATATCAACCACAAATTCACCAATTGCAATAATAAATGTATCCTAACAGCAAGGAGACTTCAAAGTAGAAGACAACAACTCCAACATTATCTTCTTAAGGACAACATAGGCTAGATCCTGTCTCTACCAGTTAAAGCATTACCAAAGGTAAGTAACTTGCCTACACCCTAGGGTGGCACAGGGCATCTTCGGCAGTGGGAAGAACACTGGTTAGATATTTTTGCCACCATCAAGAACGTGCAGCATCTGATAGACTTCTAGCAGCAGATTCCGTACTTTTGAATTCCCCAGGCTTCAGGCTGGATCCGGAAACTTTTCGAGAGTAGTACCCCTTAAGGGTTATGATGTCGCGGTCACCTATATAGGTGCCACCCAGGCGTGCGGAGGTCAGTTCTTTTCTTTCTGCGCCAGTTAAGCATCGATCTGGGAAGAGCTACCCCTCAGTTGCTTTTTGACAGGTTTATTTGACTTCTTGTTGACTACCCTTTTTTCTAGTGTGTCGAGGAGATGTCTTCTAGAAAGACAGGGTTCGAATCGAGTGGCGCCTGTCACCGTGCCATGTCGGTAACCGAGTCCCACCTCTTCTGCCTCTGGTGTCTCGAGCGCAACCACAACTCAAAGTCATGCTCGGACTGTCGGGCCAGAGCTCCGAAGGCCTTGTGGGAGCAACCTTTGAAGCATCTTGCAGCCCAGCAGGCAACACCAGCCAGTGATACTCCACAGAGATCCTGGTCCCGATCAAAGAAGAGCAGGTCGTGGGACTGCTCCCAGAGCCCTGAGTCCTCATCCTCTAACTCGAGGTCTTCGGGACACTCGGGGAAGAAGCACAGGAAAAAGAAGTCTAAGTGGACTTCATCTTTGCCTCGCTTGTCGTTCATCGATGAACGAGGTAAGGAGCACTGACACTCTAGACACGGTTCTGCGAAGCCGGACCCAGGGTCGACTTTGCGCCTCCCTTCATTTCTGGGAGCCGCTCAAATAAAAGAATTTTACGAGGCCATATGCTGCATATTAGAGCACGTGACCCCTCTGGTGAGCCTTTGGGCCCTGCAGGGTCAGAAGAGGCTGAATCAGATTCAACGGCTCTGGCCACGGCACCAGTGGGGCCTCATGAATCTGATCTGGGACGATGCCGGTCGTGCCTACATGACCTTCCCCAATCCCTGACCCAAAGTCGGTGCCTTTGGCGCTGCCAACGCCCACCGGCAGTGCCATCGCCATCCTTATCCTCCGATTACTCTGAGTCGGAACAGCGTCGCTCGACTTGGGTGACGGTAGAACCCAGAGGTTCTATGTTGGTGCCTGGTCATTTTCTGGATTGTTCAGGCACAGGAGAGGATTGGGAGGGGTCCATGGACCCTGTGAAACATAGGATGTGTCTATAGAACAGATGGACTGGTATGAGGAACTTGGGGAGGCCAGTGGACTGGACACATGCCCAGATACTGGCATGCTCTCTCCTCTAACTGTGGCTACGGAGGAGGGGGGTTCTAATGCCATGGTGGTAAGGAGGACAGTTGAGGTCCTTGGATTACAGTTGCCCTCTGTGCAGGTCAGGACTAATCTGACTGAAGTGCTTCAGCCTGAAGCTTTCACCTCTGAACCCCTATTGCCCTTTAAGGAGGCACTTACTGATGTTCTCCTAGGCACGTGTTCCAAGCCTAGCACAGGGGCTCCTGTGAACAGAACAATTGCATGCCACCATCGCCTGGCTCCGGGCGACCCAAGGTTCCTCAGCTAACACCCCACCCCTGAGAGCTTGGTGGTGCAGGCTTCAATATCCCATGGTGCGTTGCCTTCTGCTCCTCCGGATAGGGATTTCCAAGAGGTTGGAAACACTTGGGAAAAAGATGTTTTCTCCCGCCAGCCTAGCATTGCAGTCAGTGAATACTGCATGCTTATTGGGCCATTTCTCCCACTCCATTTGGGAAACGGTTACACAAGTGCTGCCACAGGTCCTGGAGGAGGCCCGGGCTGTACTGTCCTAGGCAGTGAAGGATGGAAGAGATGCAGCAAAATTCACCATTAGGTATGGCCTTGACACGACTGACTTGTTGGGCAGATCGGTTTCGTCGGCAGCGGCCTTACTCTGTATTCTGTGACTTACTTCCATAACTTTTGCCTTTTTCTCATTTATGGCCATGGCATTCGCCAATGAGTAGCTTGATAATATGTTTATGAGACGTTGCAATCCAATCTTTGTTTGACTTAGCAAGATGACATTGTCCCCATATAATAAGTTTGATATATTCTTGTCTGCTGATTTTGGAGGATTCGCATTTGCTTCGTCCAATGCATGTGTTAGACCTGACAAAAATAAGTTAAATAAATATGGAGCAAGTATGCACCCTTGCTTTAGCCCCTGGGAGGTTTCAATTTTCCTTGACAACTATGAACTGTTGTCTATTCATATTATACAATTGAATTGCATTTAGCAGACTTTCAGGGATTCCTTGTTTAGTCAGCTTTTGCCAGAGAATTTGCCACTGTACACCATCAAATGCTGACTTAAAATCTTCAAAACACAGATAAATTGGTTGCTTACTTGATTTATATGTATCTGTAATTATTGGAAGTGCTAAAATATTGAACCCCGTACCTGACCCTTGAATGAAGCCCGATTGGCTTAGCGGAATAATCTGCCTTGCTACTGCCCATTGCGATAATTCGGACAGGAGAATTCCTTCAAAAGAGTTTTGCCACTGTATCTTGGATCGTAATAAGGCAGTAATTTGCAGGTTGCAACCAATCACCGCTTTTGAAGATGGGCATAATTATAGAGCCTTTCCATGAGACCGGAACGATCGCGGACTGAAGAGCATTATTAGAAACTTTTGTTAGGTAACCTCCCAAAAGGTAGGATTTTTCTTATACAGGGCGTGTGGGATTCTGTTTGAACCAGGTGCCCCATCTTGCCTACTTTTCCGAATGGGTTTGCATACTTGCTCTTCTGTGATAGTCAATTTACATTCTCCTTAGATTATTGGATTTGTTATACTTTGCATTTCATGAATGGAGCACGAGTTGACGTCCAAAACTTGATTAAAATGTGCAGATAAAGAACCGGCCCAACCAGCTTCTGTTAAGGTAGACGTGGTAATTGTCATTGGGGCTCTATTCAGACTGTTTATCATCTTCCAAGAGTCTTGAATTTTTCTTTTGCTGTTGTGCAGCGCTCACGCCCAGAGTGTTTCTTTTTTTTTTTAATTCTCTTCCCAGATGAGCCTCAGAAAGTCTCTATTTATAATCTTCAACTTAGTTTTGAGCGCTTGGTTCCTAGGCCACTTCTTTGCTTGTCTCAAAGTTCCATTACTATTCCTTTTCAGCATATGACATACGGCCAGTGTTCTAGTCCTGGCTAAATTTTGTATTTGGCCATTGAGATGCTGAATGTTATGATTATATTTCCGTGCATAGGTGGCCATTAATTTCTCTGTAAAAAGAGCCCATTGCGCTGTTACAGTAAGAGAATCCTCTAGAAAGCAATGCTCCACCATTGTTGAAGCTGTAGCCCTGATTGAGTCTTTAGATCCTTCTGACCAACACAGTCTCTTATAATTTATGGTTGTTAGCTCCCCAGGAAGGGACTTTGCCTTTTGATGTCTTGTACATTGGATCTGAATCTCCATGATTTGTTGTCCACGGTTACTTTCTACTGTTTTTGTAATCTGGAAGGAAGATATCATTTGAAAAAAAGGTAAGGATATTGGGGTGTAATCAATTCTAGATTCCAGCCCCACTGCCTGGAAGGTCCATGCGGGTGGTGAGTCTTGTTGAAACCTTCCATTTAACACTCTTAGACCAAGGGATTCCATAACTTTTACTAGACCCATTCCCATAGTGTCTCTAGACCCGGTCCCCTCTGGGGCAACCACAGTTTGGGAATAGCCTAAAGATGATCTTGTTGCAGTATGTTATCTTCTCTGTCAAATTACCATAGTAAGTTCATGTTAAAATCAGCTGAAATGATCATTTCTGGATGTGCTGTGTCTTGTAATAGGTATAGTAAAGTATTTATAAGTTTACTAGACATCAGCTTTCTGCCACTTGCATCAGGATGAATATAAACATTAATTAATATAAGAGTGTTCGTTGAATTTTTATGCATATTTTGTAACTTTACTATTGAAATATTATTGTCATCTATGTGTATCTGTTCACTTGATTGGATTGTACTAATCCTATGGAAAAAAGGAAAAAGGTTAAAGAGATATTAGAGTTGGCATGGTAATATGATCTGTAATATGATCTTTCCGTATCTTAAAACAAATCTAGAAATTGACTGGAAAAACAAGGTTTAAAGTGACGTTATAGTTAGGTGTGATAATAAGATCTTAGCATACCTTTGAAAAGTGTATAGCAAACTGTCACATTAACTGGATGATGTCATCAGCTAGCTGCCCCAGCCCCTTACCACCACCCCCTTGTTAGACATTCATCATGTATTTACCCCTGCCTCTACCCTCCCTCCTGCCCTCTGTGATTCATTGTGCTGGCACTGCCACTTCCACCTACCCTCCATGGTCAGCGTGCTAGTGAAAAGTAAATACGTTTATTAAACTTGGAGAAAAAAAAAGTAAAAATATTTTTTATGTTTTTAAAATTTCAGAATAAAAGAAGAATGCTAACACACTTTTAACTTAATTTTGGAAAAAAATATATTTAATTTAAACATAATAAATTACGCAAAAATGTTTATTTTTAATTTTACATTAATAAATAATTTCTCACCTAAAGTAAAAAAAAAATTGTTATCGTACATTAGTAATTATTCAAAGGAGTGGATACAGTTAATTTAAATTAAGTTACAATAATGATATTTTATTAAAATGTAATCTTACTTTAATTTTAACGCAAAAATACTTTTTATAATTAAGTATTAAATATGTATTAATGTATAATTTTTTAAACTTGTTTCACTTTACATTATATTTATTTATATTTTTAACTTCTTTGAATAATTTTCATTAATTTAAAAGTATTTCTTTGGGGTTTTATTTGAAGTCCCTACAGCCATTGATTTCAATGGGAGAGTTCTGCAATACCAGTGGTTGACCATGTGTGGTGCGGCTCTTACTTCAGCTCTGAGCTGGAGTAATTTACTACTGCTTTTAGTCCCTTTATGGCTGTAGAAACTTTAGAAGGGCAGTTTGTGAATAGCAGCGGGCTTACTCTTTTGTGAGTGGGTACATATCCCTCCATAAACCTCTCCCTAGCCTTCCTTTAACCCTTTCTTACTCCTCAAACTCCTCCCCTTTAGTAGTATTTCCCATTTTCCAGACACTATGCCCTGTACCTTCCACATTTGCTACTAAAACATACACTTAACTGTGTGGAGAATCCACACATGGTTAGGAAATTTCAGCCCAGAATAAGGCAGCACAGGTGGACATGGAAACTGCATGTAGGTTTGTGAATAGCATTTCGTAAAACATTTGTAGTACTGTTTTAGTACTGCACAATGTACTAGAAATGCCTGTTCATGAATAGGCAGCTATATGTTAAGAGTCAATTCTGTCTTAAGTGATCTTATTCCCCTTAACTTGTGTCAGGTTTTATAAACGTGACATTAACTCTTCTGTCATATTGAAGCCATAAGGTTCCAATCTCTAGATTTACCATATGTTCGGATTTCAAATATCTTAAGGCTGATAGCCTGTCACCGTCTCTTGTATTTGTTACAACAATGCCAAAGGAAGACCCTAAGGGCCTGATTCTGATGCAGTTAGGAAAGCATTCCCACCTAGGGCCTGATTCTGATGCGGTTAGGAAGGCCTCCTAATGGCATTTGCTCCTTCCAAATCGGATCGGGAACGTGTCTTCCCGACCCAGGGCCCAATTATGATGCGGTTAGGAACATATGCTCCCATTGAAGTCAATGGGAGTCCAACCAAATCGTATCTGGAGGCATCCGGATGCATCGTACTCCGTCGGTCGGACTCTCCCGATCCGAGTGGGTCGGAAACCATTTCCAAACCGATTCGGTCGGGAAGCTTTCCAACCCGCATCAGAATCAGGCCCTAAGTTCTTTTTCCCATGATGAATGTCAGCAAAATGCATAGCTACAGGATACGTTTTATCTGAATATATCAAACTGGAGGGAGATGACCCCCCAGGAGCAGTACCTGAGCAAGGAGTTTGCTGGACTTTGGCTTTCACCTAATTTCATACTTCTCAGGAGGTACAGGTCAAAGCTACAACCTGCATCCTTTGCCCAATACAAACTCTCCAAAAAGGCATAGAGCCTGACATGTGCCTGAGAGTTGCATGCTGGAAAGTTGTATTTTGAGAGATGTGTGGACTAACGTTGAAATAAATCCTAGTATTAATATGAGTACCTGAAGGAATTGAGGAATGACAGATTAATTGTACACAAACTATTGATAAATGCAATAGTATTTCCACTATGGAAATCTATTAAAATGATTTGGACTACCATAACGCACAGGCGTAGGTGCTGGAAAAATATCATCCACTGGATAATGCTATTATGAAACACTAACTGCAGACCACTCAGTCTGACTCTCCTGGCTTTGCACCTCAATCACTTGCTCTGATGACCAAAACCTATTCCTTCAAGAGAAAGCTAAAACCAGCAAACACATTTGAAAATGGGACTGTGCAAATACAGCAGCAGTTTTATTGATACCATGGCAAACAAGTATTAAAATGTTCGAGGTTTCAGCAACTCATACAAGCACAGCTATTTCTTCTGAAAACAAATATGTTACAGACTTAGAAGTAACAATCCTGCATTTATGGTTAAATCAGGATTTTAATGAAAAGCCTTTTTTGTTATCTTAATGCCTTTGGCACAGTTTGACAAATCTGCACTACACATTCCAAAAAAACATTTATCCAATTTGAGTTCGGGATGATGAGTTTCATACTGTTCCATCCTTGGTTGAGGGTAAGTATAGGGTGTGGGGGTGTCAAAATGGCATTTGCAATTTTAATCGGTTTGAATCTTTGCTCTCCATAACAGTAAAAAATGCTGAACAGATTTACACTAAGACTTGCATAAAACTAGAGTTTTACACAATGAATTGGCTTTGTTTTGTTTGGTGTATACACCTTCAGTAGTTTAATATATAAAGAAATCTCATTGGATGAGTGAGCTATTTTTTTGGTCGTCCATCTTGAGTCTGCAAGATCTAAGACCTGATTCATAAACTGCACTTTGTAGTACCTTTCTGGAGTACTACTATGTGTGGGGGTTTTCTTTCTTATCTATTAATGAGAATCATTTTCAGAAGAAATCTTGTATTTTCAGGATCCTTGTAGCATCATCTGTTTTCTTATTTGTCCGCTTATCGTCAGGACAATCCTCAATTTATCGTGGCTGTGGAATGATGTTAGACAACCGCCTTGTCTATTACTTGTTTTTTCTCAGGGGGAACCTCAATAATTTCCTTCCCTCTGTCGTTCCTGCGAAGTGAAGTGGGGACCTTAATTTTATATTACCTCTCACCCTTCTTCCTCTTGTTTGTCACCGACTATCTCAATCGGATTGTTGTTAAACAACAATCTGATCGAGATAGACAGTGACAGGATTTCTTCTGAAAATTATTCTCATTAATAGATAAGGAAGAAAAACCTCCACACATCATTTGTGGCAACCAGATAGGAAACAAGGAATATAAAAAAGCCTCTGTTTTAAAGATGAATCTATGCATTTTTACACAAAATCTTAAGTCCTGAAGAAGTTGGGGTGAAAAGGTTTTTGCCACTGAAACGCCGCATCGACAACTTAGGATATAATTTGTATTGTTTATGGAATTTGTGTTATGACAATTGAGGATACAATTTACATTGCTTATGGAATTTCTGTGATTACAAAACTATTGGTGCACTAAGTAAACAAATGAGATTGAGAAATTCTCATGAGGAATTGGATGTGTTAAGAACAATGTTTTAAATATATATTTTTTTAAATTATTGTGATGAGAATTTATTCAGGATATATTGTATGATATATGGAACTTTAAAAAAAAATCTTTTTGAATAAATAAGACACCTTTACCTAATAACAGTGTGTAGTGTCAAAATATAGGAGCAAGTACTATCTCAAAGGGTGAATGTTTTTTTCCCTATAGAGAAGAGGGGGGACTAATATGAATGATCATGAGTGAATGGTACAAAAGGGATTCCTTTTACTGCTAGACGCTTGCCTGGCTTGTCCTGCTCAGTTTTTTAAGTTAGGGTGTTCTTTTTTTTTCTTCCCTTGTTATTAAGATCTTGTAGGGCAATCCTAGTGTGGTGTGTCTCCAGCGGGAGTAACCAAGAGCTTTATAAAAAAAGTATTATTATTATTTGTTACAAAAGTGTATGTTTACTACAAAAGTGTAACTTTCTAAAAAGTGAAGTCTGTGAATACCAAAAAGTAGAAAATTGTCCCTTGCAGCCACCATTACTGCATATTACTGTGTGCCCTCAAATAATTGAAAGGCCAAATAAGGGTGCTGGAAGGGCAACAACGACCCCAGCCCTACTTAAGGGGATCCTGAAGGGGCTCCCATATGTTTGAAAATAATAAAACTGTGTTTGTATTGTGGAGTTTGCAAATTCCTCACGGACCCTGTGAACTCCATAGGCCACAGGCCTCCATGTAGTTGCATTCAAAACTGCATGTGAGTGAATTTTTAAATGCTTCTGAGAGTGTCTCAGGGGTGTATTAGCGAATCTCCCATTTTGTATGTCCTTACATGAGATTCAAATCAGGGTGAAAGACTGCAGGCCCGGTTCACAAAGGTAAACTGAGACGAAAGTCTAACGTTACGACTTTTGGTATTCACAAAGGGCATTTACGAGTAGTAAAGTTAGACTTTTGTCTCAGTTTAACTGAAGTTTTGGTTTCAGTTAAACTTAAGACCAAAACTTATGTTAAACTGAGACACAAGTCTAACTTTACTACTCGTAAATGTCCTTTGTGAATACAAAAAATTCGTAAAGTTAGATTTCGTCTCCGTTTACCTTTGTGAATCGGGCCCATAATGTATAACTGAGCCTATGGGCAGAAAGTGTGCAATCCACACTCTAACCATTTTGAAGGAGGGAGCAGTAGGACACAGGAGAAGGCTGCAGCTGAATATGACAGTTGGTAGAATGAAAGGTAGTTAGAATGGAGGAGTGAAAGTAGTTTAGGAAAAGGACGTATTTGATTGGGTGGTGTAAATAATTTGGTAGCTAAAAATAGGCAGTTATATAGTAGGTAAAGTAAGCAGATCTGTGATTGGCTCTGGATAAATTTAAGAGAAGTTATGCTATTGTGAATATGCTTACATTTTCAAGCAGTCAACCACACCTGCTACAGTTGAATTTGAAGCTGGTATGTTCCTGTTAAAAATGCTGTGCACTTTTGACTTACTGTTACAGTAGAGTGTTTCAAAGGAGGTTGCTATGGGAACTGAGGGAAAGCAGTATGGGTGAAGGGTTCCAAATACACTGTACTTTGGAACTCGAAAACAGTGTACTTTAGAGATAGCATATATTGCCAAATAGCAATTTCCTAATTCAGTAGAATGACAGGATCTCAAATTTAGTTGAAAAATGATCGCACCATCATTCTAAATGCTTTAACGGACTCCCGTATGGATTCCCTGACTCCGTCACAACACTACACGGTGGGGGCACGCTGAGCATCATGATGGAGTCGCAAATCCACCCACAGACACCAGATTAGGCTTCTTATCAGGAGACTAATAAAGGGTTAAAAAACTGAGCAATGAAAACTGAAATAACAACAGGAAAAAATGAAGGGAATGTTTTGATTTGCTAACTACACCAGTATCATTGGAGAAAGAGAGGGAAACATTGCCATTTCTGGTTCTTTCTTACAGAGAGTGATACTTTTCATTTTCTGTGAGAACAAATTTAAAGTGATAGTGTGTTAAAATGTGAGGATCAACAAAGTGAATTGAGAGGTATGTTAAAAATGGAGACACTGGTAATGTATATATAGAAAAATATAGTAAGTTATAAGTGTCAGGTAAATGTAATAAAGTTTGAATATTAGTTACATATCCTGCAGCATACTAAAAAAGGGCTGAAATAATTGTTTATATATGAAATGGAGTGCTTCCGGAACAAAGCAAACACAAGCAGATGATGGACGGAGTGCTGAAACTTTTCAGACACTCACCCCCAGTCACAGATCTGGGTTGAATCCATCATCGTTCTTTAGCTCACTTCGCCACCCCAGTTCAGACCCAGCCATATACAAATCAGTCTTGACCCTGTCCCTCATGGGAACAGTCCAGCCTGAAGTGCCAAGCCAGGTCTTCCCTGAACCGGAAACAAGCATCCTGGGACTGTTTTGGGGTAACACCCCTCTTCCGCCAGGCTTGCTTGAATCCAGTGGCAAAGTGCGCAAGGGACCCATGTCTGGGCATACCCTACCATCTTATGGTTAACAAAGCAAACACAAGGAGATGGTGGACGGATCACTGAAACTTTTCAGACACTCACCCCGAGTCACAGATCTGGGTTGAATCCATCATCGTTCTTTAGCTCACTTCGCCACCCTAATTCAGACCCAGCCATATGCAAGTCAGCCTTGACCCTGTTCCTCATGGGAACAGTCCAGCCCAAACTGCCAAGCCAGGTCTTCCCTGGACCGGAAACAAGGATCCTGGGACTGGTTTCAGGGTAACACCCCTCATCAGCCAGGCCTGCTTGAATCCAGTGGCAAAGTGAGCAAGGGGCCCATGTCTGGGCATACCCTTCCAACTAAGGGCAAACAGGGCAAACACAAGGAGATGATGTACGGAGTGTTGAAACTTTTCAGACACTCACCCCCAGTCACAGATCTGGGTTGAATCCATCTTTGTTCTTTAGTTCACTTCCGCACCCCAGTTCAGACCCAGCCATATGCAAATCAGTCTTGACCCTGTTCCTCATGGGAACAGTTCAGCCCGTACTGCCAAGCCAGGTCTTCCCTTGACCAGAAACGAACATTCTGGAACCGGTTTCAGGGTAACACCCCTCATCAGTCAGGCTTGCTTGAATCCAGTGGCAAAGTGTTTGCCCTAAGTTGGCAGGCTATACCCAGGGTATACCCAGACGTGGGTTCCTTGCTCACTTTGCCACTGTATTCAAGCTAGCCTGGCTGATGAGGGGTGTTACCCCGAAACCGGTCCCAAGATGCTTGTTTCAGGTCCAGGGAAGACCTGGCTTGGCAGTTCGGGCAGGACTGTTCCCATGAGGAACAGGGTCAAGACTGATTTGCATATGGCTGGCTCTGAACTTGGGTGGCGAAGTGAGCTAAAGAACGATGATGGATTCAACTCAGATCTGTGAATGGGGGTGAGTGTCTGAAAAGTTTCAGCGCTCCGTCCATCATCGCCTTCTGTTTGCTTTGTGCTTATGGAACTAGTCAACCATTTGGTCAGTAACTGATATACATGTAAACATACTGACATATAGTTGTTTAGATAATGAAACAGTCACTAACAAATATAGTTACGTACAGTCATGTAATTGGAATTAGGTGACTGAAAACTTTGACAGTGGTCAAGTGAATATTTTTCTGTCCTACATATAGTTCCGTTATCTTATCCACAATTGGTATATTCCATTTATTTCTAAGGGTGTAGTGAGTGGCTGTAGCTGTGCTGGGATTTGTAAATAATATACCAGTAGACACATTGTATGTCTGATTATGCAACACAGAGAAGAACATATTCAAATTAGGGGTAGACGGAGTTCACAGAGTTCAACTCCGTGGAATTCCGCATAGTTAGCTAAAAACTCAGTGGAATTCCACGGAGTTCCGCCCACCCGCGGAGTCGCAGTGATACCTTTGAGGGGCACAGGGGAGGGGAGATCTAACTTCTTGGCGACCATAAGAGGCAGAACCCCCTTCACCAGAAACTGACACAAGCGAGAAAGGTAGGTGGCTGGGTATTGGGGACATGACCCGTCAAATATAGGTGCCCCTAGTAACCCCAACTCACCACTCCAGCAAGGCCCCTGAGGTGACGTCGATGACTTTGACGCTGCCACGGATAGCGGCGGCTAGGATGGCATTGAGTGCCGGGTGGTAGCTCAATCTGTACAGCCCCTCTTCATCACAGCATAGGCAGCTGTCCAGCACCAACAGGGTTGCTTATTCCCCTCCACCGCCACCTTTTGGGGCTCTGCCCGAGCCCCCAGGACCCCCGACAGCAGTCATCCTCCCTGCAGCACTGCTAGGTCTGTCCCGCGGTGCTTGTACGCTCCTGGCTCGCGAGAGCAGCTACCTCCGCCGCAGCACTACTGCCGCCAGTCACCATCTGGGTCCAGGAAGCCGCCACCAACAATTGGGCGAATGGGAAGTGACGCAGAGGAAGCCACTTGGTTACGCTCAGTACTAGCCCTGCTCACTCGTGAGAAGGCATGCCTCTTTCTTGCAGCTTGGCATGTAGTCAGTAGAAGGACCTCGACAGTCTGACAGGTGAGTTTTAAAAAGCTAAAACCTTTCTTCGAAAACCACATTTCACAGAGACACCAAGATGATACATCGAATAAGGATATGTGAGAATCACGAAGCAGTGCAGGGTCATGAACATATTACACGTGTGCACATTTAATAGAAGGCTAACATTAATGGAGGCGGGCCATGTTTAAATGGGGATGTGTCCTTAACTGCTAGTTCCGCGTTACTTCGAAAAAGGTGCGCTTGCATCACAAAATATTTTTGTTCAGCGATTTTGCAGCCCCTTGGTGACATAGAGCGCAATGTTTAATTAGGAGTGAGCAGCATCACCGGTAAACTCCGCCACGTAGCGGAGCGGAGTTTTTTACTTTTTTGCCAAACTTCACACTCCAAGCAGAGCGCGAAGTTGGCAAAACTCCGTGAACTCTGCTGGCGGAGCGGAGTTCACCGCCCACCGCTAATTCAAATATGTGTAAGGCGTGCCACTCCAGAACCTGTGTCTGCCGTTTACACTATGCTATGCTGAATTGACATATACACTGCTTTACCAAGTCTTAAACTTTCCATTTATTAAATATAAATCACCCCTAATGTAAGTTGTAGGTAGGTAATAGGGTAGGAAGGTATGTGTTTGAATGGCAAAATATGTACTCTGAATTTGTATTGTATCAGAAAGATTCTTAGAGAGCACTATACCTAGTTAGACATCCACTTATCTATTTATGCACTCACTGAGATACCTATTTAGAAAACTATAGAGCCATTCATACATGTACTCAGACACTGTAAGAGGCACTTACACATTCACATTCACTCACAAACTGTCACAGTACTTATGTATCTAGCAGTAACAGAGCCACTTGCACAAACAATATTAAATCCCAAGACTCACTAACAGAGGTAGTAAGGAATTCATACAACTAACTGCATATATATTTAGATATTCAAATAGTTTCTAAACCAGCAAGTCATATAGTGACACAGTTACTTATCTATTCAGTGAGACATGCACACAGGAATTAGTATACTCACTCAAATATGTACTCAACTGCTGGCAGAAGCAAGTGTCCTATCCAGACAAGTTGCTGTTTCAATATATATCAGGCTTGCTACTTCACAGCCTGTGTGTGCAGTTTTACAGCTAATTAGAGTAGTTATTTTAAAGTCCTTGCCAAGCTTCAAACTTGCCTTCTACTAAATATAAGTCACTCCAAAGTTAGTCTGTTAGTAGCGTATGGGGAAGAGTGCTATGTGCTTAAAGGTAAGACATGTAGGTTGAACTTTTAGTGAGTCATATGCACACTCCCAGACCGATATGTGTAGTCATTCAGTGTACCACAGATACTGCAAGTTAGATGCTTATTGAGGAAAGGATTGACCCACTCGTACATCTAGTGTCACAAAGACAGAACTATTTATACACCCACTTACTCACCTATAGAGCACTCATGTGTCTAGCGGTAACAGAGCTCCGTGCACATATACTTACACATTCCAAAAGCAACTAGCAGAGCCAGTAAGCAATCCATACATTGACAGTTTTCCTGTTAGGCCGAGTTGACATTCAAAACACATTGCTAGGCCTTAAACTCCTCTTCTACTACATATACATCACCCCTAAGATAGGCTGTAGGTAGATTATAGAGCAGGGAGCCATGAGGTTAAAAAATAAGACATGCTGTTTTAAGGTAGATTGAATTACATGCATACTTAGAGACCCATATGTTCAGTTATAGATGCAGTCTCCTACCCATACTGGAAGTCACATAGCTATGTATAAAAGGATAGAGCCACTAATACACCCGGTTAGATAGTGACAAAGGCACATATACATTCACTCACACACACATACAATTCTGATGTATCCAACGGTAATGGAGGCAGTTGCACACACAGTTAAATACCCCAATACTCACTAACACAGCCAGCAAGCAATCCATACAACACCTTACATACAGATTGAGAGTCCCATACACTAAGAGACCCAAACGTATATCAACATACTTATCCAATCACACACCCACATAGGGACTGAGACACTCATTTAGGCATGTACGGAAGAATTGGCACTAACAAGTCATCCATACAGACAAATAGGCCTTTAAACGTGTCTCGGGCCTGCTGTAGTAGAGCATATATATGCAGTTTTCCTGCTAAGCTGAGTTGACATTCAAAACATGTTCCTAAGCCTTAAACTAAACTTGTCTTTTACTATAAATAAGTCACTCCTATGATAGCCTTTAAGGAAGGCCATAGGGAGGGAGCTATGAGCTTAAAAGATAAGACATGTTGTTTCAAGTCTGATTGAGTTAGATGCACATTTGTAGATCCATATGTCCAGTTATAGATCCACTCTCCTTTTTACGTTTTATTTTTTATTATTTTCAAGTATGAAATGTTCAATACAAACAGTTCATAGAAGCAAATTCATATCTACTCACCTAAACATATTACTACTCACATACCTATAAATAAAAGGATAGAGACACTAATACACCTAGTGACAGAGTGAGAAAGGCACTTAAACATTCACTCACAGTCACATACACCTCCGATGTATTCAGCAGTAATGCAGGCAATTGCACACACAGTTAAATTCCCCAATACTCACTAACACAGGCAGCAAGCAGTCCATGCAGCTGCCTTCATATAGACTAAGAGTCCCATAGAGTAACTAAGAGACCCAGACATATACCAACATACTTACTTACATATCCAATAAGACACCCACATACGCACTGAGACACTCATTTAGGTATGTACTAAAGAACTGACACTAACAAGTCATCCATCCAGACAAGTAGGCCTTTAAACATATTTCAGGCCTGTCACAGTAGAGCATGTATATGCAGTTTCCCTGCTAAGCTGAGCTGACATTCAAAATAGAAGCTATGAGCTTAAAAGATGATACATATGTTTCAAAGTTTCAGTGAGTTACATGCACGCTTACACACATATACACCCAGTCACACATCCAGTGTCTCACCCATACTGTAACTCACATACATATTTTTAAAAGCACAAAGACAGTCATACATCCTGTCAGTCCACTTTTACATCGAGTCTCACACCTATACTGGAGCTCACATACCAATCTACAAAATGATAAACCACTAATACACCCAGTCGGACAGTCACAGTGGCACCTAAACATTCACTCTCACACACACAGCTACACCCAGTCAGACAGTCACAGTGGCACCTAAACATTCATTCACACATACAGACACATCATATGCATCTAGGCCTATTGGGCGCAGTAGCACACACATTTACATACCCCAATAATCAGTAACAGAGTCAGTAACCAATCTATGCAGTCCCTTACATTCACATTTAGAGAACCATAGAGTCACTAAGAGAACCATTCACATACCAACATAGTTCCTTAAATGTCCAATGACACTCCAAAATATGGACTGAGACACTCATTCAGATATGTAATGAAGAACTCACACTAGCACGTCACCCATACAGACACGTAACCCTTTCAACATGTCGTGGGCCTGCTACTGTAGAGCCTGTGTGTGCAGTTTTGCTGCTAAGCCGGCTTGAGATTTAAAACACGTTGCCAAGCCATAAACGTCTCTTCTACTACATATAGGTCACCCCTAAGATAGGCTGTAGGTATGCCATAGGGTAGGCTGGTATGTGCATAGAAGGTACCACATGCAGTTTGAGATGGGGTACAGCTGTTATGTTTCTTACCTGTGAAATAGAATAAAATGCTGATATAATGAATTAGGTAGGCATTTAGTTACTTATGGTTTATAATGTAACATTTATACTGTATTTTGTTTTCAGATATCTACTTGTCTTCAAAGAGAAGAATTTAGAATGGCAAGAAAGGATCAGAAAAGGAAAAAACAAAAGAAATAATACCATTAACAAAAAACTGAGAACAAAAAATGATGGACTGAATGTAATCAGGAAAAAACATCTGCTGGTAAGACAACGAAGGAGTTTCTTAAAACAGTATTAAGGAAAATGAAAAATTTGGAAAATGATGCAACAGAAAGAAAACTTTACCAACAACTCAAAAATGAAAAGCAGTGAATTATGTTCAAAGTGGAAAAAGTTCTAAAAAATACAAGTCATCTGACAGTAAAGCAGAAACAGTACAAAGACATAAGAAGAAGAATGTTTAGAAATATGGTAATACAGAATTTGGTAAGAAATATAAAGCAGAATAAGAGAAGATCAGCAGCTTACAAGCAAAAACAACACATAGAAACTATAATAGCTAAAACATTTACCTTGAAGCAAAAACTATTTATCTTAATATTAAACAGAATGAAAACACTGGATAAAACAGTGTTGAGTATGAAGAAAAGAGGTCAGAAAAAAATACTTGTGAGTAAAACAAATGTTTGTAAAAACTTTAGAGGTGAATGGAAGCAAACATCTAGTACTAAGCCTTTCTCTTTAATGAAGAAAGCTACTTCCAAGAGAATACATTAGTGCATGCAGTTGAAACAACTGGTCGATATTATGAGGTGAAGGATAGTACTCCCATTCCAAAAGAGGAGATGGTTCCTAGGAATGCTGAGGAAGTGATAGCTGAAGAGGTGCAGGAAAGAGGTAGATAGACAGGCCCCTGTATACAAATGGAACTGAAGCAGTATTTGCAGTATTCAGCAGGAATTAACTGATATATTGAGAACTCTCCTACAAAAGTTTCCAAGGAATAATTCTGAAACAAAAAATTGTGGTTTTGCAAGGATTAGATCCATGCAAAGTAAGCAAGTATATTAATTTACAATGACATTCACTAGCATGTCTTTCAAAGAAAGTGTGCCTAGCTGTTCACCATTCTAAAATGCAAAATTTAGTTAGGTGGCTCTACTATGTGAAAACTAGGCCTGGGCGGTAAATTCCGTTCCGCTCGCGGAATTTGCGGAATTTGGGAAAATTCGCATTCCGCGGAGAACGCAAAATTGCCAAAAATTCCGCGATCCGCGGAATTTTTTGCTTGTTCGTCCTTTCAAAATGCGTGTTTGCAAGATATTTCTCCCCGAGCACGCAAACAGCATTTGCGAACAGGAAAAAAGCATTGCGAACGGGCGGAACAAGCAATTCCGCGTGTTCGCTGAACTTTTGTGTGCTCGCGGAGATTTTTTACCATTTCGCGGAGCTTTGCGTAGCGCGACTATGCAAATTCCCCCCACCCCTAGTGAAAACTCTTGCCCAGTGTTTATGAGAAATGAATAGAGCTCTTTTGCATGGTACAGTAGCAGAGGTAGAAAGAAATTGTGAATATGTTCAGTTTCGTTTCTTTGGTCCTGAACAGGAGCCTAGGGAAAATGAGGAGTTGGAATGTGCAGGTGCAGAGGCACAGGGCACAGGTATTAGTGGCGATAACTTTACAGAAAAGATTAGGTAGTTTAACACAGTTTCTTCTAAGAAACCAAACTGTGTTTGTATTTGTTTGGACGCACTCACTACAGAAATCAAACTTGCAATGTAGTAGTATTCTCAAAAACTGAACAGGAGAATAGAGACAAGTGTCAAGAATTTGCTACTTACTTATTTGTAGAGGAATGGTTTGAATTGACCACACAGCAAATTATATGTAAGTACTGCTATGATAAGTTAGAGGAAAACAAGATGCCAGATAGAGCAGTACATAATAAGTTAGAATTAATATCTATTCCAAAAGAACAGCGAAATTTAAATGTTTATGAATCCATTCTCATACAATGTATGCATCCATTTCAGGTGATAGTTCGTAAGGAGCCTAAAACAGGAAAGCTGCCACCAACTGACCTTCAGAAAGGCCTTAAAAGAAGAGTTATCTTTAGATTGTAAACAGAATATTGAAACTGCCAGTGTGCACAGAGAGGATTATGAACCAATTGTCATTCTAGTAAATGGTGTGTCAATGAAAAATAAAATAATCTGGCAAGAGTTAGTGGATATTAGTAAAGTAAAAAAAGCAACATTATACCTGTTACAAAATAATGTTTATTTTAAAAATGTTGATGTTGTTCGAGATGTGACATATGTACAGGATGAAACATTACCATCAAGTGGACAGATTGAAAAAGTGGATTGATCCAGACCAGAAGAGATTTACGAACACTACAGCATCCGTCCTCTGCATTCTAAAGAAGTAATCGGTGATTCTATTGCTCTTTCAAATGAAGCAAGCTAAAGGAGTTCCCATGAGTGTGTGGAAGAAAAGTTTAGAAGCTCGCTGTTTCCCACTGGAGAAGGTGGCTGCTTTGATGACTGCCCTGTACAGATATCAGCAGCAGAATACCGGTCAACAAGATTGTATTCGTGAATATAAGATTTCGGCAGAGTATTCCCTACACATTCCATCTTCTGTTTGAGAGTGACTTGTCTGGACTTTCATATGGTATTGACCATATACTGAAAACAGGAGTTAATGTTCAAAATCTGTCTGTTAAGGAATTAATTAACAAAGATTATAGGAAGGATGAAAACTTGGAGTACAACTTGATTAATTTGATGGAGTGCCAACATGGCACCAACAAGTATTGGTATTGCCGTCATGGAGAACTGAAATGTATGTTGAGAAACCTAGATGCACCTACTTGGTTTCTGACACTCAGTTGTGCTGATTATGTCTGGATTGTCCTGCCTGAATCTTTGTGAGAAGCAAACTCAAATGCAAAGGATAGCAGAGTGAACACAGCAGGAGAACTTTGCTCCTTGGATCCTGCAAATATTTCCGATATTTTAACCACAGGTTTCAAGCCATGATGTCTTTCATCTGCAACAAAAGTAATACTCCTCTTGTGAAGTTACTCATTTCTTTTGACGTAAAGAATACCAAGAAAGAGGTGCTCCTCATATTCACATGCTGTTATGGATAAAAGATGCATCAAAGTTTGGAACAGAGAGTGATGAGTCTGTTTTGTCTTTCTTACAACAGTATAAGAGATGCGCCATCCCAAGAGATGGTGCTACAAAGGGCTTAAGACAACAAGTTCTACCGGTTCAAACTCATAGATGTGGGAATTACTGTAGTTGAAAATTCAGATGGAATCGAAAATTGTACACAAGATGTCGATTTGGTTTCACATGACCTGTGATTTCACAAGGAAGAATGAACAGCTTTATGTCTGCAATCAGACAAACTTTGACATAGAAATCACTGAAAAACACATACAACCTGAGAAGAACAGAGGCCTCCAAATATATAAATGACTACAACACTATGATTCAGAAGATGTGGAATGCAATCCTCGATCTACAATTTGTTGCAGACAACTCCATCACTGTTGCTCGATACGTCACTTTATCCATCACAAAATCAGAGAAGAAGGAGATGTGAGAAGAGATTTCTGCAGAACAGAGTGTATCTAAGAAATTGTACTTCTTCAGCTTGAAAATGCTTTCCCGTAGAGAGATGGGCTCCTATGACTGCTCTAATTGACTGAGCTCAGCTAGTTAGCTCTCAAAGTCAAGGGAAATTGTTTGGGTAAGTCTAGGCCTAGCAAGTACACGGAATAGAGTGTTAAAGTCTTTCCCAGAATTTTAATATCTAGCAGAGTTTGACCCAGAAACTACAGACATTGTGAAGACAAATATATTGGATGCGTACTATCCAAGAAGGAATCTACATCTAGAAAAGAAGTGCCTTTATGAAGTACTTCAACACTATAGATACAAAGGGAATGTAACGGAAAACATTGAAGAAGGAAAATATGTGGTAGTTGGATGTGACGGTTGTTTGGTGAGATATAGCAAAGGAAATCTAATTAACCAAAGAAAACTGTGTTTGCCAAACTGCAGCCAGAAGAGAGTTTTTCTATTTGGCACTTCTGCAATTGTTCAAGCCTTGGTGTGCTGGATCAGTACTACTTGGAGACTACAACTGCTATGAAGACTCTTTCAATGCTGTTAAAGACAGCATTTAGGGGCCGATTCCGATTCGGGCTGGAAATCTCTCCGACCGAGCCGGACCCGGAGAGATATCCGACCGAATCGGACCAGTGCAGCCCGACCGAACGAGTACGATGCGCACGTATGTCATCGGACTCGAGTCGGTCGGACTCCCATTGAAGTAAATGGGAGCCTGTCGTACAACGCGTACGCGGGCTCCCATTGACTCAATGGGTGCGATGCGGACAAGGGTGCCCCCTACAGCGTGTACGCGGCGAAGCGATTCGCGCCGTACACGCACAGGTAGGGGGACCCATGGGTCCCCCTGTGTGCGACTCGCGCGGCTACGCGTACAGGGGGTCCGACATGGACCCCCAAAGTACGGCTCCGACAGCTCTTTCGAGCCGGAGTGTGCGGCTCGGTTGGACTGCTTGCGGCGCGCATCGTACTTACCCGGCCGGGGAACGTCTCCATTGCGCGGTGCGAGTCGTGTCCGTGCGAGTCGGTCGGTGCAGTTAGACCCGGGATCGAGTCGGTCAGAGCGGTCGGGACGCCCGGACGAGTCGGTCGGCGAATACGCATCGTACTCGCTCGCCCGGACGCGCGTACGAATCGGTCGGAAAATAGGGCTCCGAATCGGATCCGGTTAAGCCGAATCCGATTCGGAGCCCTACCGGCCGAGATCGGAATCGGCCCCTTAGTGTCCAGTCTTTACAAACTACTTGCAAATGTTGAAAGATGAGATTGAACAGGAAAAAAACATTGCTGCTGACCAAGCTAAGGAGAGTACACAAAGCAGCCAAAGTTCTGCATCACTGAGTCAAGACCCACTTGGACAACCACTTGTTCAAAATGAAGCAGCCATAGCCATGAGTGAAATGGAGACTGCAATGTAACAAGCAAGAGAAAAAAAGTGTGGATTTCGAACACTTAGTCGCACAACTGACCGATAAAAAGAAATACATTTATTTTGAAGTAAAAGATAAAATAGAGCAGATATTTCTGCACGAGAAGAAAGAATGTGAATGTTCTTCATTTAAGCCAATTCTGCTATACATCAGTGGTCAAGCTGGCACTGGGAAAAGCTTTTTAATTAAAGTTCTCACTGCCTATTTACAGAGGACTACAGAATCAAATTTATCATGTGTAGTAACAGCACCAAGAGGCTGTACACAATATTTAAAAAATCACTTTACACTGACTACTTATGTTACCTGTTGAACATGACAATAAACTGGAATTCCAGAAGTTATCTGGTAAAGCTTGTCATGAGGTGTGAAGAGTATTGAAGAAACTGAAGCTTTTAATCATCAATGAGGCGAGCATTGTTTCAAACTTAATGCTTGCCTTCATACACTTAAGAATGCAGCAGATTTATTAAAAACAGAGTATGATGTGCTGTTTGGAGGGAAGCATTTAATTGTCTTCGATGACCCACTCCAACTCACGCCTGTAAAATGATAGCCTGTTTTCAAGACAGTTCTTCATAATGAAACAAGAAATTCTTTGGGAAGTATTGGCAATGTAAATATTTGGTTAAACTTCGAATACAAGGAACTAGTGAAGAATATGTGTCAAGCATCTGATGTGGAATATGGAGATATCTTGAAGGACATTAGAGTAGGAGTTCTGACAAAGGAAGTAAAACGTGCCTTGGAAATTCAACTTACCAAGGGGCATATCAACAAGCGGCAGCGATAATTATCGTTGGCCGCTCTTAGCGTGAGGAATTTTATCGCCGGCTATCGCAGATAATTATCGCCATGCTAGCGCTGTATTAACAACGCATAGCGCAATGGCGATAATTATTCCAGTGATAGCGATGTTTTCCATGGAACATCGCTGGTTTTCCAGCGATGTTCCATGGAAAACGGCGATATCCTTGGTGATAGGGCCTGTGGTCTTAGCCACACAATCCACCCCCATGTTAGGTATGCCTTAGTCAGGAATTTAACAGACGTTAAATTCCTGCGTTAAGGCATACTTAACGTGATTTTAAATATCGCTAACCCTCGTTGTTAATATGAGGAAGCTGGGTTAGCGATATTTACTAAGGGAGTCTGGTCAGGCACGCCTCCTTTTTATCTCATTAGCGATGCGATGGGAGGCGTGCTGACAAGGGGCGCTAATGCAAGGATACACGCGCTAGCGTGTCCTTGTTGATAATGCGATAATATTATCGCCGCTTTTTGCCCGAAAACGGGCTCTAAAGTGGCGATAATATTATCGCCGCACCTTGTTAATATGCCCCCAAGAAACTATTTTCATCTGTCAACACAGCAACACAACTAGTGTACAATTTCATTGAGAAAGACAAATCAATGGTCTGTTTAATGCCTACACTTCAAGAGTGCTCTAACTTCAACAAACAATTACTGAAGCTGGAGAAAGAAGATATTTTGGGAATTACTGCTATCAATTAAATGGAACACCAGGGAGTAACAATACTACTAACTAGGAAACTACAAGCAAAATTGGATTCTTTGGAGAAGTCTATGTTGTGGACTGCAGGATTAAAAAAGTGTTTACTTGTGTGCAAAAAGTGTCAATTAATTTTGCAGCATAATTAAAATGTGGAGGAAGGGTTAGAAAATGGTGCCATGGGTAAAGTTATTGATTTCATACATTTTTCAAATAGGGATGAGATTGAGCACTTAGCCATAAAATTTGATCAGATTGATGGTGTTAAGCAGACTGGCTGATGTATTGCACGTTTTTTGCTTGTGAAGGACTTATATGTGCGACTGCAATAGTTTTCAGTGTCTCTAGCATATTTTGTAACCATCCATAAATCTCAAGGTTTAAGTGTACATGCAGCTTTTATTAATATTGGAAGTACAGCATTTAAAGAAGGTATGTCGTATGTAGTATTGTCCCAAGTTAGAACATTGTCCAATTTGTTTTTAGTCAAATTTGATGATAAGAAAATTAGTGCTGATGCAAGCTGTGTAAGAGAGTACTATCGGTTAAGAAGTCTATACGCTCCTCATTTAGGTCAGTACCTTATTTATGAGAAACAGATAATCTGCCCAAAATGGAAGCTTACAAAAGAGTTGACTGATGTTCAAGAAAAGAAAGGAAACCAGCGCAAGCTAGAAGCTGTTAATAAAAAAAGGAAAATAAGGGAGATATTCTAGAATACCAGTTGGAAAACAGTTCAGGTGTCAACTGCTATGGAAATGTTGTTCTCAAGGTACTGTTTCATTTACCACATCTTGTAAATCAAATTCAACAAAAGCCAGATAAGAGATTGTGTTCTGCACTATATCATTTGCTCCAAAGTTAACTCAGTGACAGATCTGTAATGCATTCTGCTTCAGGTATTTGAGACCTTTTAGATATATGTAGCGGATCATTATTATTTACCCTTGACACTCAAAAAGTCCCACAAGAATTTATAATAGTCATGCTTGGAGTACCAGAAGAAGAAGAAGTACATATCAATGACTTATTTGGACTCAGTTACAAATGGAGCCATGACTGTGAAGATTGCTCATTTACATCCACCACTCAAATAAATTCTGAGTGATTTCTGGACTTAATACTACCAGATTGCAAAACTGTGCCTTTTGACAGATTGATTAAACACGCAAACCAAATTATGTCCTCCCCAAATTGTAGATCAGATGTTATGTCTATGCTGCATCTATAAACAATTGGGAAATACCTGATATGAATGCTGCAATGATGCAAAACAGATGAAACTGAGATTACAAACTTCAAATCTGGACAAATATCAAATTGTGGAAGAACTTATACTACTATAGCTATTAGCTTTCACAAAGGAGTTAATGTAACATCTGGACACTACACTATCTATTTAAAGAGTAAAACTGGATGGATGGAATGCAAGGACAGCAACCTTAAATGTGAACCAAAAACTGCTTTTCAAACTACCAAATTCTTACCTCTTGTTTCTTCAGCCAATGTTCTAAGGAGTATTTTTGGGGTAAAGTAATGTACAGTGTTTCTTGTACATGGATAATCAATGTTTTAGACATCATTCAGCCTATCAGGGGTGATGTCTCCAAAACTTCACCCAAAATTCAAGAGTCCTTTTATCTTCCAAAAAAGAGTTACTATAGCATGTGGATACTACACTCTAGTTAAACATTGCAACCGGATGGACACAATGGAATTACATCAACCTTCAATTGACACCAAAACTACCTTTCAAAATACGAAATTGTCACCTTTTGTTTCTTGAACCAAACGTCTATGCAGTTTTTCTTTGAAAAAAAGTAATGTATTGTATTTCGTCTACATAGATCATCAGCGTTTTAGACATCATTCAGCCTACTAAGGGTGATGTTTTCAAAAGGATCTCCAAACTTCTAGTGTGGTTTACATTTATTGGTAGCTGTGTACCAGGTATAATAATATAGGGAAGTTTTTAAGGTACTTTTGTTTACATTAGTGTAGTGAGTGTAGGCCAAAAAAGTGTTTAAGTAATTGTAGTGCGTGCAATACATAGTGGTCACTTATTTACAGTGATATACTGTGCAATTATGTTTTTGTTCTACAATCCATATGATTGTTTTTTCCAGACTGTTCAAGGATGAAGCTTTATATAGTACATCATTTATGGTGAAAAAGTATGAAAGCAGAGAACAGTAAAAAGTGAAAATGACATATTTTACTATATTGTGAAATACTGTTACAGCATGAGCAATGTATACTCTTATATTTCCTGAATTCTATAAATCAAATACTAACTTATATTTCTATTCTTTTTCTTTCACAACAGGTATTGGAGTGAGTACGTATTTAGATGTATGAACATACATGTAGTGTCACATGCATATTGCTTTGACATAGTCATGCAGAGGGTCTTCATGTATAAAGACCAGTTGATATCCTATTCCACCAGTTTCTTTTACCAGGTAGGGATACTATAAAACTGCCATGCCATTGATTGCTGCTTTCATGAGCTCTGGCAACTGATCTTAATTTACCCAGTCAGGTACTCATATATCCACTCACTTATCTATACAGCTACTCACACACTCACTCACTCAACCATATGGGCACTCACACAGCCAATTACTCACCCATTCACTCACTCATGCATCCTCTCATTTTCCCACATCAGCACTCATGCACCTATTTACTTACTCACACAGTTACTCACACACATTTACTCACCCATACAGCCACTCACACTCAGTCACTCACACATATACTACTCACTCACCCACTCACTCTCCTATATAACCACTGACAGATGTAGTCACTCACTGATACAGGTACTCTGCTACACACTCACTCACCCATGCAGCCACTCACACACCCTGTCAGTCACTCATTCAACCACTAACACAACTACTCACTCAGTCACACAGGTACTCAAACACCCACCCACTCACTCACTCATACAGCCACTCACTCGGCCATTCACTCAACCATAGAGCTACTCACACACCCACTTAGTCAGCCTTACAGCCACTCATCTACCCTCTCACTCACCCATATATCTACTGACACTGACTCACCCATACAGCCACTCATACATGCACTCAGCCACCCATACAGGCACTCACACACCCACTCAGCAACCCACACAGGCAGTCACATACCCTTTCAGTCTCACATACGGTACTCACACACCCACTTACTCACATATACAGCCACTCACCCACACACTCACCCATATAGTCACACATCCACTCACTAACCTATACAACTACTTATAGGCGCACTCGCTGATAGAGGTTCTCACACACACACACACACTCACCCACTCATACAGCCACTGATGCACTCTATCACTCACTCATACAATCTTTTACACACCCACTCAGTCAGCCATACAAATACTCACATACCCACTCACTCAGCCATACATATACTCAGACATCCACTCACTCACCAATAGACCCAGTCACACAACCTATCGCTCTCTTATACAGTCACTCACATACCCAATCAGTCACCCAAACAGATACCCAGACACCCACTCACTTACTCATACTGATACTAACATATCTACTCATTCACCTACACAGTCACTGACACAACTAATCTTTCACCAATGCAACAACTCATCTACTCAAGAACTCACTCGTACAGTCACTCGCACACCCTCTCACTTACTCATAAAACCACTTACACACTCAGTCACTCACTCATACTGCTACTCACACACCCACTCAGTCACTGATACAGATATTCAGACATGCACCCACTCACTCATACAGCTAGTCACACACTCTCACTCACCCATACAACTTCTCACACACCCACTCACTCACCCATACAGCCACTCAAATACATACATATACTCAAACATCCACTTACTCACTCATAGAGAAAGTCACGCAGCCTCTCACTCACTCATACAGCCACTCACACACCCATTCAGTCACACAGGCATTAGCACATGCAGTTGCTCAGACATTCAGTCACTTATGCTGGTACGCACTCATCTATACACTTAATAACATACCACTAGACATAACAAGACGTATTCACACTACTACAAACATACATTTAACATATAAATTTTCTTTCTTAAACTGAAATAAGTGGTTCTAACAAGAACCATTTTTTGAAAATGTTTTTTTACTTTTTTGTATTTTGTAACAATTTTGTATTTTTTTGGGTGGTTTTTTGCTTCTCAGAAAAAACTACAAAGACTAGCTACAAACCAAAAGCACAGAACAAGTGCTGTGGTACTACAAAAAATAGCACTTGAGTGCATTAATAATGTCTTTCAGAGTGGCTATTGATTGTTCTCCTACACTGAGAACTTTCTCGCATTTTGGCCAAAATTGTCCAACCCTTCCAAATTCTTGAACAGTTAACAGAAAGTTTGCAATGTGTTGTCCAGCAGATGATGTGCCAGGTTCTAGATCTCCAGGAGCAGATGTATCTTGCTGACTCTTCTCTCTCTCGAGCTGTGCTCTTGTCAGACTGTGTGAGTGGATTGTGTGGAGATGTTTAAACATTCTGGAAGTACACATTAGTACTTCCTGTCAGTACTGTTGAGATAGTACTTTTTGATACAGAGTACAAGTTATCTTTTGGCGTTTACTTTTTTTCGCCAGGAGGGATTGAAAAAAATTGCCACATTATGCTTTCCTTTTTCTGGTGCATTTTTTCTTCTTCTGCTATTGGATTCTCTTGTTCATCTGCATGGTCTTCAGGGGCAGATGCCATCTTCAAACACTAGGAAAAAAACAAAGTAAAACACCAAATAAATACAAAATAGTCAGTGGCAATGGTAAAGTGTAAAAAATCACAGCCACTCCTAGAAGATGGTGGAAAGTAGTGGGACTATCCTATATTAATGATGGGAAGGTGTGTAACCTACCAAATCCATTTGTTTCTGTGTCACATGGGAGTCACAACGCTGTATTGCTTACGTCGCAGTGGCGTCGCAACTCCACCAAAAAATATTAAAATGACCTTTACAATTTTTTTCTGTATAATTACACTACTTTTATTACTATATTGGTAAACTACTTACCTTAAACAAAACGTTGAAAGTGACTATATAGTTGTTTCAGTTCTGTGGAAAGCACATCGGAGTTGGGTTCCCACCGCGGTGGATTGCAACGGGTATATATATACATTTTTACCTTCAACCCTCTTGTTTTGCTGACTTCATTTTTGCTGACTTTGGGACTCTGCACCCTTTTCCACTGCTAACCCATGCTAAAGTGCGTTGCTCTCTCCTTAAAACATGGTAGTATTGGCTTATACCAAATTGGCATATTTAGTTTACTTTTAAGTCCCTAGTAAAGTGGCACTAACTGCGCCCAGGGCCTGTAAATTAAATGCTAGTAATGGGCCTGCAGTTCTGATTGTGCCAACCACTTAAACCGCACTATAAACATGTCTCAGGTCTGCCAATGCAGTCTGTGTGTGCAGTTTGTAAACTGTCATGCCGACCTGGCAAAATAAACTTTTTGCTAGGCCCAAACCTTCCTTTTTAATACATATAAGTCAATCCTAGGGTAGGCCTTAGACAGCCCAGAGGGCAGAGTGTAGTTTATTTAAAAGGTGGGACATGTGGTTTTTAGTTTTACATGTCCTGATAGTGAAAAACACTTAAATTTGTTTTTCACTACTGCAAGACCTGCCTCTCACATAGGATAGCATTGGAGTGACTTTATTACATTTAATAAGTGATAAATTCCAAACGGGAGCAGGTAGCCAGTTCATGTTTGGTGAATTTGGAATTGTAATGAAAAAATCCTCTCTCATGGCAAAGGCAGATTTTAAATTACAATTTTGAAAATGCTTCTTTAAAAAGTTGTCATTTTCCTGCCTTAGCCATTTGGTGCCTATAACCTGTCTCTGGGTCAGATGACTAGGTGTACTGACAGACTTTGTGTATTCCTCCTAGAAAGCCACAGACAATAGTGAGCTTAGGGTGGCCGGATGTACCATCACTGGCAAGATGGGAGGGCAGAGCTGGGCACAGCCCTCCTTACACTTGAATAGGCTATATCCTGCCTAAGGGCTGCATACCTGCTGTAGTTAGTCTAGAGCCAGGACAGGGAAGGCAGGATGTCTGTGGACTTTAAAGGGAAACCTCTAGAAGCTTCATCCCCTTCAAAGGAAGGCCCGGGTATAAATATTGGACCCCAGATACCAACTCTTCAGTGCACTTCTGGACCTATGGGCACTCTGCCAGGAAGAAAGACTGCTGTGCTACTAAAAGAATTACCACTCTGCTGGACTGCTGCTCCGAAGACTGCTGCCCTGCTGTGCTGACCTGCTGCACCCTAGAACCTTAACAAAACCATCCATTAACTCTTAAATACTCCTTCTCTTAAATACCATTGCAAAAATGTAATTTAAAAAACAGTGTCTACGTGGTTAAGTACTGTGTTGCAAACAGTCCAAAAATGGCTATGTAGTACTTACCTGTGTTGTACTGACCTGTATTGTAATGTCTTGCATAGTAAAAACTGTGTGGTAAACATTAAATACCTTTTGGAGTTTAGATTAGTAAATCTGTACTTACCTATATGTTCTTACCTGCAAAATATTTTTGTTCTCAATATTTAGGTCTCAATATTTAAGCCCCAGAATATTATTTCCTCTATGTTTTGCCATACAATCGTCTCAAAGGGTGGTCTTATTTGTCTTACCTTAATTAATGAGGCCCCAGCTAACATTTCTGTTGTACCAGGGAGGGACTGATAACACTCTTTTAGGACAGCCCTACTGCCCATTGAGAATTGGCATTAAGAGTGCCACAGAAAGTGTCGGAGAGTTGCTCCCCTTCTGCCCACATAAGGAATAGCTCTAAGGGGCGTACAATATCCTTTTCACAGCCATAAAGAGAATTGTCCACTGCTAATTATAAAACCAAATTAGGGGGCATAATTAGAAAGAAGTCGAGCAATGCAGCGCAGCAAGCAAAGCTGTGCTGCATTGCAGACCTGCGCCATATCTTCAAAGAATTGGCGCAGTTCTGCTCTCTCCATGTGTTCGCGCACTTTGGGCTGCCTAGACTCAATGCAGGCACCCTTGCGCCATAGTGCAAGCGTGTCTGAGTTGTGGTAGGGATAGTTTTTTTACAGAAAGGGATCCCTTCCTGCACAAAAGTTATGCTTTGAGGCTATTTCCTCATTGCATGTGTGCTGCTATATGAAGCACATATATAAAGAGAAAAAAACCTAGGTGAAATGAAAACATTTCTCCTCATTATGGCTGTCTCAGGGAGGCACAAAATTTTAGCACCAAACCTTGTCTGCAATTCTTTGTTGATAGATATTTGCGTCAAATCTCAGGGGGGGTTGCATGGGAACACCCATGCTCCACCCATTGATCGCCCCCTTGACACAGTGTAACGCATGGCCGCGCATTGTGCTGCGTTCCATTGCTTTGGGTTACAAGCCAAAGCCCATTGTCATTTATATTGCTTTGTAAATCCCAGCCAGAAGACTTTGTGTCAGGTTTCATTTAGAAAGTAACTCAAACCTGATGCAAACTCTTTGTAAGTCTGGGCCTTAAAGTCTAAGGAGGCCACCTAGGCCTCAAAGGGGTCAACTGAGGTATTAGAAGGACCACCCCCAATGTCCCAACTGTGGTTGATCTGCCATATTATGACTTCCCTGGCTGGGTCACTAGCCGTGTTTTTGCAAAAAGTGCTTCCACAGTCATGACCTGAGCACGTTTGGAAAAACGAACAATGGTGCCTGGCTTGCAATGGCAAGGTAACATGGCAGACTGTCCAACAGGCATTTTTTACATCTTCTCAAAAAAAACTTCCAAAGCGGGACTTTCAGTTGTAAAATTAATTAATATCTCTGATGTGTTTTTCAGTCAGGTTAACTAAAAATGTTTCCCTTCCTCGGACCGCCATAGTGTGAATGGTGACCCTAGACAGGAAAAGAATCGGAGACATAGCATGATGTGCCCCGCCCTCTGGTTCAGCATCTGTGACGCATTTTCTGAAAGCAGAACTGGGTGTGGCTCCGCTGTGGGAAAGGCAACACTTCCCCTGCCTCTCAATTAATCAAGGTACAGAGAGTCGGGCAGACGGGGCATCTGCCAATCTCTTAGCTATAAATGATCCCCTAAGTATTCAGCAATTTCCTTTCAAAGAGAGAACAGTCACCTACGTTGGTTTGCTTTCAAGACGCATGTCCCATGAGACGCAGCCTCCATTACCGTCTGGGATCATGATGAATGACAGATCACATTCTCTCGTCAAGACCCTTTTAAATGAATATGGGGCTTTGACTGTTTTCCTGTTTCCCATACTTGATTATGTCTTCATCTGGGACGAATACATTTTTCAACCTCCTCCTATTTTTTATTAATTTAATATATTACTTGCTGACACAAACTTATGTATGTCTCCGTCGTTTCCCAGCACCTTGAGTTCTAATTGAGATGGGGAAGCAAGGTTGACAGAAATTTAGCTTGTCTAAGTGATAGTCGAACTTAGACAGAAAGCCTAATGCACCTTCTCTGATTTGAAGGAATTTCAGTTTTTATCCTTGCAAAAACAATTTATGAACATAACCTTCGTTCTCTGTGTGACATTCAGGAAAAACGTCAAGCACGACTGACTACATTAGCTGGCAACGCGAGCAATGCATATATAGCTAGGAAGCATGTGATTTTATGCAAAATCAAATGCACAGTTTTTTTCACTTGAAGGTGATGTCATGCTTGAGGGCTCCAATGTGCAATCCGATGGGCCACTGCTCAGCATCTGTTGAAGTCTGTACAGGAAACGAGCAGGTCATTCAAGATCTGACAATGAATAATAGACTGAAATTCAAAAACAAATATAAAGCGACTGTGCTCGTCAACATGTACAAGAACCTTTAACGCTCTTAACAAGTACAATGAACGAGGGATGATTCACAAAACAGTTTTGACTCGCAATATGTTGTAATGATTTAATGTGCTGCTCGTGCCTGGCAGTTCTATCTCCATGGTAGTGTCTTGTTGAAGACAGTTAGAACCAGGAGAGCTGACAGGCTGGCAGCAAAGGTTGGTGGTGCTACGCTTATAGAAATAAACATCTCAGAAACTTACCAGTGTCTGTCCTCCGTAACACTGGCGACGAGGATGAGATCCGAACCCACGCGTGCAAAGCACAATGGATTGCTAATCCATTGTGCTTTGCACGCGTGGGTTTGGATCCCATCCTCGTCGCCAGTGTTGCAAGTGTTTTGTCATGATCTATACACTTGTTTCTTCTTCCCTGTTTTCATTCTCTTCTTTTTTTTTCTTCTGCTTTTCCTTTTCTTTTAGTTCTTTGTTCCTTGCCTTCTTTTATATTTTTAGTAAAGGGGATGTGTTGTAATGATTTAATGTGCTGCTCGTCCCTGGCAGTTCTATCTCCATGGTAGTGTCTTGTTGAAGACAGTTAGAACCAGGAGAGCTGACAGGCTGGCAGCAAACGTTGGTGGTGCTACGCTTAAAGAAATAAACATCTCAGAAACTTACCAGTGTATGTCCTCCGTAACACAATATTTCTTGTCCATGGTGGTAGGTTAATGCAGTGCTTGCTCCAAACACCTTTTAACACCATGTAATGAAAACAAGATTTGGAAGATGGTTATGTCTTACAAGAATGATTAAACCTATTTGTTATTGTACATCTTATGGTGAAGATGTGGTCTGTTTTTTGTGCTAGTGTGTTTTTGTGCTGCATTATTGCAATGTGGTTTTGTTGTACTGCATTGCTGTTGTTGTGTTGCATTCTGTTTTGACCGTTTTGTTGTTATGGGCACTGTTACATTTTGTTTTTTTACGTTACTTTGTGTATGTTATGTTATGGACTGTTGTTAACCTTAGAAATGCCAACAAAGACTGCTTTTCCACCTAATATCCAGAAATGGCTTGAAATTTCGTGTGAAAAGCAACAATTTAAGGTGGTAGAATAGTGCTGCCCCAGCTCTTCAACTACTTAAGACATCAGTGTGAGATGACATAGTTGGGTTCTGTCAAGGAACCTTTGTATTAGAGGGTTCTACCAGGGCTTCAAGTATGCTGGGAACATTCTAACAGTGTCATTTGATCGCTGAACTGTTGGATGGATGAGGTGAATAAGCTCCCCATGAAGAACACATTCAAGCCTACGGTGTTTTCTTACATGTGGTAAACACCACATAATTTGGCGACGAGGATGGAATAAAGCCCTGGGATTCACCTCAATATTTAGTGCCTAGACGCCTTCAGGTAATTGTTTGCTCTTTATAAACTTGAATAACATAACATAACATAACATAATATAACATAATGTATCAAGAGAAAGCTGCCTGCAGAAGCTGCAGTCACCATGTAACTTGGATGGGGAGGTGAGATCTGAGGAAGCAAGTTGTCACCAGTGTGTGCTGCTGTTTGGCTGCGAGGCAGAGAGGACCAGCTGTAGAGTCTTTAAGGGGGTGAGAGGTCCGGCATATGGTGTGTGTGGAGGTCATGGATGCTGAAACCCAGCTGCGTTTCACATCAGCCGTTACGAGGCTTTAACCCCCATCAACCACAGAAACTGAAGCGCTTGCTGGGAAACAGCCAAAAAAGCCTGTTTGTTGACGTGAGGAGCGTCAAAGGAAAGCCCTATCCCCTTTAGAAATCAACCAGATGGTATGCATGACGACACACAGCAGCCATCTTAAGTGTTTGGGACGATTTCTATTCACTGCAATAGATTTCAGGCCTATTGTTGTGACGCTACTGTCTGTGAATGCCGATTGTCCTGGCATTTCGGTGATTGGCACACCACATTACCAGACTGAGTTATTTTCTCAGGGCACCAACCGTGTTTTATCTAACAGTGATTGGCACATCATAGCAGCAGCAACGTGACAGATTGGTGAACAGCAGCACAGTTTGATATTTATGCTCAATGGTGATTTAACATTTGTGGATAGCCCATTTGTGTTTGATGATGATCGCTACTCATTCCGGTGATTGTCACACCTTTAAGGCAAGTCTATGTGACAAATAATGTGTTCTGCAGCTGGTAGTGTTTGGTGTAGCAGATCTTAGTGAGAGAACACTCAGTGGTCTGCTTATGTGACTGACAATGAGTGAACTGAGTGAAGACTGAGTGAACATGATGTTTCCTAACTGCTAGAGCGGTCGACCTTGGAGCTGGGGAACTGGGTTCGAGTCTCAGCAGAGAGGCTCAGCATCTTTTGATTCTGGGAAAATCACTTAATCTCCCTGTCCCTTAAAAAATGAATGTGTCCCTCGTCAAAACATATGGTGCTCATGTAAAGTGCTCTGATACCTTTGGGTCTAGTTTGCACTATATAAAACTCAACAAAAAAAAACTATTGTCGATACTGTAACTTGTCTATAACATTTTGGAGGAAAAATCATACTTATAGTACATCAAAATGCAGAATGTTACGCCACCTCCATTCTTCTTAAGTAGTCCTGGAGAACCAACAGTTAAGTGCAGAAATGGACAAAGAGTTTTGGGAATTACGCAAGAGTATGCAGCACAAGTTTTAGTGCAAAATGTAAACATTCTTTTTTACTTAACTGTCTAGGTGGTGAGGGATATGAGTACTAGAAAATTTGCCAGAGTTAAGTGCAGCTGAGCAGAGGTTGTTAAATGAATATGAAATGTGTATCTTGCACCTAGATTGTCATTATCTACCACAAGTTAGCACCATCATAGAGAGGAATTATTTTGGGTTAATAAGCAGGTTAAGGATGAGTCAGTAGAAAACTTTGTAACTAGTCTTAGGAAGTTGGAGGCTATTTGTAATATTGGAGGGGCAACAGAGGAAAGAATAAGGGATCAATTTGTATTGAAATATGCACATGACAAAATAAAGACAAATTGTGGTTGAAGTACAAACCACATTTGGAAGAGGTGGTTGCAATTGCTAAATGTGTGGAGCATATGGTTAAGTGTGTAGATGAATTAAGCACTGCAAAGAATAAGATGAAGGAAAGCAATGTAAAGCTCAATAACAAAAGTCCCACTGTTTCAGAGAAGAATACATTTATACAAGCTTCAGAAGGCAAATATGTACAAGAATTAAAAAGCACATGTTTTAGGTGTGATAAGACAGGTCACATGGCAAATGCAATGTTCTGTCTGGCTACACAAGTTATTTGCAATACCTTTGGAAAAAAAGGTTATTTCTCCAAGTGCTGCAGAAGTAAGATAAAGAAGGATGTTCAGCAAGAGGTTAAAGAGATTGTATTTCAGGCGGATGGCATCACATAAAGTAAAAATTGAGGCAGTTGATATTGAGATGAAGTTTGATTTATGTTCTCATCTTACCATGATCTGTATGAACACCTTTGACAATTTCTTCAAGGAAAAATTGAAGTTGTGTAAAATTGGTGTTTCCCTGGTGGGCTACAGCGGAGTACCTATAAAAATGGTTGGGTACTTTACAGTGTACGTGTATTGAGTTGGGAGGAAGAATGGTAGCTGGAAAGGTGCATGTTGCTAAAAGAGGGGATGCATTAGTGGGGTGGTCACATTGGCGTTTTTGGGAGTCATGTTAAAATCAAATGCTGATCCTCAGGACAGGTATAAGAGATAGATGACCCCTTAGTCACTTTTAAAAAAAAATTATTTTATTTCGAGACATTGCATTATACAGGAACAGAGGCAAGCAACACGCTTGCAGGCACACAATGATATACCAGACATTTGTCTATAAGCTTGCTCAAGCCATGCCATCAACTACCTTAGACACTTTTGATGACGAATCCAAAGATGTTTTCCAGGATGGGTTGGGCTGTCTCAAAGGTTACAAACATAATTTAAAATTTAAGGATGGAGCAAAAACGGTTGTTGCTAAAGTAAGAAGGATACCGTGATACCTTTTAATGAACAAGTTGGAGTACAGAAGGAAATAGAACAATTTATTGAGATGAGGATTATTGAACCAGGCAGCATAGTGGTTGGCTCCGATTGTGGTGGTTAAAAAAGTCAGTGGGGAAATTCATTCATGCATAGATCTGCGAGCACTTAACAGGGAGTTAATTGTGGATAGGTTTCCCCTGGCCAATACAGATGAGATTATCTCTACACTATCAGGTGCCAAATATTTCACAACTTTAGAACTAGCATCCGCTTATCATCAGGTGGAGTTAGATAAATCTTCACAGGAGTTGACTGCATTTGTCACACTGATAGGAACATTTACATTTCTGAGAATGCTGTTTGGTTTGGTCCCTGCAGCCTCGGTGTTCCAAAGAATTATGCCTAATGTACGTAAAGGATTTACAGGTGGGAAACGCTATCAGGATGATTTACAGATTTATGGGAGTATGAAGAAGGAACATTATTCAAGGGTGTGTAGGGTTTTGGAGAGGTAGAGGAATGAAGGCTTAACCTTGAGAAAAGACAAATGTAAGTTTTGTGTGCAAGAAGTTAATTATCTGGGACATCATATTTCAGGACAAGGGGTGTTTCCTAAAAAAGAGTTAGTTGACACCATTGTAAAGCTTCAGGAACCCTGTAGCCAGGAGCAGTTAGTATCTTTTTAAGGTATGGTAGAATACTACTGTAAATTTATCCCAGGTTATGCAGATAAGATACAAAATATAAGGAAGATGCTTGGCAAAATTGTGAGTTTTGAGTGGGATTTGGAGTGCCGCAACAAGTTCATCAGTCAAAGAAGATTTAAGAAATGCCCCCTATTTGCAAGCATTTATACCAAGTTTGGATACTTACATTATGACAGATGCCAGTGCCAAGGGCATTGGGGCTGTATTGCTTCAAGAAAAGAATAGTATGGAACATTTAATTGCTTGTGCATCTAGATGCTTAAAAGATTCAGAACTGAATCATTCAGTTATAGAAAAAGAGGCATTGGCAACTTATTGGGCATTGAGAAAATACTAAAACTTGATTTGGGGCATGAAGGTTAAAGTGCTTTCTGATCATAAACCGTTGAAAGAGGTTTTCTCAAAAAAAGGTTTGGATGCTATATCATCATGAATTTGGAGCTGGATTTTTTCATTACATGAGTATGATTTCACAGTCAGCTATATTCCAGGAGTAATTAATTGTTTGTCTGACTGTTTGTCACGCTTAGTGGATGTGAAATAAATTGATCGGAATGCTGAAAGGAGTTTCGATGATGAAGTAAATGCATGTGAAGTCACATTAGGTGCCATGGAGGAAGTAGAATGGAAGAGTAAGATAAACAAGGAGCACAAATTCTCTAAAGTAATTGAAATGACATTATTGGGGAAAGGTACACACTTGGAGAAACCCTGGTCTGTGATTTACGATGAGCTTTCAGGGATAAATGGAATTCTTACTCGTGGAACATAACTTGTACCATAACATGTGTATTTGTAAGCGCACATTCACCCCTAAAGGGGAATCTTGGTGCTGAATAACAGACGTTTATTGTTACCCAACTCAATGGTACACATTTTATCGACCTCAGAAAGGATAAGAGGCTGAGTGGACCCGCTGGGATTTGAACCTGTGACCATGAGGTCGAACAAAGGTTCTTGCAGTGGATGCATTAGTCCACTGAGCCACCAGACCCGGCTACCACCAGTTGGGGTGCATAGCAAATTACTATATTATGCACATGATGGTCACATGGGCATTGCGTAGATGAAAGAAAGATTAAGGTTATAATTTTGGTATCCAGGAATGAATAAGGAAGTAGAAAGGGTGGTGAGAGATTGCATGCAGTTTTGTGTGAGAGATAAGGTGTTAAAGAATAAACAAATGACTATGGTATGTAGAAAACTTCCAAAGTATCCTTGGAATGAAATTGCTATTGACATAGTATGACCTTTGCATGGTGAAAGTATTACTCCATACATAAGAATGGTGTTAGATTTGTATTCAAGGTGGATTAAGGTAGCTTGTGTTAGAGATATTTCAACTTTGAATGTAATCAAATTTCTTGAAGAAATAATTAAAAGGGAAAGCTATCCAAATGCTATTCTATCAGACAGTGGTCTCCAATTTTTTAAAAATTTTATTCAAGTCTACGGTGTTTTCTTACATGTGGTAAACACCACAATCAGTCAACTCAAAACTGCAGAGACTGTAGGTTGGATAACAAAACATTTTGATTAAAGGTATTTCTTGTCTTTGGTGGTAAGTTAAGGCACTGCTTGCTTGCTCTAAACACCTTTAGCCACTGTATTATGAAAACAGGTTTTGAAAGTGGTAATAATGTGTGACAAGGACATTTGTGCATATTTGATGTGTGGGATTTTGTTGTGATGGTGATGTGCTCAGTTTTTTTTATGATCCTGTGTTTTTGTGCCACATTACTGAAATGTGATTTTGTTCTACTGTACTACACTAGTTGTGCTGCAGTCTGTTTAGTTATGATGTGCCCTCTTATGTTTTGATTGTGATATGTTAATTTATGTATGTTATTGTGTTATGTCCTGTTTTTTACTTTAGATATGTCAACAAATGTTGCTACATTACCAGCCAAAAGCAGCAAATTACTTTAAAGTTCCCATGGCAAGCAACAATTTATTTCTGTCTAAGTTTGTAAAATAAGACTGTCCCCGCTCTTCAACTAAGACACAACGCGAGTCAGCCAAAAAATGTGGCACAGGGTTAGTCTAGAGTTACCCAGAGCTCACTTTATGTGATACAGCCCTGGGTGTCCAAAACTGTCACTCAATGCAGGTCTGTGTTTACAAGTTTTTTAAATGATAAAAGTAATCAATTTTGTTTTCAGTGTTTGTGGGGCATTCCACCATGTTCTCAAACTGGCCATCACAGGTATTTGAACAAATCCTTCCTGAAAAGGATGATAACAGGAATCTAATATAATTAACCATTAGGCCACTTGATTAAAGGGCTATTGCCAATGTCTATGCTCATTTGAAAAAGTTACGTAAAAACGTCATCTATCAGCTACAAGCCACCAGAATTCTTTGAACTTATTTTGGTGTCCTAATTAGTTTTATGCCTCTACTCTGTACAAAATGTGCTGTCTTGCATAATTAAAAGCATAAAGTGATTTCTGGATGAAGTCCACATGGGGATTGTAAGGGCCAAAGGTTCTTGGCAGAGGATCCACTTAACAGCCTGCTTCTCATTTTATCATTCTGTCAGTCAAGGTTATGTTTTCTTCTACAGGAGACCCATGTCAAGAGTCTTATGACCACTGCTTTAATTGATTATCATTAGTTTCCACCACCGACTGACTCTGCTAGTTCTTGAAGTCCACTCAATGTGATACTCTGTTAACATAGGCAACTACCACCCTTGTGGCAGGCCACAATACTACTTACGGGTGGTGGCAGTTGGGTATAGTAGTGAGGCACAGATCATTTTCCTGAGCCCCAGTGAGGAGAATGTCCAGTAGCCCTCCATGGAAATCTGTGAAGTAGGTCATGACTGCGCACCATCATTGCCCCTGACTGTGTGTGAATTATACATGAGCTGCTTGAATATATATGATGGAGCATACCCATGTTGTGTACCTACTGTGGATATAGAAGACCTAAGGTTTTCAGGGTGCTTTGTGGGGGAAGTCGTAGCCAGTGTTGTACTGTATTCCTTCTCCTTGCATGTTCCTCTGTGCTACTCCATAGGTTCTCCTTCCCTTTGGAATTCTTTGTAAAGTCAAGTGAGCTCTCTGGCCTTGAATCATTATGCTGAGTATGACCTTTTGTTGCAGTAGTCTCAAACCGAACCAACTTTGGAAGATCAAGGTATGACCTGGCCAGCAAGAAAGAGTGGACCAATGAGCTCAGGTTAACAGCAAGGTCAGGGGACACCCCTTACAGACACAAGGCAAATGATACCAGGTTTTGGCTGATAGTCAATGTTTTCTGTAAGGGGTATGTCCCTGGGATCGCTTTTTGACAGTTTCACCCAGAAATGGTTGCCATGGAGCTGTGTCCTACTCAAGAAATACACTTTGCTGTGATTTATTCTCCTAAATGTTTAAGAATAGCGTCAAATAGATATTAAAAAGGCACAGGCTTAAGGCTGATCCCTGTGGAACACCACAGATGACCGCACGAAAACTCAGTGTAAAAGGGGGATAAAGACTGCCTGCTTATGATTAGAGAGAAAGGATTTGATCCATTTCCACACGGTGCCTCAAATTCCCGCTTTTTCCAGTCTGTTCAGGAGAATGGCATGTTACACATGTCGAAAGCTGCCGACAGGTCTAGTAGAATCACAATGGTATTGGTGCCTAAATCAACACGGGTTTTGGTGAACTCGGTCACCTCAAGAAGTGCCATCTCAGTGCTGAATCCAGATCTGAACCCAGCACATTGTTTGCCTCAACAAACTTTGTGATCTGATGATTGACTGCAGATTCCACCATCTTTCCTCAAGCGGGAAGAAGTGAGATCGGTCTGTTGCTTGCCGGGCAGGACGGGTCCAAGTTAGGTTTTTTTAAGGGTGCAAGGACCAGTGCCTCCTTCCAGAATGTAAGCACTGAACCAGATTAAAGGGAAAGGTTATAAATAGCATTAACTGTGAGTTTAATGACTGAGATGTCCTTTTAAGGATATGCGGTGGACACAGATCAAGTGGCGAGTCAGAGTGAGCTTTTAGGATTAGTCCTCTAAGGATAGTTTCAAAGAAGGATATTGAGCTATTAGGCGCAGAGGAGATTAATCCAGGAGTGGCTATGCCGGTGTCTGTAGTGATGGAGAATTTAGAGTAGATGTTGAACACCTTATCATGGGAAAAGCCTGATAGGTTGTCAATGGACTCTTGGGAGGCAGGTGTCAACTGGTTCAGAACCGGGGGTTTTATTAAGGAGCTGACAATTTTGAAAATTGTACGAGGAGCGTTTTCTGCCTCATTACTTTGTTAAGAGAATAGTGAGGCTTTGCTTTTCAAATATTTTTGCTAAACTGTTTAAGAGCTATTTTATACCTTGATTTTTCTTCCTCTGAGAAGTTACATTTCCATATTCTTTCTAGGGCTTTACACTTTTGTTCTTCAGTTTTAAGAGAGGTAGAGAACCAGGACACCGAAACAGAGGTCCTGTTTTTTCCCCACTCTCAGAGGTATTATATCATCGAGAGAAGTCTTAAGATTCAAATTAAAAGAGGATACTACTAACTCGATATCAGTGCAGTGGCTGACTACAATATGGGAGCCAACCTTGTAAAAGAGGGCAGATCTCTCGGGGGCACATAGAGTTTAAATTAACTTTTGAGGAAGTGAGGACCCATCATATAGGCTGCCCTATTAGTGATGCACATCGATTTTAAAAGGATTCTTTCAGGCATGGGGAAACAACAGTATTTCAAACAATGACTGAGTAGTAGAGGTAGTTCTGGGGTGAGCTAAAGATGGTTTGGATGCAGCTTCCTGAATTTGAGACAAATGATTAAATAAGTAGCCTGGCACTTCCAAAATAAGGCATTACAATAATCAAGACAGCTCACAATTACATTCTGAGCCACTAAAGAGCAAGCCTAGCCTGGAAGCTGTAGCAAAACTTTACAAAGCAGTGTAATTAAGGTGAAGCAGGTGGAAGAGAGATTATTATTGACATATGCCAAAGTAGAGAGGTCACTATCCAGATGCACCTCCAGGTTTTGCAATGGTGAAGCAGGCACTGGTGCCATGCAGTCAGACAATGGCCAAAAGTTGGATAGTAAACTGAATATATATATCCAGTAACCAAATCAAATGAGCGCACACTCGGGATGATCGCCAAGTCAGAAATAAATTCAATAGTTCCTGTAATGCGGTTCGACTGAGGACAGTCTGGATCACACACAGAGTGAAACGTGAAACCTAGTTACAAACCCTGATCAAACACAAATGATGAACTGTCATGACAAATAGTGTCAATACATTCCAAGTGTGGCAGCCATCTTACAGCATGTTGAATACATACAAGTTGTATATAAAATAATGTCACATAATATAAATTTCACTTTTTTCGGCCAAAAATGGGAATTCACACCAAATGTATATAGCCCAAATATCATTAAGAATTTTTAGGAATTTTCATAACTTAACAATTAATTGTTAATTATTAATTCATAAAACACATATTGCGAAACACTATTAAGCCATGCTTGTTAATACACATGCAGCAAGGTCAATCAATCACTGTTATGAGCAGTGTCAAAAAATGAAAATTCCCAAATCTGGAAATATTCAGTGTCCAAAGAATTTTTTGCACGAAAATCCCTGCAATCAATCATGTTAATATACTTGGAGTGGTGAAGAAGGACATGGAACTCGTAGTGGGTCAACCTAAAGGGAAAATTAATAAATGGCAAAAATAGTGGCCAAGACCTAACATATTACCCTACATAGAAAGTTCACAGGATAAAACCCATAGTGGGTCTAATATGCATGGGGTGCACTTGGACACCTTCTAAATAGTATTAAGGTGACCTAAAAACTCTCAAATTTGGACAAATTGTCAACCCCTAAAATAAATTCCACAGAAGGCGGTTAGACTAGTGTCTAGAAGTACAGGGAAATTTAGGTACATTATAGCCTGTCATAGAAACTATCATAGAAAACCATAACAAACCGAGAAACCCCAATACTAATAAAAAGGAATCAAGAAGAAGTCCAAGAAAAAAACAATTAGTGTTAGTTAGCACATTAGAAAATGAAGAACTTCTTCTCTCTACGATGTGTATCACACGTTGGATGAGTTCTTGAAGAAAAGAGTAGGGAACCCAGTGCACAGTGACCCGAAGCATAAGTGGGTCTCTTCCTTTCCTACTGAAAATAAAATACAAACATTATACATTAAAAACAAGAAATACATGTGACACTACTGAAGTAGGTAACTCAACCATATACACTTGTCCACTTATAAAATACGCTGTTGTAATGAGGTTAAATATCAGTGTAGAGCAGAATTCAATAGCCACTACATGTTGGCAGCGAAAACAATCAATATGCAGCACACAAGAGAAAAGCTCAAAGGTGTACATTATTCCTCCTGTAAATGTATGCCCAGTTCTTCTTGCTGATTATGGCCTCCAGGGCTTTTGGTCTCTAAATCTAATTTATATCTAGATTCCTTTTTCTGTAACTTCAGTACTGAATTTCCCCCTCTAGGATCAACATGTATTTGTTCAATTGCAAAGTACCTAAGAAGGGAACGGTTAGACAGATGATATTTTTGGAAATGTCTTGCTATGGGATAATGTACATACTAATTATTTATTGCTCACATATGTTCTAATATTCTTTTCTTCACCATAAAGGTTGTGATACCAATATACCTTAGGTTACTAGGGCACTCAAGAATATAGATCACAAAATTAGAACTGCGGGTGAGGAATTGGGTAATCTTTCTATTGTTTTTAGGTGTTTTATATTCTTATTTCATATAGCTGTTGCAACACCCTTTGCAATGGCCACATGGGAAAAAAGCTTGTAAGTTGTGCTCTGTGCACTAGTGTTTCAGAGTGATGTCCCCATGTACTAGAATATCTCGCAATCTGCGCCCCCTTTTATACATGACTCTTGGTCTCTCATGTAAGGTATGACCAATGATGGGGTCACTGATATGAATGTCACATTTTTTGGTAAGGATCTTATGTATCTCTTGTGAGTTGCTGTTGTACGTGAGTATGACCCTAGTGTCATTTGAATTCACTTCGGATTCAGTAACTGTGTGATTTGTCAGGGTGTGCGATCTACTTAGTGGGCCCCCACATGTATTTTGATCATTGCCCCCGGGACCTGGCCCACCCAAGGGCCTAATAAAATGAAGCGCAGGAGCCTGCGCTTCTTTTCTTTTTCTTTTTGAAAGGATTTGCGTATCCAACGCGAATCCTGCTGAAATTCTTTTAAAAAAATGCTTTTTTTCTGGCAGTGGGGTTCCCTGTGGGACTACCTGAGCTGGCCTAGAGGGTCAGGATGTTTCTACCCTGCCCCCATTACTTGATTTTTAACCTTTTTTGACCTTTTTTCTTGTGACTTGGTTTAACTGAGTAACAAGGTGGCTGCCAACACTTCCTGGTTTGAAGTATCGGCAGCCAATCAGATCTCAGGCACAAGATTGGGAGGGTTCGCAGATCCTCCGCGGCCATATTTGTATTTCTCAGAAATATTTAAATTTCTCAGGAACTACTGAACGGATTTACACCATTTAACAAAAGAGTGCACTCTGGACCAAGAGCTACCTTTCTGCCAAATTTAGTGTAATTCCATTCAGCAGTTCGGACTGTAGCTGCGTCAACAGTCTCCTATGGAAATTAACATGGAGAAAAAGCGTTTTGGGACCCCCTTTTTCTCGGCCCCTGCTTGACAGATCACCCCGAAATTTTCCAGACAGCAGCTAAAGTGAGTGGGCCATTAACTTTGAAAATTTGGCAAAGATTCGTCAAACGGCGCCAAAGATATTGGCAAAAGAAAAAACACTTTTTGAATAGAAACAAGGTCCTAACTATAACTACCTACTAGCGACCGCCAGTAGGTTATATATATATATTCACTGAAAAAACCATTGGTTTCAGACACGTTATAGTTAGAAATTAGCATTTAAAAAACCTTTGAAATTCACTGAAAAAACCATAGGTTTTAGGGACAGTTATAGTTAGTTGGACATTTCACTCGTACAAAACCATAGAAATTCCCCCGTTATAGTTAGTTCAGCTAACTATAACTCGCGCCCCGCAATGCACTGCTGATGACGTCACATATTACATCACTCATGACATGGTCAGTGACATCACTGATGACATCACTGATGACATCACTGATGACATCTCAAATGACATCACTGATGACATCATCCAGTGACTGTGTGTTTCTGTAAAGTTTAAATATGTTTAATATATATAGGGAAAGGCGTATTGAAGAATGAGTGGGTGTATAAGTGTCTGAATGGATGATTTAGTACGTGAGTGACTGACTCTACAAGTGAGTGATTAAATGTATCTTACTGAATGCATGGGTTAGTGACTAAACTGTGTGAATGTCTGTATCCGTCTGTCTGTTGGTTTGTAAGCGGCTGCATGAGCTTTCTGAATAGCTACATGAGTGTCTACATGGGTTATTGATTGATTGTCTGAGTATCTGTATGGGTGCCTGAGTGTTTGTGTGGGTGGGGTGTGTGTGACTGTGCATAGATGTGTGAGTTGGTGATTCACTGGGTGCATGGTTTCAAGAGTGCATCTGTGATGGACTGTATGGGTGGGTGAGTGTGTGTATGGGTGTGTTAGTGATTGAATGTATATCTCAGTGGTACATGTGTGAGTAACTACATATGTGAAAGGCAGTATATATGTGTGTTGGAGTATATAAATGGCTATAAGTGAGAGTGTGTGATTGTGAGAGTGGCTGTATGGATGAGTGTGTACTTGTATCAGTGATTGTATAAGAGCGTAAGAATGTGCTAGTATTTGTATGAGTAAGTGAGCTGGTGTGTGTATAACTGTATAGGTGAGTAAATGGGTGTGTGATTAAGTTTTTTGCATGACTGACTAGGTGTGTGAGTACCTCTATGGATGAGTGGCGGTGTGTGAGTGTTTATATAGGTGTATGAGTGCATATGATAGTCCTGTACTGAGTGACTAAGTATGAGTGACTGTACGGGTGAGTGAGTGGATGTGTGTGTAGACCTAAGATTCAGTGAGTGTGTATGTAGTTTTTGGTGTTGGAGTGTCTATGGTTTTGAGAATGGCAGTCTGTAATTTAGAGTGGGTGTATCAAAAGTTATATTAGGGTGTGAGAAGATGCATGAAATTATCACATGGATGATGTCATCAGTGATGTCATTTGAGATGTCATCAGTGATGTCATCAGTGATGTCACTGACCATGTCATGAGTGATGTAATATGTGACGTCATCAGCAGTGCATTGCGGGGCGCGAGTTATAGTTAGCTGAACTAACTATAACGGGGGAATTTCTATGGTTTTGTACGAGTGAAATGTCCAACTAACTATAACTGTCTCTAAAACCTATGGTTTTTTCAGTGAATTTCAAAGGTTTTTAAATGCTAATTTCTAACTATAACGTGTCTGAAACCTATGGTTTTTCAGTGAATTTCAAAGGTTTTTTAAATGCTAATTTCTAACTATAACGTGCCTGAAACCTATGATTCTTTAAGTGAATTTCAAAGGTTTTTTAAATGCTAGTTTCTAACTATGCCTACAGAGGTAGGACATGTGAAGAAAGAAGAAAAAGCGCACAGAAAGAAGCAAAAGATGTGCAGAAAGAACCAACAGAGGAGCAGAAAGAGGCCTTGTTGCAAAATCATCCTGTGCCCACAACTTTTTCAGACGGGTACTGGTGGTAACTGACTCTGACTAACCAGAGCCAGTGCTATGCTAAAAGACACTTAGAATACAGTGAAAACTCCTACATACACTAGGGAACACTATGCGTTGGGGTACCCCTGTGATTAGCATGACCTCCTCTGCAAGTCCCTAGTACATAATAGGGCAGGGGGATTAAAACTACCTCTTAAAACGCGCTACAGGGCGCGTTTGCACAGTGGTGAAGGGAGGGGGGCCTGAGGTGACATGTGTGCAAACGCACCCCGTGGCGCGTTTTAAGTTGCGGGATTAAGTCCCTTGAATTCTGAGGGTCCCTGGGGCCCAACTAGCCCCCAGGTACCTACAGTTAGGACCACAGAGCTGAGTTGCAGAGAGGCGTTCCGAGGCCACACACCTTTTTCACCTCTCTGCAACGCAACTCTGTTGTGCTTACTGAAGGTACCTGGTGGGCTAGTTGGCCCCAGGGTCCCTCAGGATTCAAAGGGAATTAATTCCCCAACTTAAAACGCACCACAGGGCGTGTTTGCGCACATGTCACCTGAGGCCCGCCCCCTCCCTTCACCACTGTGCAAATGCGCCCCGTGGTGCGTTTTAAGTTGGGGATTAGGTCACCTTGAATCCTGAGGGTCCCTGGGGCCCAACTAGCCCACTAGGTACTTCCAGTAAGCACCACAGGCCTGCGTTGCAACGCCTGTAACAAATTGTGCAGTTGTGTTTAGGTAGTGAAGAGGGTCGTGCTGGGGGTAGTGTTTTAGGGTTTAGGGTAGTGCAGTGGTGTTTGTGTAGTGTAGGGGGTCATGCTGGGGGTAGATTTAGGGTTTAGGGTAGTGCAGTGGTGTTTGGGTAGTGTAGGGAGTCGTGCTGGGGGAGTGTGTTAGGGTTTAGGGTAGTGCAGTGGTGTTTGGGTAGTGTAGGGGGTCGTGCTGGGGGTAGTGTTTTAGGGTTTAGGGTAGTGCAGTGGTGTTTGGGTAGTGTAGGGGGTCGTGCTGGGGGTAGTGATATAGGGTAGTGCAGTGGTGTTTGGGTAGTGTAGGGGGTACTGCTGCGGGTAGTGTTTTAGGGTTTAGGGTAGTGCAGTGGTGTTTGGGTAGTGTAGGGGTACTGCTGGGGGTAGTTTTTTAGGGTTTAGGGTAGTGCAGTGGTGTTTGGGTAGTGTAGGGGGTCATGCGGGGGGTAGTGTTTTAGGGTTTAGGGCAGTGCAGTGGTGTTTGGGTAGTGTAGGGGGTCGTGCTGGGGGAGTGCTTTAGGGTTTAGGGCAGTGCAGTGGTGTTCGGGTAGTGTAGGGGGTCGTGCTGGGGGAGTGTTTTAGGGTTTAGGGCAGTGCAGTGGTGTTCGGGTAGTGTAGGGGGTCGTGCTGGGGGAGTGTTTGAGGGTTTAGGGCAGTGCAGTCGTGTTCGGGTGGTGTATGGGGTTGTGCTGGGGGTAGTATTTTAGGGTTTAGGGTAGTGCAGTGGTGTTCGGGTAGTGTAGGGGGTCGTGCTGGGGGTAGTGTTCTAGGGTTTAGGGCAGTGCAGTGGTGTTTGGGCAGTGTAGGGGGTAATGCTGGGGGTGGTGTTTTAGGGTTTAGGGCAGTGCAGTGGTGTTCGGACAGTGTAGGGGGTCGTGCTGGGGGTGGTGTTTCAGGGTTTAGGGCAGTGCAGTGGTGTTCAGGCAGTGTAGGGGGTGGTGTTTCAGGGTTTAGGGCAGTGCAGTGGTGTTCGGGCAGTGTAGGGGGTCGTGCAGGGGTGGTGTTTCAGAGTTTAGGGCAGTGGTGTTCGGGCAGTGTAGGGGGTCGTGCTGGGGGTGGTGTTTCAGGGTTTGGGGCAGTGCAGTGGTGTTCGAGCAGTAAAGGGGGTCGTGCTGGGGGTGGTGTTTCAGGGTTTAGGGCAGTGCAGTGGTGTTCGGGCAGTGTAGGGGGCGGTGCAGGGGGTGGTGTTTCAGGGTTTAGGGCAGTGCAGTGGTGTTCGGGCAGTGTAGGGGGTGGTGCAGGGGGTGGTGTTTCAGGGTTTAGGGCAGTGCAGTGGTGTTCGGGCAGTGTAGGGGGTCATGCAGGGGTGGTGTTTCAGGGTTTAGGGCAGTGCAGTGGTGTTCGGGCAGTATAGGGGGTCGTGCTGGGGCTGGTGTTTCAGGGTTTAGGGCAGTACAGTGGTGTTCGGGCAGTGTAGGGGGTCGTGCTGGGGCTGGTGTTTCAGGGTTTAGGGCAGTGCAGTGGTGTTCGGGCAGTGTAGGGGGTCGTGCTGGGGCTGGTGTTTCAGGGTTTAGGGCAGTGCAGTGGTGTTCGGGCAGTGTTAGTGGTCGTGCTGGGGCTGGTGTTTCAGGGTTTAGAGCAGTGCAGTGGTGTTCGGGCAGTGTAGGGGGTCATGCTGGGGCTGGTGTTTCAGGGTTTAGGGCAGTGCAGTGGTGTTCGGGCAGTGTAGGGGTCTTGCTGGGGCTGGTGTTTCAGAGTTTAGGGCAGTGCAGTGGTGTTCGGGCAGTGTAGGGGGTCATGCTGGGGCTGGTGTTTCAGGGTTTAGGGCAGTGCAGTGGTGTTCGGGCAGTGTAGGGGTCTTGCTGGGGCTGGTGTTTCAGGGTTTAGGGCAGTGCAGTGGTGTTCGGGCAGTGTAGGGGGTCGTGCTGGGGGTGGTGTTTCAGTGTTTAGGGCAGTGCAGTGGTGTTCGGGCAGTGTAGGGGGTCGTGCTGGGGCTAGTGTTTCAGGATTTAGGGCAGAGCAATGGTGTTCAGGCAGTGTAGGGGTTTTGATGGAGGTGGTGTTTCAGGGTTTAGGGCAGTGCAGTGGTGTTCGTGCAGTGTAGGGGGTGGAGTTTCAGGGTTTAGGGCAGTGGTGTTCAGGCAGTGTAGGGGTCTTGCTGGGGTTGATGTTTCAGGGTTTAGGGCAAGTGCAGTGGTGTTCGGGCAGTGTAGGGGGTCGTGCTGGGGGTGGTGTTTCAGGGTTTAGGGCAGTGCAGTTATGTTCCGGCAGTGTAGGAGGTCGTGCAGGGGGTGGTGTTTTAGGGGTTTAGGGCAGTACAGTGGTGTTCGGGCAGTGTAGGGGGTCGTGCTGGGGGTGGTGTTTCAGGGTTTAGGGCAGTGCAGTGGTGTTTGGGCAGTGTAGGGTGTCGTGCTGAGGGTGGTGTTTCAGGGTTTAGGGCAGTGCAGTGGTGTTCGGCCAGTGTAGGGGGTCGTGCAGGGGTGGTGTTTCAGGGTTTAGGGCAGTGCAGTGGTGTTTGGGCAGTGTAGGGGGTCGTGCAGGGGGTAGTGTTTCAGTGTTTAGGGCAGTGCAGTGGTGTTCGGCCAGTGTAGGTGGTCTTGCTGGGGGTGGTGTTTCAGGCTTTAGTGCTGTGGTGTTCGGGCAGTTTAGGGGTCTTGCTGGGGGTGGTGTTTCAGGGTTCGGGCAGTGTAGGGGGTCGTGCAGGGGGTGGTGTTTCAGGGTTTAGGGCAGTGCAGTGGTGTGCGGGCAGTGTAGGGGGTCGTGCTGGGGGTGGTGTTTCAGGGTTTAGGGCAGTGCAGTGGTGTTCGGGCAGTGTAGGGGGTCGTGCTGGGGGTGGTGTTTCAGGGTTTAGGGCAGTGGTGTTCGGGCTGTGTAGGGGGTCTTGCTGGGGGTGATGTTTCAGGGTTTAGGGCAGTGCAGTGGTGTTCGGGCAGTATAGGAGGTCTTGCTGGGGGTAGTGTTTCAGGGTTTAGGGCAGTGCAGTGGTGTTCGGGCAGTGTAGGGGGCGTGCTGGGGGTGTTGTTTCAGGGTTTAGGGCAGTGCAGTGGTGTTCGGGCAGTGTAGGGGGTCGTGAAGGGGGTGGTGTTTCAGGGTTTAGGGCAGTGCAGTGGTGTTCGGGCAGTGTAGGGGGTCGTGCTAGGGTTGGTGTTTCAGGGTTTAGGGCAGTGCAGTGGTGTTCGGGCAGTGTAGGGGGTCGTGCAGGGGCTGGTGTTTCAGGGTTTAGGGCAGTGCAGTGGTGTTCAGGCAGTGTAGGGGGTTGTGCTGGGGGTAGTGTTTTAGGGTTTAGGGTAGTGCAGTTGTGCTTGTGTAGTGTAGGGGTCGTGCTGGGGGTAGTGTTTTAGGGTTTAGGGTAGTGCAGTGGTGTTCGGGTAGTGTAGGGGTCGTGCTGGGGGAGTGTTTGAGGGTTTAGGGCAGTGCAGTCGTGTTCGGGTGGTGTATGGGGTTGTGCTGGGGGTAGTATTTTAGGGTTTAGGGTAGTGCAGTGGTGTTCGGGTAGTGTAGGGGGTCGTGCTGGGGGTAGTGTTCTAGGGTTTAGGGCAGTGCAGTGGTGTTTGGGCAGTGTAGGGGGTAATGCTGGGGGTGGTGTTTTAGGGTTTAGGGCAGTGCAGTGGTGTTCGGACAGTGTAGGGGGTCGTGCTGGGGTGGTGTTTCAGGGTTTAGGGCAGTGCAGTGGTGTTCGGGCAGTGTAGGGGGTGGTGTTTCAGGGTTTAGGGCAGTGCAGTGGTGTTCGGGCAGTGTAGGGGGTCGTGCAGGGGGTGGTGTTTCAGGGTTTAGGGCAGTGGTGTTCGGGCAGTGTAGGGGGTCGTGCTGGGGGTGGTGTTTCAGGGTTTGGGGCAGTGCAGTGGTGTTCGAGCAGTAAAGGGGGTCGTGCTGGGGGTGGGGTTTCAGGGTTTAGGGCAGTGCAGTGGTGTTCGGGCAGTGTAGGGGGCGGTGCAGGGGGTGGTGTTTCAGGGTTTAGGGCAGTGCAGTGGTGTTCGGGCAGTGTAGGGGGTGGTGCAGGGGGTGGTGTTTCAGGGTTTAGGGCAGTGCAGTGGTGTTCGGGCAGTGTAGGGGGTCATGCAGGGGGTGGTGTTTCAGGGTTTAGGGCAGTGCAGTGGTGTTCGGGCAGTATAGGGGGTCGTGCTGGGGCTAGTGTTTCAGGATTTAGGGCAGAGCAATGGTGTTCAGGCAGTGTAGGGGGTTTTGATGGAGGTGGTGTTTCAGGGTTTAGGGCAGTGCAGTGGTGTTCGTGCAGTGTAGGGGGTGGAGTTTCAGGGTTTAGGGCAGTGGTGTTCAGGCAGTGTAGGGGGTCTTGCTGGGGTTGATGTTTCAGGGTTTAGGGCAAGTGCAGTGGTGTTCGGGCAGTGTAGGGGGTCGTGCTGGGGGTGGTGTTTCAGGGTTTAGGGCAGTGCAGTGGTGTTCCGGCAGTGTAGGAGGTCGTGCAGGGGGTGGTGTTTTAGGGGTTTAGGGCAGTACAGTGGTGTTCGGGCAGTGTAGGGGGTCATGCTGGGGGTGGTGTTTCAGGGTTTAGGGCAGTGCAGTGGTGTTCGGGCAGTGTAGGGTGTCGTGCTGAGGGGTGGTGTTTCAGGGTTTAGGGCAGTGCAGTGGTGTTCGGCCAGTGTAGGGGGTCGTGCAGGGGTGGTGTTTCAGGGTTTAGGGCAGTGCAGTGGTGTTTGGGCAGTGTAGGGGGTCGTGCAGGGGGTAGTGTTTCAGTGTTTAGGGCAGTGCAGTGGTGTTCGGCCAGTGTAGGTGGTCTTGCTGGGGGTGGTGTTTCAGGCTTTAGTGCTGTGGTGTTCGGGCAGTTTAGGGGGTCTTGCTGGGGGTGGTGTTTCAGGGTTCGGGCAGTGTAGGGGGTCGTGCAGGGGGTGGTGTTTCAGGGTTTAGGGCAGTGCAGTGGTGTGCGGGCAGTGTAGGGGGTCGTGCTGGGGGTGGTGTTTCAGGGTTTAGGGCAGTGCAGTGGTGTTCGGGCAGTGTAGGGGGTCGTGCTGGGGGTGGTGTTTCAGGGTTTAGGGCAGTGGTGTTCGGGCTGTGTAGGGGTCTTGCTGGGGGTGATGTTTCAGGGTTTAGGGCAGTGCAGTGGTGTTCGGGCAGTATAGGAGGTCTTGCTGGGGGTAGTGTTTCAGGGTTTAGGGCAGTGCAGTGGTGTTCGGGCAGTGTAGGGGGCGTGTTGGGGGTGTTGTTTCAGGGTTTAGGGCAGTGCAGTGGTGTTCGGGCAGTGTAGGGGGTCGTGAAGGGGGTGGTGTTTCAGGGTTTAGGGCAGTGCAGTGGTGTTCGGGCAGTGTAGGGGTCGTGCTAGGGTTGGTGTTTCAGGGTTTAGGGCAGTGCAGTGGTGTTCGGGCAGTGTAGGGGGTCGTGCAGGGGCTGGTGTTTCAGGGTTTAGGTCAGTGCAGTGGTGTTCAGGCAGTGTAGGGGGTTGTGCTGGGGGTAGTGTTTTAGGGTTTAGGGTAGTGCAGTTGTGCTTGTGTAGTGTAGGGGTCGTGCTGGGGGTAGTGTTTTAGGGTTTAGGGTAGTGCAGTGGTGTTTGTGTAGTGTAGGGGGTCATGTTTTAGGGTAGTGCAGTGGTGTTTGGGTAGTGTAGGGGGTCGTGCTGGGGGTAGTGTTTTAGGATTTAGGTTAGTGCAGTGGTGTTTGGGTAGTGTAGGGGGTCGTGCTGGGGGTAGTGTTTTAGGGTTTAAGGTAGTGCAGTGGTGTTTGTGTAGTGTAGGGGGTCGTGCTGGGGGTAGTGTTTTAGGGTTTAGGGTAGTGCAGTGGTGGTTGTGTAGTGTAGGGGGTCGTGCTGGGGGTAGTGTTTTAGGGTTTAGGGTAGTGCAGTGGTGTTTGTGTAGTGTAGGGGTCATGTTTTAGGGTAGTGCAGTGGTGTTTGGGTAGTGTAGGGGGTCGTGCTGGGTTCTAGTGTTTTAGGATTTAGGTTAGTGCAGTGGTGTTGGGGTAGTGTTTTAGGGTTTAGGGTAGTGCAGTGGTGTTTGTGTAGTGTAGGGGGTCATGCTGGGGGTAGTGTTTTAGGGTTTAGGGTAGTGCAGTGGTGTTTTTGTAGTGTAGGGGGTCATGTTTTAAGATGCAACGCTCCAATACCTCACCAGTCTGCACTACATAAAACTGCAAAAAAACTAAAAATAAAAAGTGTTTTGCACACTTTTGTCATTGGGCTATATGTGGGCTACATCTGGGTAATATTTGTGCTACATTTGGGCTCTTTTTTCACTGGTGGCCATCTTGGAAGACTTCTTTGTTATGAAGTTTCCTAATTTCCTCATTTACTGCAGTCTCCTCAGTAGGAAATGCTTTCAGTTTTTACTTTGATTCCATCGAGAAGGCATTGAGATGTGTCACACATTTGCCATAAATTCAGAATGTTATTACTTTAGTTGTTCATTAGATCACTGTAGTAAAGCTACTGCTCACCAAGGAGTTAACTGGAAGTCTACTGCTGGTATTGAAAGTGATTGTTTCAGTCTGCATGTCAGAATTTTCTAATGAAATAGAAGAGGATTTGAGATCTCACTTAAAACATGCACTACATTTTCTTTTGCAGCACTAACCATAATTTCTGTGGCAAAATGAACCCCTCATTTTGTTCCTTTTTAAATTAAATGTTTTAAGTGTTACCAGTGTATTCCAATCAAGATGGCTTCAGGTGTGCCATACTTTTGTCATAAGTAAGGCTGTTAGCACTCTAGTTGTTCTTTAGAACACTCTGGGAAGCTGCAGTAGAACACAAAGGCATCAACTGACAGGCTGCTCCTGTTGAAATATAACAGGAAGATATTTGAGATCTCACTTAAAACATGTCCTAATTTTTCTTTCTACAGCACTAACCATAATTTCTATGGCAAAATGAACCCCTAATTTTGTTCCTTTTTAAATTAAATGTATTAAGTGTTACCAGTTTATTCCAATCAAGATGGCTTCAGGTGTGCCATACTTTTGTCATAAGTAAGACTGTTAGCGCTCTAGTTGTTCTTTAGAACACTCTGGGAAGCTGCAGTAGAACACAAAGGCATCAACTGACAGGCTGCTCCTGTTGAAATATAACAGGAAGATATTTGAGATCACACTTGAAACATGTCCTAATTTTTCTTTCAACAGCACTAACCATAATTTCTATGACAAAATGAACCCCATCATTTTGTTCCTTTTTAAATTAAATGTTTTAAGTGTTACCAGTTTATTCCAATCAAGATGGCTTCAGGTGTGCCATACTTTTGTCATAAGTAAGACTGTTAGCGCTCTAGTTGTTCTTTAGAACACTCTGGGAAGCTGCAGTAGAACACAAAGGCATCAACTGACAGGCTGCTCCTGTTGAAATATAACAGGAAGATATTTGAGATCACACTTGAAACATGTCCTAATTTTTCTTTCCAGAGCACTAACCATAATTTCTATGACAAGATGAACCCCATCATTTTGTTCCTTTTTAAATTAAATGTTTTAAGTGTTACCAGTTTATTCCAATCAAGATGGCTTCAGGTGTGCCATACTTTTGTCATAAGTAAGGCTGTTAGCACTCTAGTTGTTCTTTAGAACACTCTGGGAAGCTGCAGTAGAACACAAAGGAATCAACTGACAGTCTCTGCCCTTGTTGGATGTACATGTTTTACTGAGAATGCCAGACTTCATTCTCACATGACTGAGAAAGATAATGTGAATTTACAGAAAATATGCTCTCATTTTAGCTTCTGGAGCACCTTCCAAAACTCTATGGGACAAGCATGTGAAAATAGTTTTCTCTCAAACATGATTCATGATATCCCAGCAGAAGGTTTTTCACAGGGTAAAATCACCTTAGAACACACCACAATTCCTGAAATTAGTATGGTACCATCAACAAATGAATTCTAATGTAACTAAAGTCTGTTATCACCCTTTATAGTTCTCCTTTTGGTAACCCTCAAAATCTTCGATTCACTACAATGCATTTCAATGGGGTACTATCATTTATATTGGTCCCAAGATGGCTGCCAGCAATTCCAGGATGAAGTGCTGACAGCCAATCAGATCTCACGATGACATGTGTGGTTAGGCTCCACCCAGATATATGTGTTTTTACTTTTGATTTTCTCAGCAACTACTGAACGGATTTATACTATTTAACAAAAGGGTTCTTTCTGAACCAAGAACTACCTCTTTGCCAAATTTGGTGTAATTCCGTTCAGCAGTTCGGGCTGTAGCCTTGCATAAAGTTTCCTATGGGAAATTGATTTTTGACTCTTATTTTTTAATTTCTCCGCAACTACTGAACGGATTTACACCATTTAAGAAAAAGGGTTCTTTCTGAACCAAGAACTACCTCTTTGCCAAATTTTGTGTAATTCCTTTCAGCAGTTCGGGCTGTAGCCGTGGCTAAAGTTTCCTATGGGAAAATGAATGGGGAAAACACGTTTTGGGACCCCCCTTTTGTCTCAGCCCCCGCTTGACGAATCACCCCGAAACTTTCAGGGTAGGAGCGGACCGGAGCGGGCAATAAAGTTTGAAAATTTCACGAAGATTCGTCAACCGACGCAAGAGTTATTTCAAATAGAATGTTGCGGATTTCCTATGGAAAATAGGTCCTAACTATAACTATCTACTGGCGACCGCCAGTAGATAATATATACATATTATCTACTGGCGGTCGCCAGTAGATAGTTATAGTTAGGACCTAGTTTCCTTAGGAAACGCGTTTGTTGTTTTCTCAATATCTTTGGCGCCGGTTCACGAATCTTCGTGAAATTTTCAAAAATCGGAGCCTGCTCCGGTCAGCTCCTGTCTTGAAAGTTTCGGGGTAATTCGGCAAGCGGGGGCCGAGAAAAAAGGGGGGTCCCAAAAAGTGTTTTCTCCATGTTAATTCCCTTAGGAAATTTTAGACAAAGCTACAGCCCGAACTGCTGAACGGAATTACACCAAACTTGGCAAAAGGTAGCCCTTGGTTCAGAAAGAGACCTTTTGTTAAATGGTGTAAATCCGTTCAGTAGTTCCTGAGAAATTAAAAAATAGAGGTCAAAAAATGCATTTCCCATAGGAAACTTTAGACACGGTTACAGCCGAAACTGCTGAATGGAATTACACCAAATTTGGCAAAAAGGTAGCCCTTGGTTCAGAAAGAGACCTTTTTTAAATGGTGTAAATCCGCTCAGTAGTTGCTGAGAAAATCAAAAATAAAGGTTTTGATATCTACGGCCGCGGTGGATCCGCGCACCCTCCCGATCACAAGCTTTATTCTAATTGGCTGTCAACACTCCAAACCAGGAAGAGTTGGCAGCCATCTTATGCCTCGGTAACCGAGGCACAAGAAAACAGGGAAACTAAGGCGCAAAACAAGAAAAGGGGGCAGGGTAGAAACACCCTGACCCCCTAGGCCTGCTCAAAATAATTATTAAATAAAGGCGGGCCCCGGGGGATGGGGTCCCCGGGGCCAATAGAGGCCTTAGGAGGGGGGGCCATGCAGCCCCCTTTCCTATAAAAATACAATATGTGTGGCCATGCCCCGGGGGATGGGGTCCCCGGGGCCGGAATTGGCCACGGGAGGGGGGCCCACGCGGCCCCCCTCCCATTTACATTTTTTTTTTTTTAAAAAGGGGCCAGGCCATGGGGGATGGGGTCCCCAGGGCACAAAAAAAGGGAAGAGAAGGGGGGCCACACAGCCCCCCTTCTTAAAAAAAAAAAAGCCGGCATTGCGGATAGGCCCTGCCCCCTCCCTGCAACACTCAGCAAACGCGCACCCTGACGCGTTTAAAGTTGGGTAATTAATTCCCCTTGAATACTGAGGGGCCCTGGGGGCCAACTAGCCCACCAGATACCTCCAGTATGCGCCAGGGAGCTGCGTTGCAGAGAGGTGTTCAGAGGCCACGCCCCTTTTTACACCTCTCTGCAACGCAGCTCTGTGACGCTTACTGGAGGTACCTGGTGGGCTAGTTGGACCCCAGGGACCCTCAGGATTCAAGGGGACTTAATCCCCCAACTCAAAACACGCCACGGGGCGTGTTTGCACAGTGGTGAAGGGAGGGGGCGGGGCCTGAGGTGACATGTATGCAAACACGCCCTGTGGCGCGTTTTAAGTTGGGGAATTAATTCCTCTTCAATCCTGAGGGCCCCTGGGGGACAACTAGCCCACCAGGTATCTCCAGTAAGCGCCACAGGCCTGCGTTGCAGAGAGGTGGTCCAGGCCACGCCCCTTTACACCTCTCTGCAACGCAGCTCTGTGGTGCTTACTGGAGGTACCTCGTGGGCTAGTTGGACCCCAGGGACCCTCAGGATTCAAGGGACTTTATCCCTCAACCTAAAACGTGCCACGGGAGCGTTTGCACAGTGGTGAAGGGAGGGGCGGGGCCTGAGGTGACATGTGTGGAAACACGCCCTGTGGCACGTTTTAAGTTGGGGAATTGATACCCCTTCAATACTGAGGGCCCCTGGGGGCCAACTAGGCCACCAGGTACCTCCAGTAAGTGCCACAGGCCTGCGTTGCAGAGAGGTGGTCCAGGCCACGCCCCTTTTTACACCTCTGTGCAACGCAGCTCTGTGGCGCTTACTGGAGGTACCTAGTGGGCTAGTTGGACCCCAGGGACCCTCAGGATTCAAGGGGACTTAATCTCCCAACTTAAAACGGCCACAGGGCGTGTTTGCACACGTCACCTCAGTCCCCCACCTCCCTTCACCACTGTGCAAACGCGACCCGTGGTGCGTTTTAAGAGGTAGTTTTAATCCCCCTGCCCTATTATGTACTAGGGCCTTACAGAGGAGGTCATGCTAATCACAGGGGTACCCCAACGCATAGTGTTCCCTAGTGTATGTAGGTGTTTTCACTGTATTCTAAGTATCTTTTAGCATAGCACTGGCTCTAGGCCTGGTTAGTCTGAGTCAGTTACCACCAGTACCCATCTGAAAATTTGTGGGCACAGGATGATTTTGCAACAAGGCCTCTTTCTGATCCTCTGTTGGTTCTTTCTGCACATGTCTTGCTTCTTCCTGCACTTTTGTTCGTCTTTGTGGACTTCTGTTGCTTCTTTCTGCATTTCTTTTGCTTCTTTCTGTGCGTTTTTTCTTCTTTCTTCACATGTCCTACCTCTGTAGGCATAGTTAGAAACTAGCATTTAAAAAACCTTTGAAATTGACTTAAAAAACCATAGGTTTCAGGCATGTTATAGTTAGAAATTAGCATTTAAAAAACCTTTGAAATTCCCTGAAAAAACCATAGGTTTCAGGCATGTTAAAGTTAGAAATTAGCATTTAAAAAACCTTTGAAATTCACTGAAAAAACCATAGGTTTCAGGCACGTTATAGTTAGAAATTAGCATTTAAAAAACCTTAGAAATTCACTGAAAAAACCATAGGTTTCAGGGGCGTTATAGTTAGTTGAACATTTCACTCGTACAAAACCATAGAAATTCCCCCGTTATAGTTAGTTCAGCTAACTATAACTCGCGCCCGCAATGCACTGCTGATGACGTCACATATTACATCACTCATGACTTGATCAGTGACATCACAGATGACATCACTGATGACATCTCAAATGACATCACTGATGACATCATCCAGTGACTGTGTGTTTCTGTAAAGTTTAAATATGTTTAATATATATAGGGAAAGGCGTATTGAAGAATGAGTGGGTGTATAAGTGTCTGAATGGATGATTTAGTAGGTGCGTGACTGACTCTACAAGTGAGTGATTAAACGTATCTTACTGAATGCATGGGTTAGTGACTAAACTGTGTGAATGTCTGTATCCGTCTGTCTGTTGGTGTGTAAGCGGCTGCATGGGTTTGTGAATAGCTACATGAGTGTCTACATGGGTTATTGATTTGTTGTCTGAGTATCTGTATGGGTGCCTGAGTGTTTGTGTGGGTGGGATGTGTGTGACTCTGTGGATAGATGTGTGAGTGGGTGATTCACTGGTTGCATGGTTTCAAGAGTGCATCTGTGATGGACTGTATGGGTGGGTGAGTGTGTGTGTGGGTGTGTTAGTGAGTGAATGTATATCTCAGTGGTACATGTGTGAGTAACTACATATGTGAAAGGCAGTATATATGTGTGTTGGAGTATATAAATGGCTATAAGTGAGAGTGTGTGATTGTGAGAGTGGCTGTATGGATGAGTGTGTGCTTGTATCAGTGATTGTATAAGAGCGTAAGAATGTGCTAGTATTTGTATGTGTAAGTGAGCTGGTGTGTGTATAACTGTATAGGTGAGTAAATGGCAGTGTGATTAATTATTAGCATGACTGACTAGGTGTGTGAGTACCTCTATGGATGAGTGGCGGTGTGTGAGTGTCTATATAGGTGTATGAGTGCATATGATAGTCCTGTACTGAGTGACCGTAAGTATGAGTGACTGTACGGGTGAGTGAGTGGATGTGTGTGTAAACCTAAGAATCAGTGAGTGGGTATATTAGGGTGTAAGAAGATGCATCAAATTATCACATGGATGATGTCATCAGTGATGTCATCAGTGATGTAATTTGAGATGTCATCAGTGATGTCATCAGTGATGTCACTGACCATGTCATGAGTGATGTAATATGTGACGTCATCAGCAGTGCATTGCGGGGCGCGAGTTATAGTTAGCTGAACTAACTATAACGGGGAATTTCTATGGTTTTGAACGAGTGAAATGTCCAACTAACTATAACGCCCATGAAACCTATGGTTTTTTCAGTGAATTTCAAAGGTTTTTTAAATGCTAATTTCTAACTATAACGTGCCTGAAACATATGTTTTTTTCAGTGAATATATATATATATATATATATATATATTCACTGAAAAACCATAGGTTTTAGGGACAGTTATAGTTAGTTGGACATTTCACTCGTACAAAACCATAGAAATTCCCCGTTATAGTTAGTTCAGCTAACTATAACTCGCGCCCGCAATGCACTGCTGATGACGTCACATATTACATCACTCATGACATGGTCAGTGACATCACTGATGACATCACTGATGACATCTCAAATGACATCACTGATGACATCACCGATGACATCATCCAGTGACTGTGTGTTTCTGTAAAGTTTAAATATGTTTAATATATATAGGGAAAGGCGTATTGAAGAATGAGTGGGTGTATAAGTGTCTGAATGGATGATTTAGTACGTGAGTGACTGACTCTACAAGTGAGTGATTAAATGTATCTTACTGAATGCATGGGTTAGTGACTAAACTGTGTGAATGTCTGTATCCGTCTGTCTGTTGGTTTGTAAGCGGCTGCATGGCTTTCTGAATAGCTACATGAGTGTCTACATGGGTTATTGATTGATTGTCTGAGTATCTGTATGGGTGCCTGAGTGTTTGTGTGGGTGGGGTGTGTGTGACTCTGTGCATAGATGTGTGAGTTGGTGATTCACTGGGTGCATGGTTTCAAGAGTGCATCTGTGATGGACTGTATGGGTGGGTGAGTGTGTGTATGGGTGTGTTAGTGATTGAATGTATATCTCAGTGGTACATGTGTGAGTAACTACATATGTGAAAGGCAGTATATATGTGTGTTGGAGTATATAAATGGCTATAAGTGAGAGTGTGTGATTGTGAGAGTGGCTGTATGGATGAGTGTGTACTTGTATCAGTGATTGTATAAGAGCGTAAGAATGTGCTAGTATTTGTATGAGTAAGTGAGCTGGTGTGTGTATAACTGTATAGGTGAGTAAATGGGTGTGTGATTAACTTTTTTGCATGACTGACTAGGTGTGTGAGTACCTCTATGGATGAGTGGCGGTGTGTGAGTGTTTATATAGGTGTATGAGTGCATATGATAGTCCTGTACTGAGTGACTAAGTATGAGTGACTGTACGGGTGAGTGAGTGGATGTGTGTGTAGACCTAAGAATCAGTGAGTGGGTATGTAGTTTTTGATGTTGGAGTGTCTATGGTTTTGAGAATGGCAGTCTGTAATTTAGAGTGGGTGTATCAAAAGTTATATTAGGGTGTGAGAAGATGCATGAAATTATCACATGGATGATGTCATCAGTGATGTCATTTGAGATGTCATCAGTGATGTCATCAGTGATGTCACTGACCATGTCATGAGTGATGTAATATGTGACGTCATCAGCAGTGCATTGCGGGGCGCGAGTTATAGTTAGCTGAACTAACTATAACGGGGGAATTTCTATGGTTTTGTATGAGTGAAATGTCCAACTAACTATAACTGTCCCTAAAACCTATGGTTTTTTCAGTGAATTTCAAAGGTTTTTTAAATGCTAATTTCTAACTATAACGTGTCTGAAACCTATGGTTTTTTCAGTGAATTTCAAAGGTTTTTAAATGTTAATTTCTAACTATAACGTGCCTGAAACCTATGATTTTTTAAGTGAATTTCAAAGGTTTTTTAAATGCTAGTTTCTAACTATGCCTACAGAGGTAGGACATGTGAAGAAAGAAGTAAAAACGCACAGAAAGAAGCAAAAGATGTGCAGAAAGAACCAACAGAGGAGCAGAAAGAGGCCTTGTTGCAAAATCATCCTGTGCCCACAACTTTTTCAGACGGGTACTGGTGGTAACTGACTCTGACTAACCAGAGCCAGTGCTATGCTAAAAGACACTTAGAATACAGTGAAAACACCTACATACACTAGGGAACACTATGCGTTGGGGTACCCCTGTGATTAGCATGACCTCCTCTGCAAGTCCCTAGTACATAATAGGGCAGGGGATTAAAACTACCTCTTAAAACGCGCTACAGGGCGCGTTTGCACAGTGGTGAAGGGAGGGGGGCCTGAGGTGACATGTGTGCAAACGCACTCCGTGGCGCGTTTTAAGTTGCGGATTAAGTCCCCTTGAATTCTGAGGGTCCCTGGGGCCCAACTAGCCCCCAGGTACCTACAGTTAGGACCACAGAGCTGAGTTGCAGAGAGACGTTCCGAGGCCACGCACCTTTTTCACCTCTCTGCAACGCAACTCTGTTGTGCTTACTGAAGGTACCTGGTGGGCTAGTTGGCCCTCAGGGTCCCTCAGGATTCAAAGGGAATTAATTCCCCAACTTAAAAAGCACCACAGGGCGTGTTTGCGCACATGTCACCTGAGGCCCCGCTCCCTCCCTTCACCACTGTGCAAACGCGCCCGTGGTGCATTTTAAGTTGGGGGATTAGGTCACCTTGAATCCTGAGGGTCCCTGGGGCCCAACTAGCCCACTAGGTACTTCCAGTAAGCACCACAGGCCTGCGTTGCAACGCCTGTAACAAATTGTGCAGTTGTGTTTAGGTAGTGAAGAGGGTCGTGCTTGGGGTAGTGTTTTAGGGTTTAGGGTAGTGCAGTGATGTTTGTGTAGTGTAGGGGGTCATGCTGGGGGTAGATTTAGGGTTTAGGGTAGTGCAGTGGTGTTTGGGTAGTGTAGGGAGTCGTGCTGGGGGAGTGTTTTAGGGTTTAGGGTAGTGCAGTGATGTTTGTGTAGTGTAGGGGGTCATGCTGGGGGTAGATTTAGGGTTTAGGGTAGTGCAGTGGTGTTTGGGTAGTGTAGGGAGTCGTGCTGGGGGGAGTGTTTTAGGGTATAGGGTAGTGCAGTGGTGTTTGGGTAGTGTAGGGGGTCGTGCTGGGGGTAGTGTTTTAGGGTTTAGGGTAGTGCAGTGGTGTTTGGGTAGTGTAGGGGGTCATGCTGGGGGTAGTGATTTAGGGTAGTGCAGTGGTGTTTGGGTAGTGTAGGGGGTACTGCTGGGGGTAGTGTTTTAGGGTTTAGGGTAGTGCAGTGGTGTTTGGGTAGTGTAGGGGTACTGCTGGGGGTAGTTTTTTAGGGTTTAGGGTAGTGCAGTGGTGTTTGGGTAGTGTAGTGGTTCGTGCTGGGGGTAGTTTTTTAGGGTTTAGGGTAGTGCAGTGGTGTTTGTGTAGTGTAGGGGGTAGTGTTTTAGGGTTTAGGGTAGTGCAGTGGTGTTTGTGTAGTGTAGGAGGTCGTGTTTTAGGGTTTAGGGTAGTGCAGTGGTCTTTGGGTAGTGTAGGGAGTCATGCGGGGGTAGTGTTTTAGGGTTTAGGGTAGTGTAGGGGGTCATGCGGGGGTAGTGTTTTAGGGATTAGGGTAGTGCATTGGTGTTTGGGTAGTGTAGGGGGTCATGCGGGGGTAGTGTTTTAGGGTTTAGGGCAGTGCAGTGGTGTTTGGGTAGTGTAGGGGTCGTGCTGGGGGAGTGTTTTAGGGTTTAGGGCAGTGCAGTGGTGTTCGGGTAGTGTAGGGGGTCGTGCTGGTGGGAGTGTTTTAGGGTATAGGGCAGTGCAGTGGTGTTCGGGTAGTGTAGGGGGTCGTGCTGGGGGAGTGTTTGAGGGTTTAGGGCAGTGCAGTCGTGTTCAGGTAGTGTAGGGGGTTGTGCTGGGGGTAGTATTTTAGGGTTTAGGGTAGTGCAGTGGTGTTCGGGCAGTGTAGGGGGTAATGCTGGGGGTGGTGTTTTAGGGTTTAGGACAGTGCAGTGGTGTTCGGGCAGTGTAGTGGGTCATGCTGGGGGTGGTGTTTCAGGGTTTAGGGCAGTGCAGTGGTGTTCGGGCAGTGTAGGGGGTGGTGTTTCAGGGATTAGGGCAGTGCAGTGGTGTTCGGGCAGTGTAGGGGGTCGTGCAGGGGGTGGTGTTTCAGGGTTTAGGGCAGTGGTGTTCGGGCAGTGTAGAGCAATACGTAACTGAACGAAG